>BGPT01001133.1:2480-112308 GCA_003297045.1 Symbiodinium sp. clade C Y103
GGACCTCTTGCCTATTGTGGCTCGGAAAGAATAATCCCCAAAAAGGCACTTTGGAGCCGAAGTGGCACATTTGGGGATTATTGACTTCCTTCCTATTGTAGCGGGGAAAGGATCACCACCAAAAAGGCCCTTTCAAGCCAAATTGATACATTCGGGGATTATGGACCTCTTGCCTATTGTGGCTCGGAAAGCATATTCCCCAAAAGGCCACTTTCGAGCCGAAGTGGCACATATGGGGTTTATTGACCTCTTNGCCTATTGTGGCTCGGAAAGCATATTCCCCAAAAGGCCACTTTCGAGCCGAAGTGGCACATATGGGGTTTATTGACCTCTTGCCCATTGAGGCTTCGAGCACTCCTCCCTCTCTCTCTCTCTCTCTTTTTCTCTCTCTTCTCCTCTCTCTCTCTCTCTCTTCTTCTTTCTCTCTCTGCAGACCCTGGTGTGGTAATGAGAGAACTAGATATCGCCTTGAGCAACATACATGGGCAATTCCTTCTTGAATACTAATTTTAATCNCATGACAAAAACCCTCAAGAGCGCAAGGAAGCGCAAGGGCGGGCGCAAGGTCATTTCTAATAACACACCGGCAACTATGTTTTGATCGGCCCCCATATATAACCAAGGTCACCCATTCTTCAATGGATTCACTCACACCAGAATCAAACTCGTTTCTTGATGTACTACAACACTACCTTGCAACTATTGATATGTATGTATATGCATCAATTTTATTCAATTGTTTTACATATCACGTTGATCACCACACCCTTCAAAATGCCAAGGCCAAGGAGTAACCCCTTGAAACCGAAGCTTCAACCTGAGGACAACATGGTCTTAGCTGTGGGACGCGAAGCTTCAAGGAAGATCCAGGACTTCATTCCACAGGACGATCCAAAGATCCCAATGGGGCGGGTTGTATCGTGGATTTACCCTGCGGTAAAGATACAAAAAGATGTGGAAATCCATGGGGAAAATGGGGAAACCCGAGGATTTTTTGATTTTTTTGACATGGTGGGTTTTCCAGATCCAGGAGGATTTTTTGACTTGAATTTCTCCGTTTCTCTGACGCGTTCTATGACTCTCATGATGATGGGACGGAGCCACTGGCCAGGTGTTTTTCAATAGCTTCTTTTGTGCGAAATGGGCTTCTGTTTTTTGATGGTAAAAAGAATTAACCACAACAGTACGTACCCCCAATTAAGTATTTTATATAATCCCATATTTTCTCATGTTATCCCATTAAATCACAATGTTTCCTGGGTTGCTCCCCTTGAACTTCACGTAGCGTGGGCCACCCAGAAATTCGCCACGTCAGGAGCTGTCGAACTTCTCCTGGGCCCTGGCTACCATGGATCTCTGCGACAATTTGATGCTGCGCGCCATTGCGGAAGAGGTGGACCGCAGGGGCGAGGAGGTCAACAGTTGGGACCCACAGAGCTTGTCCAACATGATGCTGGGACAAGGGGGCTGGGGGAAACGTTCCATGTTTGGGGAAACTTGGAAGATACATGAAGAGAAAGGATGCCAATGTGTGGTTTGCTGGTGGTTTAGAATGTTCAGTTTATGTGTTTAGCAGGTTCATCTATGTAATCTGTTTTTTTTTTAATTGGTACCATCGACATTATATAATATATAGGTAACAAATAGGAACGTGAATTTGGACGCTTGGGTGAAGGGAGGAATATGTGTTGTTCATGGCTTGTCATCAGACACCAAACAAAGGTTGTTGATGGTGGTGATGCCAAGTGCTGGGACAATGAAGACCTCGAGGTGGTTCAACCCACCCAAGAGGGAGCCATCTCCGCTTGGGTGCAGTTCCAATTATAGGGTGGTTATGGGTGGTTGTACAACCACAGTTTGTAGGGGTTATCTCGCCTCCGGACTTATGAAGCTCATTGCCATTGTTCTACCCATGAATAACCCCAACTGCACCCTCAAGTGGCTGAATATATCCCATTACATCCTGTGGTTTATATTGCATACGGGGAAGGGATGAGCCAACCTGACTGCTTCGGGGTGCATCCCACTTAGTCATTAGATGGATTACACCCCCAGATACGTATGGAATATCTCCATGTGTATATATATATATATATTATACTTGTAATATTTACATATATCATATACAAAAAGGACTAATATGGGTTATGGATTATCAACCACAGATCCGGTGGGATGAGCCTGCCAAGGATGTGGGCCTACGCCACCTTAGCTCTGAAAGACGATCCCCTCTTTCGACGGCTGCTGGATGCCTCCATCGCGCGCATCGAGGATCACGACACGCAGAACTTGGCCAACACGTCCCGTGGTGGTAACCGGGGGGAGCCTATAAACGGATGGGAAAAGCTATTGAAAATGGCCATAGAAATAGTGGATTTTCCCATGAAAAATGGTGATTTTCCATAGTTATGTTGGTTTACCAGAGGATAACCAAGAAACTTGGAGGTAAACCAACTGACATGGCAAAATATGAGGTGTTGACATACAAGGGATGGGAGATCGACAAAGACAACACCTGGTTTAATGGGTTGCATCCGCCAGTAACCTAACGTGGGAATGCAAAATCACTGCGTTCAACGGGTCAATCATCTACAGTACCAATGAATGGTGGCGATCTTTGAGTATCAATCTTGATGATCTATCCTGACACAGATCTCCAAAAACAAAAGTCGATCGAAACCCTAAAATTCAAGATGGACTCGCTTTCCCATCTTGATTTTCCAACTTCATTCATGAGTTCATTGAGTTTTAACCCAAGGATTCCCAAACAATAGTTGTTATTTCCCTATGTGATTTTTGCCTCAGCATCTGCCCCCTGTTGCCACAGGTCCTGGGCCACCGCCATGGTGGGCTTCCGCTGCTCCCGTTGGTTAGACGCCGCAGCCAGGGCAGCGGTGCGCATGATCCGCGACTGTCAGACGCTGCACCTGGCGCAGCTGGCCTTCGCCTTCGCGCGCTTCGTGAGCACCGGGGCAGCTGGGCGGCGTGGTTGGCGGAGATGGCCCAGTGGGTTTCCCCGTGGCACCAAACGTGTGGAACATCCACTGTAGATGGAGGTTGAATGGGAAAATCATAGTAAATGAAGGATTCTCCTATGAAACGTTTGATTATGGACTGCTTGAAGGTTGCAGCAACTATTTATAGGTGAAACTTGGGTTTAATAGGATGAGGATAGAATTTATAATTAGCAATGAATGTCCGTTTGGGGTGTCCAAGATTTATCGTGTTTAAACCATACTTGGGATGATTGGTTGAGATGACTATATGATACTATAATACTATATGATAATTGACAATGTAAGAATCTTGGTATGGGTTAAGATCACCAACCAGTCAGTAATGAGGGGTTTTGCCATGAGAAACCGGGGGATTAATGGGAATGTATCCTTTGCGATTTGTCATGGGCATGTATCCTTTTGGGAAACCCCTCAACCAAATGGAGCTTGGGAAACTCATCGAACCAAACGGGGAGGTTTTCCAGAAAGCCAAGGGAAACTGATAAAACATGTGGGTTCACAAACAAGGGAGAGGAATTAGTAGGAATTCGTGTTCAGTTCGGGATATGGATTCATTTTAGGGTCCTATACATAGGACATTGCAGGATGGGGGTATGTCATCCATGTACATTTCAAACCAAACCAATCTGTACATTTCATGCTCATGTTGTTGTTTGGTTGTTTTTTTTTTACCGGTGGGTAGATCAGTAGATGCCCGGCTACTTAAACATCTTAAACCTCATGTTGGTAAAATACATATATATTGTCTCTTATTTCTAGACTTTCTAGAGGGGGTGAGATCAACGTGTGTTTTTTTTGAATGTATTTTTGTTGCTGGTTGAAGCCACCAACGTTTTGCTTTTGGAATCTCCATGTTTGTTGTTTCTGGCACTAGGGCAACTCCTATTCAGAGCTACCCCCCAAAAGGATTCAGAAAAACAAACAATTCACCACTAAATGTTCGAATTGGATGTTACTAGCTTCCATATTCCTGTGGATTTCCGTCGTTTTACACATTTTTTGGGCATCTTTTTGCGGGTCGCCGCTGAAAAAATCATCCATGGCGCTAGGAACAGCACGGCTTTTTGTCGGCGCTCCTCGAAGAGACGCTGCGACGGGTTGAGGAGTTTCCACCGCAATCGCTGTTCGACGTGCACGATGCGTTGATTTTTTTCAAGGTGATGCCCAGCGCCATTTGGATATATTTAGCAGCAGCTTTCGTGGGTTTTGGGGATTGATTCCCAAGTGGAAGGGGATGCGCGATATACATTATATATATATATATATATGCAATTATATGCACATCTGTATCGTTTTTCAATTAGAGTTATGCACATGTGAACCAAAGATGGGCCTAAGTACCTGTGCTAGTTGTACCATGGCAAGGTTTGGGGAAGCAATCATAGGTTTGGAAGCAGCAATGATGTCATACAGCAGGTGAATATGTTTGATCATGCAGCCGTCAGAACTTGAGGGTTTCATTGTCCTGTTGGGTTTTTTCCTGACTGTTACAGGTAATCACCTCAATATAGAACCTTCAGGGGAAGAACATGCGTGAACCATTGCAGAACTGGTGCAAGCAGACTAGTTTGCACAAAGTCAGTGTATCGTAAATCATTTGAGCTGGCTTTTCCCTTTTGGTTAGCTGCTCGCAGCTGCGGATATTGAGGATTTGTATACAGTGACTCGTCACTTTTCCAACCTCTTCAGCTTAGGAAGGATTATAGTTTACCCAGATGGTCAATCACCTAGACCTCCCATCATATGGTCATCAACAGCTAAAATGTCCCATGAGTGTCCCACAACTGTAGCAGTGAGACAGGTGATTTGTTCGCATAGGCATATACATACATTATATAGTCATGATTAACATTTGTCTTACTATTGTATACAATATATCTAATATGATAACCCAGTATGTCACCATTCATCACCAACATCCAACACTATTAACCACCATTATCCTATGATTGTCCCATGAAATGAGCCCTTATTTTCCCATTCAGATCCCATTTACCCTCCAGTAATCAAACATGGCATTTGGAAATCCTCTATAAATGGTGTTTGTAGCTGAGAAAGTCCTTTCTAAATGAGGTATTTTCCAGCACGCCACGTTTGATTACCGGAGGGTATCAACCATTTCATCTTGAAAAATCAGGGGAATGTCACTTCAAGGATCATCCCACCTTGTAAGTGGTTAATAACCATGGTGATCGTAAGTCCCAATTTCGTGGATTATCCCATCTATAAATGGCTTATACCTATGGTTATTAACCACTTACTACCCTCTGGTAAACTGCCACATAACTATGGAAAATCACCATTTTTAAATTTGAAAATCCACTATTTCTTGGGCCATTTTCAATAGCAAAGTGTTAGTCATTACCAGAGGGTAACCAACATCATCTTTTGCCAATAGTCTCGTAAGTGGATTATCCCATCTATAAATGGCTTATACCATTTTATACCTATGGTTATTTTCACCACTTCCTAAGTGGTTTGATCCTCCTAAGCAAGGAGCTGGGTCTTCTTCCGAGGCCACCAGCGTAGAGCGTCGCCTCTCCAGCTGCTTCGACGACACCGCCTTGCGCCTGGAGCGGTTCGCCGCCAAATGCGCTGGGGGACGGCCCAGCGCGGCGGAGGTGGCGGCGTATCAGAAGAGACGCTGGGAGAAGAAACGCCCAGGAGGACGGAGATGGATGGATTTTATATGAGTTTCATTTGATTTTTTTGGATTTTATGGGAATGTTTAAGCCAACTTAGTGATTTCACTGGGGATTTACTGGGATGAAAATGGATTAAACCAATGAACATTTGGAGTTGATTGCGATTTGTGGAGATTTTGCTGGGGGTTGATTGATTGGATATTTGGGGAAATGGTGCAATCGACAATGGTGAGCATGGGGATAATGGGATTAAATTGTGTGGCATGTATTCAAGCGGGAGGAAGGAAAGGAAAATGTGAAAACAGCATGAAGTGAGCACAATAAACATCAATATATAAACATCAAAATAATCAAAATAGCATGTCACTTGCCATGCTAGATCCCGAGGTGACGAAGTTTTGCATTTGAAGGTTGGATGTTTGACTTACCCAGCTGCATTGACTACGAAATGGAGATTGAACAATTGGGAGGCTAGCTGAGTGAAGTGAACTTTAGCTGGAAGATGGAGGCCACAAGTGGGATCGCCAGCAAAAATACCCCAAAAGATAGAACGACAAATTCCAATGAAGATTATGGAGACATTGGATCTGACATTGGTCCCCTTTTGGTAGATTGGTAAATGTCCAACAACTGTTGCCATTTTATGGGCTTTGGAGTTGCCACAGCCTCAGAGGTGTGGAGCAGGCTGACATCGTGACCCTGGGCGAACATTGGACCATCGCCTTCCTGAAACGCTTCGGACCGGTGGAAGTTGGGTGGTCATCGCTGATGCCGCGGCGGTGGCTCTAGTTCAAACCATAGAATGTGTTCACCCTTGGCAGATACCCTCTGGTAAACATACAAAAAGCGATGGAAAATCATCAGGTTTTAAGAACGGTGGATCAACGAACGAACTGGCCATGTTCAATGGCGATGTTAAATTACCAGTATAGGGGGCATGGCCTTTATTTTTTACGATTTCGGGGCAACCTGATGCAACCTGTCCCTATGCAAAGCATTTTCGGGCCGCAGGATTGCTGTGCAGCAAGGATGATCCCTTCATCCCAACAGCAAGGCAGAGGACATCGGCCGGGCCGGGTCCTTTCTGGATGCGCGTGTTGAGTGCAAAACTTGATCCCAACCAGGCAAGGTGTTTTGACACTGTTTGGTGTCAAACATATTTTTTGAGGTGTTGGAAGTGCTAGACACTAGAGAGATCCAAGCGGTTTGGCATCCCGGCTCTTTTTGGCATTAAGACTTGAAACTTAACAGAAGTCCTCCTCTTCCAACAACATCCCTTGTCAAATTCATTGTGTTCATTTTCATTCATTTTCTATATTAAAGTATGTCATGATATATGGAGGTTTCCTAAGTCATGAGGGCCTAGTTCTCATCCATTTTTGATATATGGATGTTCCCTCAACAAAAAACATCCCAGCTATTGTGGAACCCCCATTGAACCCCCCATCTGCTGCGGATGGCAGGATCTTCGACTTTCGCGCGGAGGAAGCGACCAAGGATTCGGTGAGTCGCTCCATCTTTCACCGTGCCCAGTGTGTTTCTGGGATGCGCCCTGGGTAATGCTTTAAATGGGGGAAATGGTCAGAAAATTGGGGGAATATGACTTGAATCACTTAAGTTGCTGTCGCTTGATCTGTTTTATTTGTTTGATGTTATTTTAAATGCGGATTGCAAATATATACCTCATAGACTCAGAGAGTATCTTGTAACATCTTATAACTTGTTTTTCGGTTTTCACTGGTTGATTTGGTTTCATTTAAGTTGACTACGTCGCTACGTGTTTTGTGCTTGTTCGCCTGGATCGGCCCAAGGTTTGGCAATTGGGCATCGACGGGGATGAAGACGGAGCAGCTCGACCGAGTCGCTGAGGGCCTGAGGGTTCCAGAATTGAAGGGGAAAGCTGACAGCAAACCATAGCAAACCCCTCCATTTGATGGGAAAGAGACATCGCAATGAACATTTCCCCATTGAGTTCGATGATTGTCCAAAAACAAAAGTCCATTTATCAATATATATTTATCATTTATCATGGATTTTCCATTGCAATGCTTGATTACAGGAGGGTATTTGGTGAGAAAGACAGAGTTGAATCAATCCATAGATCGGAAAGAGATGGAAAGAGTGTAGTTTCATCATCCGCTCCGGCACCGGGAACTACCTGCACCATAACATTTGACCAGTCCTGAAGGTGAGGTTTTCCAAACCCCGACAATGAAGGCCGCGGTTTCAAGGGAAGACACCTTGGAGTCTGCGGATGATTTACTGTTGGATGGGCTAACATCCAGCTAAGATGCCAGCATCATTTCCGCCCCCTTTCCCAGATGACCCATGTATGATCCAGCAATGTGCAGCAACATGTCAAACAATGTCAAACATGATAGGTATAGACCCAGTACACTTGTAACATACAGCACCCACAGGGGTTGTATTCAAAGCCATGAGGCGTTAGCTGATGGTCTCTTCGAGAGCTGCTTGGGCAATTGGTGATGTTCTTGTTCCTCTCTGGGCAGTTGACAATGTCATTTTCTCAGTGTTTAAGACTTAAGGTGGAATTGGATAATGACCTATTTTTTGGGAATCCAAATAGGCAGACCATCTTCAGTAGCCACTGTGCTGACATTTCACCTCTTACAGTAGCTCCTTTCCAATTCATCTGACACATTATTTTTCACCCAAACATGTGAACTCAATAATGACAATCATCATGGAGATGGTTTATATCATCAGTGTATATATGTCTATTATACCATCCATTTACCATCCATTTACCCTTTGGGAATTAAATGTAGCTATTGAAAATTGTCATTTATAGTGGATTTTCCCATTAAAAATGGTGATTTTCCATAGTTATGTAAACGTTAGAGGGTATACAACTTCGGGACGGGTTTTCCTAAGTGGTCCATCCCTCGTCACTGCGACTCGAGGTGGAGAGCCCATCTGCGGCGCACCCGCTGGCCATGGGCTCTACGTCTGCCGCCTGCGCCACACCCGGGAAGGCGACGCGGAGATCCAAGCGTTGTGTGCTGCGCTGGACACGAGTGCCTTGAGAGGTGGAAAGGCACCACAGGGGCTGAAGCTGAACCTGCATTTGTCAGATCCTTGGATTTTGGTTGACATAAGTTGACAATAGTTGACATATTTCAAAAAGATTTAGGGGTTGGGATTTTAGGGAAAACCATGTTAGATGGTGATGCATGCTTTTGCTATAGAATGTTTGCATGTTATAGTGTTGCTATATATATTAGATATATTGGCCTTGGAGTTTGCTTCTTTTGGTTCACATTGATTTGCAATGGTTGTTTACAATGTTGGTTTGGAATGGTTTCAACGTAACAGTGTGTTTTTTGCAAACAAGTGGGACATATACCAACAACTGGGCATTTTGGCCCAAAAAAAACGGTCTATCCATTCGCTAGGAGGGAGCGGTTCGGAGCTATGGGCATCACTATTTCTAGTAAAACGGGGAGCCTGTGAGGCACTGAAGAGTTTCCAAATCGCATGATAGTTTTGGCTGACATTGGTTTGTAATGTGTTTATGTAACAATCTGACAAACAGTTATGCTTTAAATGTTTTGGGGGAATTAGACAGACAACTACATACAACTACTGTATATCACAACGGTTGTCTACTAAATGTCGGTGGATTTTCATTGGTTGCTGCTGACTTCCGTTGCTCAATATGTCCCGTACTTCATTTGTGAGATCAGTGGCTTAAACATGGTTTCTATGCAGCCACATGCACGGAGAGGCAGTCTGAGTAGATGTGGTGCAGTAGTGTGATCTTCACCAAGGCAGCTATACCATACAAACGCATATAGTACTACAGTGGAGTAGAGACCCATGGTGAACCAGTTACACTGTGGATCGTCGTGTATCGTGTGAAATATCACGTATACTTCCTGTAACAAAGAATGCCCCGCAGCGCTGCAAGGATGTGCCTTGTGTCTCTTGCTTGGGTTGCACCCTGCAGTTTCAGTTGCTTGGTGCTCTTCCAGCTGTGGGATGAGCAGCAAAGATCACCTTTGGGGTGTTCACTGGCGGATTTGGGGGGTGCGGGGTTGTATGGGGTTGTGCACACCCCGGGAAGCAATGATGAAAACACTTGGCATTACATAATCTTAACAAGACCGTGGGTTGAACAAGCAAATGAAGTTGAAAAAAGACGAACACAATTCAAGGAATCGCACACATTGGGAGTTGATGGGAGTTGACTCGATTTGGCACGTGACCAACAGGAATGGAGATGCCAATAAGGATATTATTGTTCCAGAACAGCCTGGAGATGGTTGGTTAATCCCCACAAAGCCTGGAGACCCCTGAGATTTTTGGTTGTTTGATAGGCACCATGCAGATATTGGCAGATATATTTACTGTAAACACTTGTAGTGATTCTATGGATGCGCACCAGCTCAATCATTTATGATGACTCAACTGTAGATTCCAGTTGTTTTTTTGCTTGAATTTCCACATTTGAGATGGTTGAATTATCATTTACCCATTACATCCCATTACCATTTGGTAAACTAACTATTCGCTCTGGAAAAATCATTTTTTTGAACGGGAATTAACGAACTAAATGGCCATCTATACCACAGCCATGTAACACATTTCCAGAGGGTGTATTCCCATTATCCATGATTCATCCATATTCATCCGTTGATGTTGGTGAATTTGCCATTATTTTCCCATTATTCTCCATTTTTTTTCCCCAGGAATTTCCCATATTTAACCAATATTGTCCCATGACTGTACCATGATTTTCCCAAGGTTTTCGCATGTTTTCTCGATCAATCCCAACCGCAGCATCAGGTTCCGCTTCCCGGGTTTGCTGAAGGTCTCCTTCGATCGCGGCCGCGTGCAGTCAAAGGACTCCAAGATCGTGCCGCGACCGCCACCGCCGCCCTCGAAACGGGGGAACGCAGTGCCATATGCACCCTGGATGGACTTGAACTTAGTGAACTTCACTTGCCAATGGGTTGGTTTAAAGGAAGATCTGCAGGAAATGTTCTGTTTTCCCTTCATGTATGGGTTCTTTTCCAATCCAATGAACTTGGTGGTATTTGTGATTATCCACTTAGACAATGGTAATATGTTAGACAGTAGTAATTATAGGATTTTTTGTTGTTTTTTTTTACTCTCACCCAATGGTATGGTATGGCATGGTACTGTGCAGCCAAGACAAGCGGCGTGCGTGTTTGCGTCCCACAATACATTGGTAGTTTTATATCAGGATCCATGGGTAGTGGGGCAGATTAAGCAGCATGAATGGGTCGGACCATGTTTTGTGTTGCCTACTTTATCGTTTATCAGCTGATGCTGGCATGGGACTGCCATGAAGTGACAATCCCTTTCACAGAAGGATTGGTTTGAAACCACCATCATTGGATTGGTTTTACAGGAATCCCCTATATGTCAGGGCAAAAACCATGGTTTCCTATAGATGTTTCCTTTAACCAATCCTTTGACACCAGTGAATCAGTGGTTGATTCAATATGTAAATCTTCAGGCACGCTCGTCCTGCAGGATGAATCTCAGACATTTGGACCGGACCAGATGTTGCTCATCTTGGAATTTAAAGCATCCCAGCTATTTGTCCCATAAAAAAGATCAAGAAAACAAGAGCAATAGTAACATCTGACTTAAGTAGTTCCAAAATACAGTTCTGTCTCTGTGGTGGCTTACTATACAACCATTCTGTTTTTCTTGATCCATTCCCCTCCACTAGCGCCGCGCCAGCTTCCTCCCGAGGCCCCGTTGCCCAACGCCGCTCCGCACGACGGCGTGGATCGGAGCATGCTGCGGAAGGAACGGCCCAACGATGGAAGGGCGGAGACTTGGCTTCAGCATTCCGGTGGGCTGTCAGATCCAGGTGGGGGTACCCTCTGGTTATTGAACATAGCCATGGAAAACGACCCATTTATAGATGATTTATAGTGATTTACCTGTTAAACATGGTGTTGTTCCATAGCTATGTGAAATAACCAGAGGGTGTATAAATGTATATAATCATGAATAGTATCCATTAATTAATAGGTGTTTATTATCATGGTGAATATCGATTATATAACATATGGTTAATATCCACCAATATTATGGATATTTCTTAAGTCATGGGGTACCGCCTTGCATCATCCAAGTCATGGATGACCAAGACTTTCTATTGAAACCCATGTTGACTTGGGGATCCCCCATTTTGGCAACCCCCCATATACTGGCTGTATAATGGCTAGGATAATCAATCTGACAACTGAAAACTTTAACCACTAATCCGAACATGGGACATTAATGGGTAACATTGAACACGATGCAGGGATATTTATGGCCATATCATAGCTATACATACATATATATATATATGTATATATATATATATGTATATAGTGAGATAATAGTGGCAGTGGGACAACAATGGGATGAGCCTGGTTGGGCCACAGCCGTGTATGGATCTGGAGCCAATGACCCAACCACCCCAGATTGAAGGCCGACAGATGCTATCGGATGTTTCGGTAAAGTTTCTGTGACTGGTGGTTACAAACCAATGATACAAAGGGTATATTTGTGGTTTGAATATCATTGCACCTCCTCTGTTGAATATGTTACTTATTTTCAATCATGACTACGGGATGATGATTGATGATCCCCGCCGACGGGCTTTTTTTTTGGGGGGGATGGGTTGAAACTACAATCATTTGTCTACTTGGGATGTCCCATCCTTCAACTGACATAGACCCTGAGAGTCACCCATCTTAAGAGGAAAGTACTTACTCATCCAATCCCTCCCCTAATGAGCAGGTTCTATGTTGGATGAACGGAAACCTTAATTTTTGGGTGGGTGTGCCATCAAAAATATTGGAATAGAGTTGATGATATAATTTGATAAATGATGGTTAACGTTGGTTACTGAGATTTTGTAGCACGATAATGTTTGAGAATCCAATCTTAAAAAAAACTTGTAGATATCCTGTTCGCAAATCCTATGACATATAGTTTGTTACCGAGCGCTATGCTGATAAGATGTTTAGTGATTCTGAAGGTGAGCCATGGGGTCGGCTCAAATCCAGACTTTGCGTCCCGACTTGTTGGCAATGTGTTTAATTTTCCTTCCTGACATGTTCATGTTCAGGAGCATGATCCCGCTGCATTAAGTTTTGACAGGTTAAAGCCAGCAAAAGTCCCTGAAGAAGATTGAAAGGAAGATGTTACAAACCACCACCATCCCTTTCTGGAAGTTGTCCTCAAAATCTGGCGCATTTTTATTTTACCCCATGAGCAAGTCGGTGCAATAACACGTTGCAACATGTAGCTGCTAATTCAGTTTCACTTAAAACTTGCCTCACTAATCTGCTAAACCTACCACCTCCCAGCCTTCAGGACAGCACCTCCTTCTACCTCAACCCATTGGCTGCGCGACGTCCAGATGGTGCCAGCAAGGGTGGCGAGGAGGCTGTTCCCCACAAACTGGTGAATGGTCGCAATGGCGCGCCGCAGCAGCAGACCTACTACTTCTCAGCTGGGCCGAGTTTTTATGGCTCGGAAGACTATGACGGTTGCCAATGAACGGAAAAAGAAACGCTGGTTGATGGCTTCAACTCTCTATGTTTGTTTCCCCTATGACCAGGTTATTTGTCTTTCCTGATTGATGTTTCTTTTGGTGAAACCGTCAACCAGAAAATGCGTGGCATATCACATGGTCGTGATGTGCAGGGTGGGTTGCAGGTGATGTGGTGGAAAAATTGAAGATCACACTGGCAGTTGGGTGGTTGTGGCACGTCTTTGCAAGAGTCTGATCAAACTACTCCCAGTGGGATGTGGGACAGAAGGAAGGATGGAAGTATGATAAATCATGATTAATCAACATTTTGCACAAGGTGGTGCCCCACCAGTTATAAGTGGTCACTTAAGTGGTCTAAATCTCGCGTTAGCTAAAGATCTACCTACAATAAAACATGCTTACCATTTGGCAATTTGTTGTTCTCGATGTCTCTCTTCATTCAGCCTGCTTCAAAGGCAATTTCTTCCCTACCCCTCAACATTCAGCACCCCCTTCGCCTTGGAATGTGGATCGTTTTGCCTTGGGATGACATGGAAACAGCTGGAACCCACCGTCTTAACGCCTTCCGCGGGTGAGGCCAACATTGGTGGCGTCACCCTGCCGCTGTCGCGCCACGTGGGACCGGATGGTCAGGCCCAGGGGCCGTGGTTTTCGCTGCACCAAGGGGGAACCCCATCCGTTCCGGCAGATCGGATTCCCTTCCATTTTGACACTTCAAAACGTGTATATAATATATATATATATATAAATAAATAAATAAATTATATATATATATATAAACAACGATTACGTGTTTTTTTTTGTGAGTTTCGGAGCGAAGGGATTACACAGATGGGGGCACAACTAATCACGTCACCCGTCAACCATGGTATTTTTTGCAAAAGACTCCGGCCAAGACCTCTGTACGCCTTGGTGTTGATGAACGATTGGCGAACGTATCAATGACTATCCATGCTTGGAGGATCAAATTGAATCAACATTCATGTTTTGTGTACAATGTGATGCTCTCCCCAGTTCTGAGCTGGCTGATGACCAAGAATTATGGGATATTATGGTGCAGTCTTACTCGTATCTATAAATCTCATTAAATAAACATATATATATATATATATATACAATCACATTGACATTTATATGAAACCCATCACCCCTATGTCGTTTAGATATAAACCAACTTCGCCAACCTCTGTGGGCGCCTGCTCGGCCTTCCCAAAGGTCCATGCCTTCGAACCCTTTCGGGTGCTGCATCAGGTCTTGACGGCGAACTGCGCCTCGGCTGCGGGTTACCCGGGTGTGCCAGGGCGGAACTCAATAGAGGTTTTTTAATGGGAAATTCATGGAAACTCTTTTAATTATAAATAGTGCCCTTAAATTGGAAACCCTTTTATTATGGTGATATGAATTCCAATATTGTCCCAGCAAATCGCCATGAATGATCAAAAAAAGGTGGCCCCGAGATCAGTGCTGCAATTACAGCCTGTAAGAGAGGTGGACAAATGTTGAAACATGGGAATGTTCGGCAGTGATTAGGTTTTGAAGCGCAACTTATGCATGTGCATGGTGGTTATCGGTTCACTGCCAGATTTTCAGTTCTGACTTTAAATCACATGAGAGGTATGAGAGAAAAAGATGCCCTGACAGGGCAAATGTTCCCAATTCTTCCGACATGAGAACTTGGTGATACTAGGTTCAAACTTGGCCAGCGTGGCTGAGGACATTGACTGCGAGCAATCAAAGAACTCACGGGGTTGCAGTGGAAATTAACAAGGAGGAATCAGAAAAGAAAACGAGTTCGGAATAGGACTAGAATGGGCCCATAATGGCATATACAAATATACACACATATATTTATATACATTTTTGGTACGCATTGAATGATATAGGCTAGATTCCCATGACTGTAACATTACCTAGATATCAATTAAACCCCACCCTGGAGCTAGATAATGAAATTGGACTATCGAGGTGGCATTGATAGCCATTTGATCCCTATACTTAAGACCACAAGCCGGTTATTCCTACGCTCCAAGAAGGATGCCCCATGCCTCTAAATGGCTTGGGAAGATTGTTTGGTCATCCCGACTCCGCGAATACAGCGGCAAAGGCGCTATCAATGGCTTGTTGAGCTGCTTCACCTACCACAATGCTTTAGGACTGGCAGTGGGGTCGCGTCGCGTTACAAGGGTTTGTTGTTGATGAAAGCTGTCTGGGTGCGTCGTAGAACAGGTTTTTGTCGTGAAGCTTCTGTAATGACCCAGGATGAATTCACCCAAAAAAGGGGACAACCGGCTACAGCCTGGTGGTCTATGGATCCAAAAACTTGACACGATCGCCATGATTCTGCAATTTTGTTGGCTATGTTGTCTCTGCTGTTGTCCTATATGCATATAATATATTATTTATATATTTATATATCGCATATTAATATCATATATATATATATATATATAGTGTTTTTGCTTGATTCCTGATATCCATCCTGCTGCCTAGATCAACGCTATGGCAGGGTATCTAGATCGGTTTTAAGCTGTTTGTGGACGAAATTGGACGATGCCACCATCTCAACGGTGGGCAGGGTATGTAGGGGAAGCCACGTTTGATTGATCCACTAGGCAGGACTCTGTTTGGAAGCTGGGAATGGTTGAAGTCCCGGACGTAAAAAATTACATGAAATTACTTACCCATCGACATTTTCTGAGATAGATGCAGTTGGCCCCTCCCACTTCCTTGTCAAGCGGATATGGACCAAGTTGCCGTTGTTGTTTCTTTAAATAAATTGGAGCTCCCCGAATCTTGGCGAGCATTGGGTAAACACACTTTTTCCTTTAGACCTCGGTTTGGTTGATTTGCTGTATTGATTGAATAGTGGCAAGGGAAAGAACATGTATATATTGCAATATTCCACCATTAGCCATAGCATGTTGGCCATAGCATGTTTCGTGCTATCCCCAGGATTTCCTAGGTGTGTTAGTTCTTCCATTCCACCCCTGGATGTTTCCCAAGCTAGCACTGCAGTCAGGAAATACAACTGAACAGCGTTCACGTCGCATGTGGCTTGGCCTTTGAGGATTCGGGGCCTATCGTTGCTGTGAGCAACATGCAGTCGGAAAGCATCAAGACTGCCTTGATTGAATAAGAAAGGTCCTGACAGGTAGTAGACATGAGAACCCTTTTATTGTACTGTACATAGCTTTAGAAATCAACGGAATGAATCACACAAGTCAGGTCAACGTTCAGTGGTTTCAGTTGAAAACTTCGGAAGGTGCGGGGGCACCCGGCCAAAACCTCGCCTGAGGTCTATATTGTATAGCCATGTATAACCATAATTAACCATATATATTGTTCTACTCAGATGGACGTATAGGTAGATTCATAGATAAAGATAGATGATATTGATCATTAGCTTACTGGTGTTTAGTAGGGAATGGGGGAATGACCTATAATAACCATTAATAATCATCCCATTCCCCCATTCCCTACTAAGCACAAGTACGTTAGATTCTGCAGATTGGCACAGACACAGAGTAGTTTCCGGTCGAGAAGACGCTGGGAAGCTCCAAGGCCAGGCTTGGCAGCCGTTGGGAATCCGCACGGGAGCTCGGGAGCTTGTGTTGTTGTTTCCTCTCAGATTTCAGAATCATTCTGATGAGTGACTGGTTGGTGTCTAGAGATTTTAAGCCCAGAATGAAGCCCAGAATGAACTAAACCCCATTTTCACTCAGCTTGGACTTACAATCAAACAGTTCAAAAGTATCATCGCATGAATCCCTTCACTCCTAGATGTATCGATGTTGTCGCTCCCCAACGGATGATCCCTACGGACTCTCTCACTAAAGGGCAAGTGCAAGCTCCTGGCAGACCTTCTGTTGGGGTGAACTACATATATATACATGTATATGTATATATATATATATTTAATATTATTCAATATACTTATATATGCATATATATATATATATATCGTATCATGTGTGAATGATGATAGAAATCTTCTCTACTGGCTACATTGTCAGCTAACCCAATGGTTTATCCATGTGGCTAAGATATCATTAGCTTTGGCTGGGGTGGGTAAGCCCCTCTCTGTTGAGGACAATATGATCCCAGATGGATTTGCAAAAAACATGTTTAGCCCTGAAAATGCGTTCTGGTTGGTAAAATCATGATAATTCATTGGCATTGGAGGCACCAGAGAAATCCATGGCAATCCAGCTAGGGCTTGGTCCTTGGGATGTTGGAGAACATTGAGGTCCAAGAGCTACGTGGTGGATGCGGTGAAATCAGAGCTGCTTGTCCATCATGATTCGCAAGGGCGCATGGAAACGGCCTGGACCCCCAGTGAGGCTCCCGATATCGAAGGAGTCATGGAACAGGGAGGCTTCAGGAAAATCAAAGTAGACCTGGTATACCTTCAAAGTGGTGCCTCCCCAGTTCTAAGTTGATTTTTCATGATTATAGCAATACCTATCATTATTGATTCAGGATGTTTATCATTAATTGTTTTTGTCCATTCAACTTTACAAGCATCAACCTTTCCTAGGCCAAGGCCTTGCCTGAGGCCCAACGGGGTCCCCATGCCATGCCAGCGAGTTTTCAGCAGGTTTCAATGGTGCGACTCGATGACGTTTTGCGCCTTGAACGCTTAGATGTTGGGGAGCTCAAGTCCGACAGTTGATGTTTAGAGTTGATTTCTGCAGTTGATCTTGGAGGCTTTGGCACCCCCAAAAAACATGAACAGCAGCTCTACAAGCTTCAATCCGCGTGGTTTTTGTTGGCTCAAGTTGGATTAGTAACTTTACCTCATCCTCTACTGCTCCCCCCACCGGGGACCATCGATTTCAATGCACCCGCTGATAGGGCTCTCCATCCTGGTAGTGGCCGAAGCAGCCCTTCAACCTGGGCAGCTCCATGACCACCATCAGGGGCAGCTCCTTGGACACTATAAAGGGCAGCTCCATGACCACCACAAGAAGATTGTGTGGGCCAGCGGCCTCTCAGTGCATCCAAGATGTTCCAAGACAGATCACTACCTGGATCAGTATGAGATCGCATTGATCTCCTGGCATGCCACCTGGATTTATTGGCCAAAACAATGGTGTGTTATGTGGCCATTTTCAAAGTCGAACAAATGAGGACTTTTGAGCAATCTTTTTCTCATGTCCCCTGTGGTTCACCCACCAGTTCCGGGGAAGATGTCTTCATCGAAATGGGGATTCAACATCTGCATTTGATAAGGAGACCGAGAACAAGGCCTTTGATCCCTATCTCATTTGCCACGTGCCCGAGAAGGGCAGGGAGGCATTGGACGAAAAGATTGAAGGACGATTGCAGCACCTGGAGAAGATGGGGGCCAAGTTGATCTTCCACCGACTCAGTTTCATTGACCGTTTGGCAGAGAAACTTGGCTGGGAATTCGATATGGGGATGTTGAAGTGTTTGGTCATATACCTTTGTAGCTATATATGCCCTCCGGTTATTTAACATATTTTACCATAGCCATGGAAAATGGCCAATTTTGGATGATGTTCCCATTAAAACACCAATTTATAGGGGATTTTCCATGGCTATGTTAAATAACCAGAGGGTATACCTTAGTATACCACCGGGTGCTGTTCTATCGCATTCCGACGGAAGCGATCATTTCCTTTCCCAGTTGAATGGAGACCATATCTCTTTCTTTTTGTGAGGTGATTGTTAGTTCTCTACCCTATATACCCTCCGGTTATTTAACATAGCCATGGAAAACCACCATCCTTAGTAGGTAAATCACTATAAATCATCTAGAATTGGGTCATTTTCCATGGCCATGTTAAATAACCACAGGGTAGGTTTATTTCCCTGTATTTTCCAATCATCCACCAAGTAGTCGTCCCTTTTTCATGTCTGGCACGCAATGGTCGTCGTCACCGTCCAGCTACAAGTGAAAGAGCCTCCGGTTCCGTGGCAACCTGGCAACTCCACCATTTGCAGCGGATTTTCCCAGAGATAAACCATCCAGTTAGAGATGATTTTGCATCAAAATCTCTTTTTTTCATGTAGTGATGTTCACCCATCCAACTAGAGATGCATCAACTTAACATCCCACGCTGAAAAAAGATCCAACTGGCACCAGGAAATTGAAGACGGAAGCCTCAGAGGACACTGATGTGGAATGCATCGCAGGCACATTTCTGCGCCTGGAAATTCCAAGCATTTTATCAGGGCTTGCGCTTCAACGGCACGAGCGCAGCTATGCCTTGTACACGGACCAAGACATTTTGTGGTGGCGCAAGGTCCTTGCATGGCGTTGACCAGTTTTTTTTAGTTATGACCCCAAAGATTTGGAATGTGAGAATGGCATCTGAATGATTTTTTTTTTTGTACCAGTTCACTGCTGTGCATGGGCATGAAGTAAAGAACCAATGGCAATGTTGTGGCCCCCGAGATATGTGTGTTGGTTCATATCCCAGTCCATATGGATATATCTACCAATCTACCAAAAACCGTGATCCTATATATATATATATACATATTATAATACAACTGGTTCATATCCAAGCCTGCAGGTGAGCATGAACGAATTCATGTCCTCGATCCCTTCGTCGAAGTTCTCCTTGGCCTATACTGGACAGGTCAGGAGGGAAGAGGGGCCGCTGAACACTGGGGTGATCCTGGTGAAGCTTGGCCTTGGCCCACAACGAGCCGTTTTTTTGAAACCCCAGTGGATCAGTGATCTCGTGATGAGTTACCCTCTGGTAAACTAACATAGCTGTGGAAAATCCCTATTTTTAATGGGAAACTCCACTATAAATGGTGATTTTCCATAGCTATGTTAGTTTACCAGAGGGAAACCATCTTTTCTATGGGTTTTATTATGTTTTATTTGTCAAAAGTGAAGTGATAAGGTTCAAAACCGATGGTTGGTTGAGGATTTTCTGCGGTTATGCTGAAAAACATGCTGGGATTATGACATTGCGTTACGAAACCTCCATGAGCCAACCATTTTTGCTGAGATGTTCTAAAAGGATTTTGACACGGTCCACATTTTTTTGATGCACGCAAAAACAGTGGACAATCCACTTTTTGCTGTCCCAGATGGTTTGTGATTTGCGTTGTTTTGCCCGCAGAAGACCAGCAGACAAATAATTATTACATAGCATTACTAATTACATCTAATTAGCCAGCTAGAACCTATATAATTTTTTTAAACAGGCCAATGGAAGGCAAATCAGCCATTTGTTTGACAATTCCATTGACGTCCCAACTTCCGATGATTTTCTCGCTGACCTGGGCCCAAAGGGGCCGCAGCAACCAGGAACTTGCCAATCTACAAAAAGGACCTGCCCAACTTGCTGAAGTTTATGTTTGGTGATTTCCAGATCAGCACTGCGTGGGACCAAGGCGTTCTCAACAAGTTCTACGATGAGAACGTGGGGCGGCTGCGGTGGTCTGTGAAGTGGAATTATAGGACAGGGGCTTCAGAATGGCTCTGAGTGTGCTTAAATTGAACACGACAAAACAACGTCGAAACGACCCAATTATGATTTATAGTGATTTATTGCACATATATATATATATATATATCATATATGCAATATATACACACATATAAACAATAATTTTTGTTGGTTGGTGGGGTTGAATCGCCCCGCGAGCTGTTTCAGCAGAATTCTCCAGCCACCTGAGGATGTTCTGGGATGGAAAGGATCATGTGGCCATAGTTCACTACTGGGCCATCAAACCTTCAGATGCTTTGGATTGTTGGATCAAGAAGAGATCCCTGAAGAAGTGCCCTGAATCCCGGATTGCTGAGTGGACGTTTTAGGGTCTCGGTTTGATCTTTCCCTTGTTCAATGCTTTCGGATCCACCGGGAATCTGCGGAATTGTGCTGTAATCCCTTCCCCCTGAATATGGAATACCCACTTAGAATTTTTGGTTTCCTTTGGGAGATCTGCTCATTTTTGGTGCCCCACAAAAACCTGGTATTTTTTTGGTTCAGTGGCCCCCTGAAGACCAGCTGGATCTGCAAAAAATCGAGGACATCGACTTGGGAATGATCCCAGACAGCTTGCGCGAGAGATTCCAACAACAGGCTTTGAAGATGGCAGAGAAACATGACCACGAGCTTTCCTTCATGAAAGAAGTTACTGCAGCTGACATGTTTTGTTAATTATTTTTTTAAACATATTTTAGCATATTTTACCGTGTGTTTCAACAACTCCAACATGAAACCCCACGTGCAAATGGCTTCGAAAGATGGTTTCATGAAAAAAAAAGGTGTCTATCTGTGAAAATGACAATTTTCTTGGGTTTCATGTTAGGTTTTGGTGGTCTATTGAAGCATGTTGGGTTCACTTTCCCGGGGCCCAGCTCCAGTGAATAATAAAGGCGACCCTGTCGCGCAGGTGGAAGTTTTTGGATGTTATTGGATGATTTGGAAGGAACTTATCCGTCACCACTGGAAATTTAACTCAGAAAAAACACGTAGATTATGAGTATAGTGGGAGAACTATAGAACCATTTGGATCCATTTGGAGGATTATCCCGCTGTAGTAACATGGATAGAGCTGGATATATAGTCCTGTCTGATCGTAGTTCTTAGGCTTTTCCCATCTACAGATATATATATATATATATTTATAGCTGGGTCAACTAGCCCCACTTACCAATCTGTTACCAAGCTAAGTTGCGTGATCCTCCAAGCTTTTCTTATAACTCAAACAACTCCAACCCAGGTGATGTTGAAGTACAGAAAGTACGAAAAGCTGCAACCGAAGCTCCTGAAGTGACAAAAAAAACTGACAACGTTTGCGTTCACGCTGAAGGGACAAAATGGCTCAGCGGCATCATTATAGCATCCCCCCAGGGGTCCGGCTCCAATTTGTGGCCACCTTAATAGGGAAAATGGTATTGACCAGCGGATTTTGGGGTGCCATATTTTCAGACAACCCCAGAGATTAGAGGCACTTCCATCCTCGGACCTGCCTCAATTTTGATCTGCTTCAGACTCACATGGGGGCCACTCTCCAGCTGCAGGTCATCAAGATTGATGTGGAGAGTGGAGAATATGTTCCTTGGCCAGAATATGCAATTTTCGTAAGGGACATGATGATAAACCATAGGAATTAATTTAGGGCACCAATTTTTCCGACAAACCAATCTGTTTGCAGAGAGCTTGATTCAGATAGCGTTGACTTCCACACGTTTCCTGAGAATAAGAAGACCGAACTTCGGGAGGCATTTGGAAGCCAACTGGATTATATAGATGATATTAGGAACTGAGCTATTTGCGTTCACCTCTCCCAATTTTTCCTATATACATCCACCAGGCTGGCCCAATTGCTTTCGCGCTGGCCCTTTGATCATTTTTTGGGGCCTTCCCTGGGGGACTTTTTTTACCGGGATCGCTGGGGCCACATGTATGTTTCAGACACAGACGCACATACACAAAGGCAGACATTATCTCATCAGATATTTACATATGAACATTTATGAGATATGAAAACTATTGTTAAGTTGATTTTACAGCTAAATTTATTAGATTGTCCATTTCATTTTCGGGATTTTCCATGAATTCAACCATCCAGCTGGGATTTCCCCACTCGAAGCCTCCATTTCTCATAGCTGGGCGCATTTCTCACTCCACGGCCAGGAGATGCTGCTGGGCGCCGAGCAAACCATCCGCAAGTTCCAACCCGTCATCTACGTCGAGGCCAGGGCGGTGCTGTCGCTGGGCTGCGAATGGAAGAAATCCACGGATGAAGTGTTGGTTAATAGTGGTTAATAGTAGGTAATAATGGTTAAGAAATGGTTAAGAAATGTTAAGAATATTGAAGAATCAAATGATCAACCAGGAAATTGTTGGAGCTGAAGTGCCCATGAAATTGTGGCTTGAATCCAATCAATAAGGCTATGAATGAGCAATTGTTGGGGTATTTATAGTACCCAAATTTCAAGATGAAGCATAATCAATTGAGTTTCACCACCAGTTTGATGCCTTCCTAGTGAAGACCCTGATGTATGTCTGGATTTGTTCACTACCATTTTGATGGCTTCTGACTTTGGATCATTCAATGATGCAGTCTATGTATGTGGTGCAAGTGTAAGCCCGTATTCTTGACGGTGATGTTCCGGTTGGCCAGTTGAACGTGCATCCCCTTTTCCTAAGTGAGTGACAGCGCAACCATAGGATTGTTTGCGATACCCTACCGTACTGGTAAACTAACATAGCTAGTGAAAATGGCCATAGAAATATATAGTGGATTTTCCCATGAAAAATGGTGATGTTCCATAGTTATGTAACAGTTTACCAGAGGGTAGCAGTAAAACTAATTGGTGGTTTGAACCATGTTTCCATCTTACCTGGGATGATGCCCAAATGACTGAAGTTTTGAGATGGGTTGAAACCATCACCAACCAGTAGTAACATATATGTTCTGACGTGCTAGCTTATCAATAGCCAATAAATTGACCCGGCTATTTAATCCATGTTGTTTGTACATATATGGCAAACATGCTCTAGGTATAGATCATATTCACAAGATAGAAAGATTAATTTGTGGATTGATTGATTGACAGATTAGATAGATTTAGATACAGTTTACAATAGGTCACACACACATATATATATATATATGTATTATAATGTATATAATATGTACTGTATATTATATATGGCTTATTATCAGCAGTTACGATGCCTGGCTCCTGCACCCCGAGTTGGATCAGATGCCACCCCGTGTCAGGACAGCGAAGCGGAGACGTTGGGGGCCACCAAGACGCCCACAGCGCAGTGGTTGCAGAAAGCGCAAGGCTATAGCTGTGCGGAGCTGAGGATGGGATGGTGGTTTAATGGTGATTCAACTGGGATTCTCATGGGATTTGAATGATGTTTGATTGGATTTTGATGTGACAGTGACTTTTCTGGGATTTTGTTCTTTTTTGAGGGAATCCTCATGGAATTTCAATATGTGTAATGGAACCTCATTGGGTTCTTATGGAATTAAATTCTAACGGGATTTTGCACTTTTTCAATGGGATCTAATTGGATTTCCTTGGAAATTATCAAGCCTGATGGATGTGAATGGCTCGGCTCAAGGGATTCTAATAGGGATTTGAATGGAATCTATAGAGAGTCAGTGGGATTTTATAGGGCTTTAATGGGATTTTATGGTGACTTAGTGGGATTTTATAGGGATTCAAAATTCTAACCTATGAATTGGGCTTCTGGGATTTTAACCATCAACAATTGGGATTGAAAGGGGTTCCGGCATCTATAAATATTTACTGAATGGGATTTCATGAGGGTTTAAACACAAAACAAGATAGGCAATGAATTGGTTTCCTTGGAATTCTTCACCGGAAAAATTGGATTTTTATCACCATACTCTGTTCCCATCATCCAATTTCTGGGAAGACCCCATTTTCAGACGGACCCGTATGTTTATTGCAGTGGAGAAAAAATCTCCAAAATGATTAGCACGTGGAATAGCAACCATTTTACCAACCAGTGACAGATTGGGTTTTCTGACCCGTTTGGGAACCATTCAATTCTTTGGATGATTATCCCATTGGACCAACTGTCACTGTACATACAGTACTGTAGATTTTTTTGGCCGCCTGAAGATTGAATTTGGGAGAGTATTTCGACCGGAATAGTTTGTTAGGCAAATGGATGTTGATTGGGCAAATCAGTCGGTGAACGGTAGTTGGACGGCGTATCTTTCCCATTTATATACATGGTGGTATATACTATTGCCCTGCTACGTCAACAAGCGACAGGTAAACTACTGGTTTCTAATCTACGGCTTAGTGTTCAGGGACATGCATGGAGGAATGTCTTGTCAACATATATATTCTGTGTATAGTGTATTGTATATGCATCTCATCCAATCCTCATCCCTGGAAATCCATGTTTTGTTTGTCAAAAGATGATTAACGATCATGGTAAATCGGATTGGTACTGGAAGCATGACCATCAGCCCTCCTGTCAAACGATTACCTTATTTGAACATGCCAGCTAGATACATCAGTTTAATCATTATTTACATCGGAGTTAATTGCTTATACCTTTATATAAAGAATCAGATTGAACCACTATGTTGCCACCTTCTCGGCCCCCCATGTTTCCTTATTATAAATACTTCTAAACCGTTTCCCCAAAATAAAGTTATCTTTGAACAACAACATTAGATGCAGTTTGTGAAGCACAAATCAATTAATCTCATCAATCTCTTGAATCATGAATCCAACCATTTCACGAATCTGGGTAAATTTTAGCAACTTCATTTGACCTCACCATAGATGAAGGTTAGTAGGGGAAAATCATCCCCTAATGGCTTTACAATTTTCCCAGATGAATCTCCAAAATCCATCTAAATCCATGAAATCCAATGATTTTCCGACAGTTTCTACATCAAGATTCATAAACTCATGAATCTAACCTGTCATAACTCTCCAACAAATCCACGGAAATCCCGTGGATTTTTCTCCTTCCTCCAAGCACTTCTCCTTCCCTGAGGTCACGACCCACGCGACTTCGATTTAGTGCTGATGACCTCCACTCTCTGCGTGCCGCAAAGCTTGAAGCAGGAGGCCGGGTGACTTCCGGGGGCTAGGGAGATCAACGTCTACGGCTGGGGTTAGCCTCTGGGAAGCTAGCATGGTTGTGGTATAGATGGCCGATTGAGTTTATTTATTGATCTACCATGATTTACCTATTGAGATTGTGATTTTTTCAATATCTTTCATAGCTGCCTTTAGATTACCAGATGGTCTATCTTGTTGAACAAAAGAGGTGATATATTCATGGGATGTTTCAAGTGGGTATTGATGATATGTTTCTCAGCAACACTATGGGAATCAACAAACACAGTTGCAAACATGGCGTATCGTAGGGATATAAGTTGGATACGTCACCAGCTAATAATATGATATAGGTCTGTTTGAAAAAAACAACGTGTTGACTCGTTTTGTTTGTTCGGATATGTTTATCTTTACCTGGAGATTCCATTGTAGCACTTTTTTTCTGGCAAACCCTTGGTTGGATACACTTTCTGCCATTCCTGAGCGTTTTTTGAGGGTCTGCGCACTTTTTGGTGGTTTCAATGGATATGAGCACAGCCCACACTCAAGCTAATTGAGGCCAACCCTGGAAGCTCGTAAAATAGAATTTAACTCCTAATCTATGCTTCCTGGAAAGGATGCATATTGGGACCAAGCTCAAAGAATTTGATTTAAACCAATGTTCTGTTTTTTGATTGTTTTTTTACTTTTTGGACAGCTTGGTACCCCGCAATCGGGGCGCAATTTCGCGCAATCAGGGCGCAATTTCGCGCAATCGGGGCGCGATTTAAAAAGTGTACAGGCACTACTGAGATTGTCCCCCAAGTGTGGAGATTCAATTGGTTAAGTGTCTGGTTCGGCCCATCCAAATGAGTTTGATAACTTACTTGCAGCGGCACTGAATGATGTCGTTTGTGGAGAGCCCAAGTAGTGTGATCCTAAGCATAGTGTGATTGTGTCAGNACTTGCAGCGGCACTGAATGATGTCGTTTGTGGAGAGCCCAAGTAGTGTGATCCTAAGCATAGTGTGATTGTGTCAGTGTATGTTGCAAGAATCCCTAAAGGATCCGGCTGTTTGAACATATGTGGTGGTGCCCAACAAAATGAAATAACCAAATGAGCACTTTTTGTGCTTCTGTAGCACTTTTTGAGAAATGAGCGTTTTTTGTTTCTGAGCACTTTTTAGTGTATCGAAGGAAGGTTCAGGTAGTTTTAGGATTTCATTATTGAGTGTGAGCAATAGTTGTCGAGGATGGGTTGTTGGGGTACGGAGTCTGGGCTTACATCCACATTGGATATATATATACATATATATATACATAATACATATGGTTCATGAGGTTTGTGTTTCTCCTGCTATGGTCCCCAGTTCGATGCAAGGTATGGCCACCCCCATCCTGTGCCATTCTTAGTGGCAGGGATCATGCCGTGCCTTGTGTTTGCTGTTTTTGCTGTTCCACCTACTTGGATCGGCCATGGGATTGGTTTGTTGGTTAGTACCCAGTTTTGCAGCCAGCAAAGTATGGCGCATCTAAGTGCAGCCCGTTGTGCCTCCCTAGTTCCTGTATAAGTTGCTGCAATTTCACCCATCGAACTAGACTTCCACCACAGGTCATAGTTGACATAATTGCAATCTAAACCACAAATTTTATTTAACCCATAGTCACAAAGTGAAGTAAGTGGTCAACAACCCCCACCAAGGATATATCTACCATAAACCTAACAGTGAAATCTTTGATTCAAGCTATCAAAACCCGATGAATTCCAATTGAATTCCATGAAAAACCGCCATTTTGACCCATGAAATCCCATGAAAGCACCATGTTTGCTGGTAATAACCAGCAGAAGCCATGGCCTTCCATCGCGCACCACCGTCAGGTGCGCGAACGCATTCGACGCATCCGCTGGAGCGGCCCTCCCCGGTGAAGGGAAAACGAACCGTTTCGCCTGCGGACTGCTGGGGGGTTATCTAGGGATGTGATTTCTATATGCTTTCTACAGGTATATTACGTGGACTAAAAGATGTGCACGCAATCATGTATACATATAGCTCATAATACAATTTTGATATAATTATATATAAATATATATTTAAATATATATATATATTTTTTCACATGCATAGAGGTGAATACAGCATATGTGCATTTATAAATTGAATAGTATCTAGATGTATCTCGCAAATACTTATATTTGGCCCCATTGTCAAGTTTCCAAAAAAAACACTTCTTTCACCTGGTGAAAATGATCACCATCGAAAATGGGGAGATCCACCACGAAATGATGGGAGCAGGACAAATTGTGACTATGATGCTTAGAGCTAGACTTCACGATACTGTCTGCAATACAAAAAAGGAGGGGTCCATTGCCACAGAGCATTGTTTCAATGGCTTGGAACTGCCCAGCGATGCTGCCGCACCTTGCAGGTTGAGCGAAAACTGCACACACAGTGTGGTGCCCAAGAGTCCATGGATGAAGAGAATTTGTGCAAAACCGCAGTGACGTATCCACTAAATCACAACAGGGAGTGATGATTTTCCCAAAACTGAATTTTTAACAAAAAAATCACGCTAGCTTCAAGGGATGTAGACATATTCATATCGGGACCAGGGATGATATGCTTGATGTTCTATGGGAGAGACAATGAGCAATGGCGAAATCGGGGCTTGTCCATGGCCAGGACCACTTGGTTCATCCAATGAAGCAGTGCCAAATTCATGGCCTGAACCTTTGCTAATCCCACATACTTCGCATAGGAATGCGTAAAATGGCTTCTGTATCTTCAGCCCAAACATCTTCGAAGACGATGGGAAATTATACCAAATAGCCGGGTGCTGTAGGTCTTTGCAATATTTTGAGTACCTGCAAGTGCTGACCAAATGAGCACAGAGCTGCCTTTGATGTCTCCAATCCATCCATGAAGGCATGAAGGGTTGAATTTTCCATCGGCTGGACTTTGAGATCTCAAAAGTAATCCCGGTATCTATAACGCATTTTTTTGTCAACAAGACCAACTGCAGGCTGTCAGAAGTCAAAGATCTGAGAACCTACCATCTTCCATGTCTTAGTTTGGGAGTTCCAGGTCCCAAACTGGATGCTTCACTGGTAACCACTGTGGGATCCACAAAAATAGCACTATACCCAGAACTTCCGCGTGCAAGTTTAACTTGTACTTTGACAAAGTACCAGTTTAACTTGAACCTTTCACAACGTTCATGCTTTACTTGGCAAACATACGGACCGATCTGGGCTGTATACATTGGAAGCTGTCATTCATGAGGGCATGGCAGGATTGATGAGGGCTCAAGATGCCCCTGCTTACTTAGATAAAAAGATGTAGCGCACAAATTTTGTGCGTCAGCTGCATATTGGGCAAATCCGGAACCTCTCAAGGCGCACACAAAAGATGAGATTGCCCATGGTAGGTATACCCCTTCTTCCCCAGTAGATTTCAAAGTCTAGGGGTTGGAAAAGGTCACGGTGTTTCAAGTCATGTGCAAATAAAATGTGCAAGTGTCGTGGAAAGTGCGATTTTCACACTCAAATTCGAAAACTCTGAAATTGCTGGGAAAAAATCTGAGCGTGATTTCAGCGTGAAAAGTGCGTGAAAAACCCGTGATTTCACCGTGAAAGTGCGTGAAAAACCCTTGATTTTGGAGTCACCAAAAAAACTTTTAAAAACATTCTTCAATCGTGAAATGATTCAGTAGCCAGTGGTTCATGGCCAACACTATCACTGACCCGGGGGACCATGGAAGTGCAAGAGTCTTTCCGGAAAGCTCGAAAAAGGGCACTCAGGGCCGGAGCTAAAGTCAATGGTTCTGATGAGTCAGGGCCCAAGGTCACTTATGATATAGAAGTGTTATCCTTCTAGTTTCTCCATGGTATATGTATGAAGGTTCTTGCTTCAGGGAGGTTTGTGGTGATGATGGTGATGCTAGAGCGGTTGGTGGATATCTCAGGGGTTCTACTATATATATATACATATATTAATTCTTATCCATTTTATATCATTCTTCAGGGGTCAAGTAAAGGGTACTTTCAGTAAAGCATGCACTTTCTGTGAAGGTGCAAGTTTAACTGGCACTTTGGAAGGTCAGGGATATATCCAACATTATCCAACATTATCCAACAATATCAACCATAGAAGGAGCCTACGAATAAGCATCCCATGTAGTGGTACAACACATGAAACATGGTTTGGACCCACAGCCATATCCATTATGCCGTGGTGATTTTGCATGGTCCTCTATGGCGGTGTATGTCGCCACAGATCCAGGCAGGGTTGATGTGTTGAGGTGCAATGTCAATGGGAAAAATGTGGTGCGAATGGAATTGCAGGTACCCTCTGGTAAACTAACATAGCTATTGAAAATGGCCATAGAAATAGTGGATTTTCCCATGAAAAATTGTTATTTTCCAGAAGGTATCCTTTTTTTTGGACGAACCAGCATTCACCCAAATTGGTGATCCGACATGAACATTTATAAGACCTTATGCCAAGTGATACTGAGCTAAATAGTGAGTAGCTTACGAGTAGAGGTTTGCTTGGGGTGGAGCAGATGATACAGATGGATATGTCATGGCATATCTATACTATTTCGGATAGTCAGATGGAATTGCAAAGCATTGCAAAGCACTTTGCAGTAACCGTGGGTCGGGATCGGGGGAACCCTGAGATTGGATGGCACCTGGCGCGGGGCGTGTTACACTTTGATAATTTGTCATAGCTATGGACAATGGCCCATTTATAGCTGAGTTACCTGTTATGGTGATTTTCAGTAGCTTGCTTAGTTTACCAGAGGGTATATGCCTTTTTGCCTGGTGAGTTGTAGTGCCAGTGTCGCCGTGTTTTCCAGCACTTCATCCTCTACTCGACTGGAAAGGTCGTGGATGTTGAATGAACGCACACGCCAGTTACATCATGTTCCGCATCGCCCATAGTTCCATTGTTTGACATAAATTACATTGGATTACAGGGACACACAGGGACAATGCAGATATTGTTTCATGAAAAATTGAAGGTGCCCCGAGCCGCTCACCACCTACCAAATAAGGCTTCACTATATGATTATAAGAGGTTGCTAACCACCATTCACATCTATCAACCAATATTAGGGGCTTGCTAAGCCCCTATTGCTGGGGGGGTGCCCATTGAGGGGGCAAGCCTGGCAGACCCTGGTGGAACTGTTTGCTGAGTTTGGAATGGGATCAGGACATCACAAAAAGAAGGTTACCATCTGGTAAACATACAAAAAACTATGGAAAATCACAATTTTCTTAATGGGAACATCAACTATAATAACGATAAATGGATATAAATGGCAATTTTCAATAGCTGTGTTAGTTTACCAGAGGGTAACAATGAATCGGGATGTGGTTGACAAGTGCTTGAGTATTTCAGATTGTTCGTGTATTTCTCCTTTGTTATGCCTCATTGACTTATAATAATGTCATAATTTACTGGTGGGCAAGCATGCATGGCGGCCGCAAAATTCCATGTCTCAAAGGTTGGAAACGAAACGTGGCCCATGTCCAGCGATTGGACACTGCATCAATATGCTCATATTGCTCACTTTTTACAGGTGTACACTTTATTTCCAGGAGCTGTTTCCTGCAGTTGTTTTCATGTTTTTTCTGTGAAAAGATGGGGTTTGACAGGTTGATGTTTGTTTTTTGGGCTGCATTTCTCAGATTCCGTTGCTGCCAGGTACCGGATGAGATTTCCCAACTGACCGCTGTCAGACGCGGAACGCCTGCGGGAAGTGTGCAGGATTTGCATCGTAACTGGGCTGGGATGGGATGGAGTGTTTGAAGCGCAGGATTGCTAAACCATGAGTTTGCTAATGGGGGCGTGCCATCTTTGATAGTGATTTGTCATTATTTTGGAGATAACACGCATGGTTTTTCCTAATTAGTTCACAGAGTCTTTTAATCTAGGATTGAATTACATCATTCGTGAAGTACAATGATGTGCCAACCCTAGGGAGGGAGACTACCATTAGCCACAAGGGAAAGTGGCAGTCCAAATGCAGGTTGTTGTACCCGCTTGTGCTTTTGTGGTCCCCTTTTTCCCTGTTAAAAGTGATAGCACCCCAACATGGTAGTTGTTTTGTGTTTATCGAGTTGCATACACTTGGATGAAACAGAAGGACTTCCACATACTTGCAAACCATGACGCATAGGATAGCCCATCCGCGATTGGTTTGGTGATAACGTTCCTTTTCCGGGTCAAGTTCTTTAGCGGCCTTGGCCACTGCGTGCAAGGCAAGCATTTGTTGGCTTTGATTTTACGTCAAGATGAACGGTCCTCAGACTACGTGCCTCGAAGCTACCTTCTGCCACCAACACAGGGGCCTTACAGATCGGAATGGGAAAGCTTCCAGCGGCTTGGTGGCAAGAGATGAAACAGGCGTTTTGTTGGCGGTTTTGGCAGCTTCAAGGGTCATGCAAGGTGAGGCTCCCAAACGCTAGCTAGGTTGGCGCACATAAGTTGATTCACTAGGGTTTATGGGAATATAACTGTGATAGTTGACTTACAACTTGATTAACTACCGTAGGGTTTGTGGCAGATACAACTGTAGTTAATGCGTTTTATCAAGCCACCTATAACTGGGGGACTCACCTTGTGAAGAGCGCAAAAGCAGTTGTGGCTTCCGGGTGCAAACGCAGCAACAGCGGTCAACATCATGGGGACTTCACCAACCCCCTGACAGGTGACCCCTAATGTTGGTGGTGAATAAGCCCTTAAAAACTCACATGTTTTTGATATTTTTCTTGGGGCTTCACTATTAAGGTTGGCGGAATCTGCATGAATGGAATCGGGAAACCTGTGGGACATCGAGGCGAGACTTTGAGTTGTCATCCTCCTTGGCAAGTCTGGCGAATGCCCTGAAGTTTGGGGAGCAGCGCGAGGTTGAGGCCACACCCTGAGACCAGGAATGTGTGGATGATATACTGAATGACAGGGATTACAGCAGCAACAATGAATGTGTGTATGTAAAAAGATATATACATATCATTGTAACCACAAAGCATGGGAATATGACTGATGCGATATAGCATGATATAGCCATCAACACGGGAATAATTCTTTATGATTACTTGGCTGTTGGTTTCATCAACGAATTGCTTTGTCATGAAGCTGAAAGTGTTCAGTTGAAACCACATGTTTTGCTATCCACTTGGGGTTTCCTGCACAATTTCCATTATGACCTTATAGCTGAAGAACGTATCTGGAACTCATCTTGTTTCCCTCCGGATAGGTTGAAAACACCAAGTATGATGAGGATGGTAACAATATGTTTAATGGATGGAGTTGGATACCGCTAGTTTCACAATTCGCTTTGGACAAAAACAACAGTTGTTGATGTGTTTAATCGGTAAAAACATCCACATGGGCCTTGGAGCTTCCATAGCTGCGTCTTGGGAGGTTCTCTTGCCTCACTGCCAGCAGTTGTGCGCCAGTCACTTGGCGAAGGGTCGCCGCGAAAGCCTGGTATCTCCCAGCAAAATGGCAGGTGAAACCGGTCTTCCTGGAACATCTCAAATCTTGATTTTCAGGTAGATTGGAGGAAATTGGATGAATCATGAATCAAAATCCAGGCTCGATATCAAAGAAAAGGAACATGTCTTCAGGATTGACCAGCTCAGATCTTGCCGTTGGACCCGAGGGATCGACAAAGCCCTGGATCATCTTGGGGCCGACGCAAAGGATGCAATGATCGAAGCAGAGCTGTTGCTGCGCAGAGTGGAAGAACTGCCCTGGCTGCAGATGCTCGGTGCTGTCTCCAAGCAGTTTTTGGCTTCTTGAACTCCATGTTCCTGTTTGAAGTGGCCGATTTACCACGATTTATTCTTCATGTATGGCAATTTTGTTAGGGAACCTGATCATAAATGAGGGATGCGCTATTTTCAGACCAAAATCATATATTGGGATGAGGTCAATACCTATGGGACATTGCGTGGCCATGTTTGGATGAGCACCCTATTTGCCAGCTGGCCCTGGTAGGTAAACCGTATGTGTCTGGAATAATAACAGCCTCACTGGCCGATATCACCATTGATGTGAATAGATTCTGAATAGATGTGGTGGGTAGTAGGGGAAATTTTTAAAAAAGGGATTACTTCATGTTTTTGATTTTATGTTTTTGCCTATGTAGATCTATATTTTTTTCCCAGCCCTAAGTTTGGAATGATAATGTGATTCCACGTGTTGACTCTCGTATGCTTCAACTGCAGCACCATGCCAGAATTGGTTGAATCAATCCATTGACACAAGCAGCAAGGATGAAGATCAATGAAAAGAATTGGTGGCTGTTAAAGCCAGTGGATGGCGCTGTCGGTAAAGGCTGGCGGTGGGATGATTCATCAAGCGTTTAGGGCATGCAACCTGAGTTGAAGGGCGAAAAAACTTGTGCACGTTTCTCGTGTAGTTTGTGTTTGTTATGTCTGTTTGGCGAATTTTAACTCATGGGCCTAATGAGAGTTTACTACGCATGGCAGAAAACTGAGGCACATCGAGGGACCATACAATGACAGTACTATCTTCGCACTGCACACTGCTGTGCGACAGGGATCGTTCTCTTTGGCGGTTTGGGTTCTGAGAAGCCTTTGGAGATACCAAGTGAGATCTTCAAAGGCAGGGCAGGGGTGGTAGGTAAGCTGCTGATGGGCAGGAGATGGGGCCCAAAACATGTTTAGAACCGCAAAAACAAGATCCCAAGCTCCCTGAAATTTGCTTGTTGGAGGACACTGGGAACTAGGATCCATGGTTGCTGACTGGGTTTTCTCACCCTTTGCCACTGGAATCTTTCATTGGTTACAATGAGCCAACATTTACTCACCTGTTTAACGCAACGATATTTATATCTTGATATATTGTGTCATAATTATTCCAGTTAGAATCTACATATTTTTTGCAGCAATCTCCAAACAAACAGAAAAGTTGCACGCCTGGAAATGATATACTGTATATGAATCTATGATAGATTATGGGGCACATGCTTACTGGTGCTTAGCAGGGAATGAGGGATTGATCTATAATGACCATTAATAATCATCCCATTCCCCCATTCCCTACTAAGCACCAGAAAGACATGGGGGCACAAGCAACATCTCTACCTTTCACTCCCTGGATGTGCCCCACAGGGCAACACCACGGGACAGGCCGCGCCACAGATGGCTTCATCCTGCAGAAATACGTGGAGAGGCCCCACCTCCTTGACGACCGGAAGCTGCTGAAGGCGAGTGTGCCAAAACCGCCATATTTTGTCACACATGCAGATGAATAGAGACATATAGAATAATATAGAGATATATAAAATATTCATATACTTGTACATATATATATATATATATTATATACATGTGTGTGTGTGTTTGTGTATTGCTTACATTTATATTTATTATATATATATATATATTATATATACATGAATATATCCTCAGTCATTTGTTTAGTAATAATTATTCGATATATTTGAATTCTTTTGTGTGAAGATTTTATATGCCGACCTGACCATAGACGATGGTTTGCATATGAGTGACCCGCCAAACATTTGAAGCATCCCATGACTGCTTCTGGTGCAGGCTGCTAGATGGATTCGGGGATGATACAGATTTATGATATGGGTTGAACATGCCGAAAGGCGGATTTAGATGTACCCTGGTTCATTACTTTGGGGGGGGGGGGTCGGAAAATGGAGTTACTGTATTGCTGGAATTCGCAACCCTTTCTCCATTACAGAACCGCGGGTTCATTTTTCGTGAGATGACATGCTAAATTGATATGATATGCATTTGTCTATTTTATATATTTATGTACATTAAATGGGTCCGACTTGGACCCCACATACATTTTGTCTCCCCTGGGCCATTCAGGTTGAGCAAGCCAAAGAGGTAGCTGACATGGAGTTGGTTGCAGATGTGCCCATGTTCAAATACAACCTGCGGCATTGGGTTCTTATCCGATGGACCGGTGCAGACCCACCAGTTTCTTGTTTCAAGTATCAAACAGGATGCTTTTAGACGAGAGTTCGACACGTCTATCAAACTTTTGGGTGGGGATTGGGGTGTTTGAATTTTGTGGAATGTCTTGGGGTGGACTGGACAGGGCAAAACATGTACCTTACAAACCCCACGTTCGCCCCAATCAAATAAAACACCCAAACAATATCATACACTTGTCACCAGAGGATGAATGAAAACACTGGCTATATGCAGTGATTTTGACTTTAGGTTTTCAGGATTTCGTGTTTTAGTTGAGGGTTTTAGGGTTTTTGGATTCTTGGATTAAAGGACTTCAGGGCTTTAGAGTTTGTTGTTTGGGAGGGGGAAAAAAAAAAGGCTAGCCCTACGCAGGCATTTGAGCATGCCAAAGGACATGCAGGATCCATCTGGGGCAAACGTGGGGTTTGCAGCGAACATGAAGTTACTCTACCGAAATGATCCCTGCCCAGTGCTGTACAGGAACTGTGCAAGGCTTCTTTATATCTAGTTAAAGTATCCAATTACTGGGGGGTTCTGTGGGCAACTAAGTTATGGCAACGGTGGTCCCGTTGCCCTCTGAAATTCCACTAAACTGCATCCCTGCAACGGCAGAAAGCGTTCCCATTGGATGTGGAATGTCTTGTTGGCATTGGTTGAGTCACGTCTCAGTCGTAGATCAGTCTACGACTGCAAATTACTAAAATAAGCCGACTCTGCTTGTTTTCGCCACCAGCACCAGCACCAACACCATCACGACCACCACCATTGTCGTCATCATCATCACCACCATCAGCAGCAGCATCATCAATATCATCACACCATCATCACACCATCATCACCACCATCGCAATCATCATGATTCCGATTCTCCCCGTTCTCGCCATCATTATGAATTCTTCTTGCTATTGTCATTTTCAGCAGCACCACAATCACTAGCAAGTATGTTCCAACACCAGAAATGATCCATCCAACCAATCCAAATTTCCTACCTGCCTCAGAAGTTTCCAGGTTTGGTTGTATGAGAAGGGTTACATTGAGCCGCTGGTTTGCACTTTCAACTTGGCTTTTTCAATGTTTTTCTGTGCTCTGCTATGCCATATGCATGGGATGGATGATATAATCAAACAAACATGGGTTCAGTATTGTTTGGTGTGGGGTTTTAAGTCTTTTTTGTTTCTTTATAGGTTTCAAATAGGTTTTCGTTGGAATGTCTGGCTCAACCACCCAGGCTATGTTTCCATCCGTTCTCTGCCACCTTGGAGAGCGGATCCCACATCGCCAATCTGGCGCCAGAGCCCGGGCAGTCCCGGGCATTCAGCGAGCCAACAGTGCCCTGCAAACGGATGTGGTCTACCGATGTTTTGGCGCGCTATTTGGAAGCGACCACTGGAAACCTGGGATGAACTGAAAATGGGTTGGCTGTGCAACATGGGTTGTATGTGGTGCAACTTCTTGTAGGGCAACCATTTGAATAGAAAAAATGGATTGCATGCCCTCAAAATGCTTTTCACATACAGGTCTTGGACGCAGATTCATGGGTTGGCCGCGGCCCCCATTCAACAGATCGTAGTAACTAATTTAATGCCACTGAATTATGCAGGGGATCGAATATTTGCTTTTTTTATGGGAGTATATTTTCAAACAATTTGATGATTTTCCATTGCCAGATTTGATGGTAATATTATGGGTTGAGTTTTTTTAATCGACAGGTGCCTGGATGAAGCGTCAGATAGCGTCAGCCAAATTTGCATACTGAGTTTTATTTGGGTTTGTTTGAGCATAGGTGTTCCCAAAATCCCATGGTTCATCATCATATTTACGATGTGAAGTGTAGTTTTTGAGTGTATCCCATCTTCCAACATGCCCATCTGTGACTTTCTCCTGAGTTCTGGTATGTTTCCTCTATGGACAAACGGTGTCAAACCACTTTCTCCGTAGATCTGAGGATCAGATGTGTGGAGCTCGCGCATTCTGCCCCAACTTCACCGCGTGGTCGCCAACACCGTGGCTGCGGCTTGTCCCTTGCGCAGCTTCGGCGCACAGGAGAGTTGGTCCAGTGGTGGCGCTAAGCCCCATAGGGCTTATGCTCGGTGGTTTCATGGGGATAAAGGATAATTATGAAATATTGTGATTTTCGAGAATCAGATTTGGGAAGCCTTAGAATTTCACAAGGTAGAAGGGGATGATGTGGGAAATACCGGGAAATACTTATGATTATGATTGATTCTGCAAAGGGTTGGACTGTACTTACAGTAGCTCAGCAGTTTCAAAAGCAAAAGTCCATGGTGGGGACCCCTGTTCACCAACCAGGATATTTGGGATGTTCCACGAGGTATCCGGGATTCCCATTGAGTCCCATTCTCATTGGATTGGTTTAAGGGAAAACCTACGGGAAACCACGTTTTTTTTTTACATCAAATATTGGGGTTTCAAGTAAATTTTCCCATTAACCAATCCAATGACATTCATTTCATATTTTCCTAGTAACTATGGTTACATCCCGATGGTCGCAGGAGGACGGTGAGCCCTGCGATTTGACAACGCAGCAGACTCAGCGGACTCAGCGCCAGCCCTGGCGGCGCTTTGGGTTTGATTTCACCTTGGATGAAGACCTTCAGGTGTGGCTCATCGAAGTGAATCACAAACCTGGCATGATACTTGGACTATGACTATGACTCTTGAGGGGAATTTGATGAACTTCTCTGAAATCGGTGCAGGGTTGGATAGATCATCAGCCAATCGCCTGGGCGCTTTGAGCTTTGGTACCTGGTATCACTTGGCCCTTCGATGGGGCAAGTGGTTTGTCATGCGGCCTTTTGTCCAGACTCACCTGGGATGTGCATCCACACATGTGTAAACGTGTATATATAAACCCCCTGCCAATAACCTCTACAAAGCTCCGAACCCGGGTTGGGAAAAACACCTCGTTTTGTACAAGCACTTTTCTTCTACAAAGTTCAAATCTCATGGTTAGATATAGATATATATAGATGCTAAATTCACTATTTTTTTTTCAACATAAATCAATCCTAACTTTGTAGAGGGAAGATTTTGAGCCTGATGTGCAAAAATGTAGAAATCCTTATCGGTGAAATCCTGTTTTGNTTTTTTTTCAACATAAATCAATCCTAACTTTGTAGAGGGAAGATTTTGAGCCTGATGTGCAAAAATGTAGAAATCCTTATCGGTGAAATCCTGTTTTGTAGAGCCAGAGTCTTTTGATGCTGCACCAATTTCAATTTTGTAACCCCATGAGGTTGCAGTTGTTNTGTAGAAATCCTTATCGGTGAAATCCTGTTTTGTAGAGCCAGAGTCTTTTGATGCTGCACCAATTTCAATTTTGTAACCCCATGAGGTTGCAGTTGTTTGACCATTTGAAATGCTAATTTGGCCATTTATTTGCAACATAAATGAATCCTAACTTTGTAGAGCCTTATGTTGGCATATGTTGGCAAAAATCACCCTGTCAAAGAGTAACCCGGGGGTAGTACTGTGTAGAGATTGCATTCTATTTTTTGGTGCCTATTTCAATTTTGTAGAGCCCAATGGGGACCCAAGACTTAGAATGTGGTTACATATTGGGGGCCCCCAGGTTCCCTAGGGAATTCACACGGGGTTTATATATATATATATATATACACGTACATCGTTTTGAAGTAGAGGCGTATACATTTATCAAGGGGCGTACTTTTAATTGCAGATGTACACAATGTATATATGTATATTTATACATATATATATATATTTTTGTATATACATATATATCAATATGCATATGTTTGTTGATGTCCAGAACATATAGAAGACTCAACCTTGCCACCACCAGCCAAGGAAGTCCCCCAAGGGCTGGGTCGGTGAAGCGAAACGGCGTCTATTGGTGCCGTGGCCGTGGAGGTTTCACCATCAGAAATGGAGCTGGCATGGGAGAATGGGACCATTTTATGGGATTAGAACGGGATATTTTGCTGGATCTAACCATCGGAAATGGTGACTTTGCCAGCACAAAGAGTTATATAATGGTGATAATGATATAGTAGTATAGTAGTTAATAGTGGGATAGTGATGGAGATTCTCTGGGGAAATGGCTAAAAACTGATAAGACTGGAAATACCATCGAAGCCCGAGACGTAGGAATCCCAACTCCAAAAAAAAGCGAACATTTTTTTCAAATTCTTACATTTCTCCGGGCGTAACCGAAAATTCTCACACCAGCTTGAAATTCTCACACCTGTGGCGTTCTTGATGTTTTTTCCAATCCCTTGATTCAAACAACAAGAGGTACATTTTTTCACTCCAACTCGCCTGCATCATCATGACCCTGGTGTATGCGATCTCTTAACACAAAAATCAACAAATTTAGGGGACAGGTCCTTTTTTTCGAAGTTTATGTCATAAAATGATATAAAATGTTGCTTTTTGAAGACTTGGAAGGGAGATGTAATACAAAAGATACATGCATTTTCTCCGGGTATTCCCACGCTTTTTTCTCACACCAAGTCCGGGTATTCTCACACCTTCTCCAGGTATTCTCACACCTAGTCCGGGTACCGAATTTCTCCGGGTGTATACATGAATTTCTCCGGGTGAATTCCTACATTTCTCCTAGGGTAACAGCTCCTCTTTTTTCACACTATGAAACAACAAAAATTCATGCCAAAACCACCCGAAGGCAAGTTTTTTGTTCAAATCGATTTTTGCAGCTCAAAACCACTTCGTGGATAAACATACCAGAAGCACAGGTGGAAAAAGCAGCATGAAGCCAAGCCGATGGAGCCAAAGCAGCTACATCAACCATGCGAAATGCCCATGTATGTTCCAAAATGAATTCTCACACCTTTTCTCCCTAGCGTAGGAATACCGGCTCAAAAAAAAAAAGCGAACATTTTTTTGAAAAACGTTGTCTTTCCGGGTGTTTTGGCTTAGCTGGTAACTATCCAGGACAGGTATGCAAATGTTTAAGGTATATACAGTACTCAGTGTGCCCAGGCAGACTTTTACAGCGACGAGCGAGACCTGTGTGGTGTATCGCTTGAAGAGAAGAGGGACAACTGCGTCCAACCCATTGGTGCCTTCCGGAGGGTCAACCCAGCGGCCAAAATGGAGTGGCATTGAAGCGATATGGGTTGAAACCAGCAGTAAATCAGAGGAGTTCAAGAGGGATGACCTTCTGAGACCGCAGCAGCTGCACCTGGGGTGGAACTGAAAGTTGCAGCAAGTTTGGCTCACTTTATCTCGTAAAGACTAGCGAATGTCCCTGCAAGCTAAAGGAAAAAGAGGATAATTACCAGCAATCCACTGGCTGGACAGATTTTTTTGACTCAAGACATGACAAGAACAACACCTTTCGAGATTATGTTTCTAACTTTTCACCTTCGTGTTTCAAAGGCTTTTCCCTTCCAAAAACAAAAGGAGTCCATTATTATTTGCCATCATTTTGTGCTAACCAGGTGGCAACCTACTGTATATTTCATTTACAAACATTATGACACGGTCAGTCATTTCACCTGCGGTTGATTGAAGCTTTGCAGCCATGGCGACTGTCGAGCTTCTGCAAGCCCAGGCTGGACGCAGAGTGGGACGTGCAAGAAGCTGAACGATGGATCTGGATATTCACGAGCCATGTTCCTTGTATGATTGAGTAGATCAATTCCAGTTGAAAGAATTACGAAAGGACGTGATATGACTGTATATGAGACATGCGGACATATGCGGACATACGGGGACAGAGTTTCAATGTATGACTATGCCTTTACATATTTGTTTGCAATTATTTGCATTGCTGTAATGTGTATGTCAATGTTTAGATGAATCTATAGATGGATGGATGTATGGATGCCTTGTGGATCTATGGTGATTTATAAAAGGCTTCAGTACCTTCAAAACTTGGATCCATAGAACATTAGTAGAGTAACACCCAAATTGGAGGGCCAACAGTTGGTTTCCACTTCGGAATTATGCTCTATAATAAATTGCAGGCGTATTAATCAGCAACAACCAGAAATATGGACGAATCTTCACCATCATCATTACCTTTGGGAGGGTTACATCCCATGACTACAAGATGGTGCGCGTCACTTATGTTTGTTGGTTCAGTTTCACCCATCAAAACTAGTTTGACATATCTAGCACCATAAAATTCCGCTAGTTATGCTCACCAACTTGGCTAAGTATGTGGCATTTTCCATGCATTTCCTATATAAACTGTTCCAATGTGTCTCCCAGTTGTAGTGGCGGTTTTCCCAGCTATAAACCTCCATTTCGTTGGGAGATGTTCCCTTACGTGCCTATGATTTTCTGGGGCAGCAGCTTGGACCTTGCAGGTGACGGCCCTGACCCAGCGAATGGACCACATGGCCAGCCAGGTGCGGTCTAAGAATTGTTTGTAGCCTCACCTCAAAGAATGCCCTTGGGAGAATTCAGATTCACGATGTACGTTTTATCTTTTCAACATGTTTCAACTATTCCTGAATTTGCTTAGCCTCCCATTGCAAGGTGTCTTCCATGCGCTTCATGCAAGCTTTCTGTGAAAAACTAGCAGCTAGGCAAACTGGGCGGATCCGTGATGCCCTGGTAGGGAAATTGCAATCAGATGGTCAATAGATGTCAATAGTAAATTATGTTTTTCGGGGAAGTTCAGATTCGTTCAGATACTTTCCAGGTTTTCAATGCCATTTTTCTACCTATGACAGGGTTTGCTAGAGTTTGTTCTGTGGTGAATGTTGCACTACAATTACAAGTTCTATCAAGTCCTATCATGTTGTACCTATATTTCCTGCATTTTCCTGCTGTTTTGTCGCAGCTTTGCGGAATTCAGGTGATTTGGGCACTACCATACTATAAGCAATTTACACATGGAATATCCCGAAGTTTTTGTTGTAAAGCGCTTAGGGTGCCATGATGATCATGAGAAGATCATGCGTTGCAAAGATGCCGGTATCAGCCTGAGCAAGATTTGGCACTGGCACTTGCCACTCTTCCAATCTGAAGTATCTACATTCAGCTGACAGTATGTTGTATTATTTTGTATTTATTTATAAAAACATGTATAGACATATCTATTTATCTAAACCATTTTTACTTTTGTTTTCTAGTATTGTTCCAATTATTGTTATTGCTATTGTTAAGTGTTTATTTGTACTAATGGTTAGTGCTATTATTGCGTTTGCCATCCTTCATTTCATCTATCCAAGATGCATGCGTGTATATGCAACTTGTATATGTAATGTATATATATATATATACATATGCATGTGCACATATATATATATTATATATTATATATATATATATATTATATTATATATATATATACATACACACATGCATACACACATACATACATACATACATACATACATACATACATACATACATACATACATACATACATACATACATACATACATACATACATACATACATACATACATACATACATACATACATACATACATATGTAGGGGGTTCCACCTACTGAGCCGGTTTTTGATTGAAAGCGAGTCCAACTGCTGCAGTTTCGAACCGAGGAATCCGAAGCAGAACTGCAGCTGATGCGCCTCCGGCTGACGGAGAGCTTCCAGAGCAGCACGGTGGCATGGGGAATTTTCCCAAGGTTGATATCCTCCCCATACTCAGCTATAAGCTCACCATTTGCACTTAATGGTATGTCAAATATGTGGGCACACATGATCAAGAGTGTACAGGGTTACTTTTTGGCAATTGATCATCCAACTATTTCGGGGAATTCCAACTTGTCCTTTTCTGAATATATGCTGAATCACTGGTCAAAATTATACATCCCCAAATAAAAGGTTCGATAGAAAATGTGGGCCCAATTCTGCTCCAATGACTTGACCAACGTCCAGAACTGGAAAGTTCATCCATAAGGCCTCCATTGTGGATTGATCCTGAGTTGTTCCCTCATATCCAACGATATATCCACTTGTCAAGCCAGTTTACGTAGATATTTTCGGAAAAACCTCAATTTGCAGATCATCCTCCCGTGGAAACCCATGGATGTCTATGATTTCAACAATTTCTACATGGGTGTGTCTGAAAATAGGGTATACCCCAAAATAGTTCGTTTAAATGGAAAAATGATGAAAAAAACATCTATTTTCAGGTTTTTCAGACAAACCCGATAGCCATGTCACCTGGGACCAAGATCTCCTCCCGAGCAAAAAAGCCAAGGCCACCTGAGTGCGGAGCCGGAGCTGACGACTGCACGACTGCTGCACGGGATGGTGGAGACGCTTGGCAGAGGGAAGTCGACTTGTTATCCTCAGGTAAACTAACATAGCTATTGAAATGGTTGATTTACCTATAGGAAAATAGAGTCTCTATGGCCATATTCATTGGTATAGGTAAATCAACTTGATTTCTAAGCTATTGAAAATGGCCATAGAAATGGTTGATTTACCTATACCACTGATAATTTTCCATCAGTTATATGATTTACCAGAGGGCACCTAAAATTGGCTCAGAATAGTGATGTTACCAGCAACCAGCACTGGGACGATCTTGGACTTAGGTAAATTGAAAATTCTGAGTTTTGACTTGAACTGGCATGGTTGACGTTATTGACCATTTTTAGCAATTATACTGGGATGATAAATGCAAACACTGATGCCTCAATTTTGAGCCATCCCCAAGTTATCAAGTCAGTCCATTAAATGGTCAAGTTATCGGGTAGCAAGTTTAGCACAAAATCTCGAGACATACCTTGGACCTAACTGGCCAAAACTGATCTTCCTTGGACTTAAACTATGAGTTGGTTTATGACCCCAACAAATAACGGGTACAATCACCATAAACCCTAGTGAAAGATGAGTGAAGTAAACCAACTTAGCAAACAAACCGGGGCACCACCGAACGCCCCAGGACCATGTTGCAACTTCGCCAGGATTGTTGCCCAACTTCCCCGCAGCGGCACGAGGACGGAGTCAACTTGGTGTCCGGAGAGGGGGCCCCAGGGCCAGCCGTGGCGAATGAAATCATTGAGGGCTTCACCAACCATCAACAACAATAGGGACCTAGTGATTGTTGACCAGCAAAATAGTCAGGATTATACCAAATCAAATCACCATTTATTCATTTTTATTCCACCTATATAACCATCTGCAAACTGAATTTAACAAATGACAACGATGGTTGGAACCGATAAATACCAATACCAACAAACATTAAGTGGAGTTTTACTGCGCAAAAGGTAGTGATGCCACATGGGCGACGAATCAAGCAGCATGGATCAAGCTGATGCCACCCATGACATAATTTGTTGGCAGTTTCATCAAGTGTCATCTCTCAATTTTCTCCCCCATTGGCCCATAATCATGGGACAATTCCACTCCTGATTTTGTTTGACTCATAAAGCTACTCAGCTACTCCCATTGAGGCAACCTCGGATGCGTACGTTGATCCTTTAGCTTATTGCTATAATAATGGAACAAGATATTGGCCTAATCGGCTTAAAATCTGAGAATTCAGGACATTAAGGATAGGCAATCCGATGGGAACCGGCAACATGGATGCCAGGAGCCACCCGAGCTCTCCACAAGGCATGGTTAGATGTGGACTAAGCTTCTTTTGAAACATGTTTAAACAGTTTCATGGCTATTTTGTTATTTTATATAATTGAAGAGTATGATATAATTCGTTTCTTTATTGTTCCCTGGGGTAGTCTAATGAGTCTAATGCCCAGCTTTGGATTGGTGAAATGGCAGCTGGATGATTTCAAACGACTGATCTACACAACTACTACTATGTCACCACAAAGGATGCTTAAATGCAATACCAATCTTTACAAGAGGAACCCGCAAGCACAAAAATCAGATTGGTGAACGGTTACAATTTGGCCACCCCATGCCACACCCAAAATTTGTGATTGGGTGGGTATACCCCCAAAATAGTGATAAATTTCTGGTAGAATTGCTGTTTTCCCTATGAAAATTAGGCTGCTGGGGTCTATTAATCCTGGCTTCCGAAGTCGCCCCAGGCCGGCGCGACTTCGGGCATCCCAACTGCTGAGTCAAGTGACACGTCCAGTGGCGGCTGTGAGGACGATCGCATGGGATAGCTATGGAAAAGAACCATTTTAAGAGGTAAATCAGCTGTAAAAAGGGCCATGTTCAATAGCTATGTTCATCTATGTTCAATTACCAGAGGGTAAAGGTATCTTTGTGATCCTGACCAACATCAACTTTGGTCAGGTTTCAGATTGAATGATGGATTCAGAGGTGCATAGAGCTGCTGCAAATTATCACTGAAAATTTTGAACATGATCGCTTTGCTACACTATGAATATACTCTAAAGATCCTAAAGAACGTGAAGAGGAAAATGAACCCATCAGAAATGTCAGTCTCATGTGGGACTGATGGGCCCCGGTCAGTTCACAAGTGCACAGTTGGTTGCACACGCTCCGAAGCGCGCCTTGGGTGTTACATACCTTATCTCGATGGAACAATAGCTCCGTTTATTTTTTTACACCTGCAACTACTCACATCACAACTGGGCAATGTATGTTCATGTGGTACACCCAACAACAATCACTTTCTCGGCAACAACATGGGTGGTTTTACCAATCTCCGAAAGATGATAAGAAATGGGGTTATTCTTTGTGTCCATACCGCATGTTATACAAGATGGCCCCCGCAGTTACCTCTAGTTACCGGTTGGTTTAGTATGTTTAGTTTCACCCGTCCAACTACATGTATCAACCATAAATCCAAATCCAAACATTAGCCTAGTGATATCCAGTCGGACCTAGGGTTGGGGGGCCATTCTTGGCTGGTTAAATCTACATTTAATATCATTTAATACTTACCTAGATATTGCCAGAATTAACGATTCGTGGTTGGGAAGTAGATTACAACTCTTTATAACTGGGATGTAGCAAGGCATATGCCCCAGTGATTAAGTGGAGGTTTCCTGAAGTGGGGGTACCCCCAAATCATCCAAGTCATTAAGAATATACTTATACCATTCTAGTACTGAAACTGATAGTTTTTGGGGATCTTTTGGGAATCCCCCATTTCAAGAAACCCCCAAATCTCCAGTTTTTACATGAATTTAATGTGCTCAAATAGTGGTGATGTTGGTAAAACATGGTAAAACACAAATTAACCATCCCCAATTTCACCGTTTTTAAAGGTGGTATAAACCCTTGCCAAATGGGTGGTTTATTGTTGCCAACATTACTAGCCCAGTTTTGGCCAGCGCCAGGACGGGCGATAGCCCCACAGCCCCCACCTCGCCCGTTCGCCGCGGCTGGGACGACGATGGCACCGTGCCCGGTGCAGGCGCGGCGGCGCCGCGGCCACGAGGGGCCGCGGCGTTGCTGCGGCCAGAACCCTTGAGGACTCCATGGAGGGATGATGAGGCATGATTAGACCAAACAATTCTTGCAGATACACATCATTTACAATTTTTTGGACATGCACATGGTACCAAAATTCAAGTTGACCATGCTGAAATTGATGTGCCTATTTTAATTTTAGGGTTGCTTACTGCCTTCGCGTTGTATCCCTTTAGAAGTTCATCTCATATTTGAGCCCTTGGTGAAGCAATGGCAGGAGCAGGATGCATGACAACGTGGGCGTTTTCACCTTTTTTTTTAATGGGAAAACCCTAAGTTTTCTTTGGAAACTAGTTTAAGAATGCTTTCCCAGCTTGCATGGGGTTTACGCCCAAGTGCATTTTGTCTCTATCCCTGGGAATTTCCTCATCAGTGGAGGACTGCGGAGTTTGGGACTGTGCCCTCTGCAACACCAATAGCAGCTTGGGACAGTTTCAGTTTGATGGGCCTTTAGCAGGAGCTAAAGGGTTGCTTGGGGCCTCGCACTTGGGGTCAATATTAGGTTTTGGATGCCTTTAGGGTGTTAGATGTTCAGTAGGAATTGGATACATATTTGATTAAGATTTACATTGCCCCCTCACAAGTGAAATATTGTGGCTTTATGAGAATTTAAGACAACACCCAGGTAGTAGTGGCATTTTGGGGGTATTTGAAGAGGAAGCTCGTATATATAAGCATAAACTTCAAAAAAAAGCGACGCATTCGAACGGTTTTGGTTTGTCATGTGGAGTAGAACGGGTCCACAATTCCCTTTCCAACATGCTTTCAACAAGAACTTTGCGAAAGCGCATTGCAACTCACATCAAGGTATTTCCCACCATTAATTACATGTCACAGCATCCAGTCCTCCTACCTTCACCATGAACTAGGCATTAACTAACCATCAACCATCAAGCAGTTCTTGCTGTATCTTTGAATGCAATCCACTTTTTTGGCACTTGAGTCCTCCAGTATCCATCCTAACCGTCATCCGGAATTCACAAGGCACCTAACCATCAAAGTTTTGGATGATGGGAAGGTGTACAGGAAACTGATCCAATCAAGAGTGAATCCCATGGTTTCAACCTGTACTTCAGCTGCTTGGATTCATAGGGCTAGTTGGGTGCAGTGAGCCTTAAACAATCGTTGCTTTCCTAAATCACCCAACAGCGATCATAATCAAGTACGGATGCTTCCATCCTGTTCAGCTAAAACAACTGCAAAATTCATCAATAAGTAAAACTATGTAAGACTCATCCATCTGATTTCAAACAAAAAAGACCAGTGATGCCCGGGTCTGTGGACCTTATCCATAGTATCCCTTTTTCTTGGCTTGACATTCATAAAATGATAATCATAAAGTAACAATCATATCCAATCACTGACACTTAAAACAACGACACTGGATGGTGAATAGGGCTCACTATAATGGATGCCTGATGTATTGGGTAGTATATTCCCGGATCATATATCAATTATAATTAGGTATATATATATATATATTATTTCGTACGACATATGCCTTCATATGCTTGATGGTTAGAATCACAAAAACAAAACGGTGTATATTTAACATCCATGGGGAAGAAACAAGAACATGTATCAAGCACAGTATGGATGTACTTTCTTCATGGTTAAAAGGCTTAAAACCCGCGTAAACGACGGTTGAACATCACAAGGTGGTGCCCCCAGTTACAAGTTGGTTTATAACCTCCATTTACTATAGATAGATATGGAGGTTTCCTAAAATAGGGGTACCCCCAAATCATCCATTTTAATGGGATTTTCCCTTATAAACCAACCATTTTGGGTACCCCCATTTATGGAAATTGTAAACCAACTTAGATTGCTGTGGGGCACCATCCAGAGTCAAACCACGTTCAACCATTTTTAAGTAAACCAATCAGAAACAAATTCTCAACTATATCTCCAAATATGTTTCATTCTTGAAACCACTAGAAATGATAGTTCAACCCCCCCAAAAAAACAACTACAGCACATAACAAGCACCAAGCTTTGGAATTGAGAACAGCACCAAAAAAATGATGAAACTAGCAGTAACTAGCATGTTTTGCCAGAAATGATCTTTTCCCAGTTTGCATTTCTGATTGCAACAGATCCTCTTAAACCCCGAATATTCAATACCATTGTACATAGTACATACCATCTATTTACCATCTAGCCAGTTTGGCAAAGCAGGTCTTCGATTCCCTGCAGAGCACCTTGGAATGCGATGGCCTTTCGCTGGGCCGCGGCACCTGGGCAGAGGCCTATCGTCGCAGCGCGCCGGGCACGCGCAGGCGCCAGGCCTTGAAGATGCTCTGCAGCCTGGGCATCGTCACCGAAAAGGCCGGTGACCCCGGTGGGGGCATGGCTGGGGACTGCTGGGGCTGGGGGATGGGCCTTGAAAATTGGTGGATTTAAGGGAGAAACTGCTGGTTTTATAGGGAACAAATGTGATTTTATGAGCGACAAGGGGTGATTTTCTGGGGGGAAAATGGTGGTTTTGATGGGATTTGACCCGTCAAACATGGTGACTCTATGGGATTTCAATCATCAATGGTGGGATTATAATATGACGGGGGGGATGATATTGGAATTTGATCAATGCAGCTGTTTTGACAGGTGCGTGACCAAACAAAACCTTTTTAAAATAGTGTGAAAACACCAATAGCAAGGAAGATAGCCAGCAGTGGGGATGACCTCATGGCTGGAAATGGCTGGAAGCTGAGTCCAGCTGACTGCTACTTGGGGGACTTGGGGCCATTCAAGATGAGCAGCGGTGTTTCATTCATCATTCAACCCTCAGACTGGTATCAGTGCGCTTTGGAGGAACCCACAGCGCTGGGGAATGGGGAAAATCGATGCGTCAATCTTGGTAGAAAGACCCACTTGCAAGTACCCTCCGGTAATTTAACATAGCTATTGAACATGGCCCATTTGGTTCGATGATTTACATCTCGGCGGCAGGAGCTGGCTGATGACTTAACGGTCATCAGTGATGAGCACATTGAAGAGCGCCTTGTGTTGGCTGAAACATGGGGGGCGCTACTGGACTCACGAAATGGATTGATTTATCATGATTTATCCTTTGATAGGAGCGAATGATCCATTTTTACATGTTTTTGAAGTATTGAATCATTCATTTTGGGGCTCGTTGTTTCTCCTAATGCTGACGCGTGAGTAGCTTTACAACAGCGGTGACACAAGCATCAAAATCAGAAACTAAGATGCAGTCATGGGTGCCGATGTGGAGTGAATGATGCTAGTATGATGGACGCTAATGGAAGCTCTGTATATATTACAAACAGTTGACACTGCAGTAGAGCAGCCAGAAGGAACCCACAAGTGCCATAATGTTACCTGCCCCCTGGGGTCCAAGGATTCCCAAATATTGCAGTAGGTCTCAGACCCAGCATCAAGGAACTTAGGCCATATTAAAATTCATAAAAAATCATGACGTAAGGTGTTTCACCAACTCAAGACAATGATTTCCCTGCTTTCGTCAAACCCAAACCTACCTATCCTACATGCCCACCTGAAGATTGACACGGAACCTGCCAAAGGATGGGTTCCTGTCAGGTGTTCCACCAGATCGTTGGCCATGGCCAGAGGTCGTTGGATATGCTATCATGAAATCACCAAGTTCATCGAAATTTGGTGTGTGAGATAGATCATCTCCAGTAAATCACATGGTTAATTATTGATTATATCGTATATGTACATTCCCATATATTTCCATATATAGTTGACATATCTCCATCGTTTGTCCGCTCACCATGGGATCCCCAAGGAATTACCATGGCCTCCATCCCAAGGTGTGTGTCCATTGCCATGCTGATGCTGGAGAAATGGCCGCCTTCTCGCGGCTTGCCACCGGTGCACCAGGCGAAGGACATGACGGGAGGGGCTGGGGCCGGATTTGTGGTATGGTTACACTGTAGTTGTTTAAAGCAGCTATGGAAAATGGAGGAACATGGCCCTTTTAGTTTCATGATCTACCCCTGAAAATGGGGATTTTCCATAGCTATGTTAAATAGCCAGAGGGTATGTACAAATGAACAACCATCAAACTTGCGGATTTCAATGGGAATAAGATGGGGGTCATGGGATAATCGTAGGACATTGGATATACCAGGGAATGACATTCGTCGGATATGAATGTCAATGATACTGTGGATGGAAGAAATCCTGCACCAGTTTATAGCTGGTTTATACCATTATTTGTAGTGTTTCAACCATCCAAGGTGGTGCAGGATTTCTTCCATCAATGTTTGCTGGTTTAGTTTCACTTTCACCCCATTCAGTATATGTAGATATCCCACGTAAATCCCAGTGAAATGTGTGTGAAATAAATGAACCAACTTAGCAAACTTTCGGGCACCACCTTGTGTAACAGAGGTATGATTATGGTCATAGTATGGGTATATCAACCATCAAATGTGGGGGTTCCCTTTTTTGAGACAAACCCAGTTTGTTTGGGTCGACTAGAGGATCGTAATAAGATGGGTTGCATCCACTAACTGGTGGCCATTACCCTCCGGTAATCAAACGTCGCAATTGGAAATCCCCTTCAAATGGAGGGTTTAATGGGATTTTCCATTGCCATGTTTGATTACCAGAGGGTAAAAAGAATAATTAATGATGATCAATGATCAACTAATGGATTTGGGGAATACCATATTTTCAGACAAAGCCGCTGAAGGTTTCCATGTTTTGGGATTTGTTCAAAGCATGCTGTGTCCAGAAGCATTCATCCACTTAAAAAGTGATGATCCTGCTTGAAGACCTTGTCATTGACGTATGATTTGCATTCACACCTTTTGTGTCAAAGCTGAATATGCAAAAATCCATCAAAATCCGCTATAAATGGGCGGGTTAATGGTAAAATCAACTAATTATATATGGTGGAGTCTGCATTACTATGTGAGTTTACAAGCATCGTATGCTAATTTGTCATACAGATAACCACATTGATGAATATACTTATTTCCGTACATGGTTTAGCCTTCAAGATGCATATTCACATATCTTAATATACATATGTGCACCAAGAAATGCATAAATATGACATACACCGTGTATACATATATGTGTGTGCATGCAGATAATACAGTAAAAAAATCAAAATAACAATATCGATACGGCATGCTCAAATATAAAAAAAAAACATATGTCATATACTTTTGGCAATCAAACGTGGCTAGCTGGGTAATCAGCCATTAAGTTCCATGCTTTATTCCCAACTATAAACCTCTATTTATAGGCAATTGTCCCATTCAAAACCTGCATTTTTGATGAGGATTTCCAAGCTTGCCACGTTTGACCTTGGTACCGACATTTGTCCAACGCTGAGGAGTTCTTCCAGGCCCAGCTCGAAGCGATGTACCGAGACAAAGTTCCATCGCCATGTAATGGCTGAGGCCATTCGCGTGACTTCACTGAGACCATTGTAGGTTAGTAATGGTTAGTATAGGTTAGTGAATAGTTATACATGTTAAGTGACCCTGACATCTGAGAAATCGTTCGGAAATGGAGGAAATTTTACACAGCTAAAACCAGGATATGATAGTGAGTTTATGCAGAGAAATGGTGATTTGGTCGGAAAATGGTGACTCCATGGTGACCCGAGGGGAAGTCTGAGATTCAATAGTGATGCAATGGGTCTTAGCCATCTAAAGGTTTGGAAGTCATGCGGATTTTCATGGGGCTTTTCCCTTGGGGAATGACTAAAAGTTTGCGACATGGAAATGAACCATTTGTTGAATACGTTTAATAGACACATCATCTATCAACGGACCATGTTCCATACCAAACCGGTTATATTACCGGAGGTATCGTATATAGCTATGAATTCAAGTTTGCCCGGATACTCATGGATCACACCGAAGTTCTTCCATTTTTCTTGAGTTCGGCCTGGGAATTGTCGAGTGCCCATGTCGGTGAACTATTGTAATTCACCCATATCATTATTGTGTGTGTGTGTGTCCAAACTTTGGCCAAGAAAGCTGTGTGGCTGACAAGCAAAGATGATGAGAGATTGATGTTTGGGTTTGAAGGGATGAAGTCAGGCGAACCCTGCTGTGGGACAACAGGCCTGCAGCAGTTGATGATGGTTGATGCTGACCATGGTTGAATTCGTTGGGTTCATGCAAAACCTACAGGAAATGTCCTGCAAAGTTTCTCTTTATCAAAGTCATTGAGAAAGGGATGGCACAGAACCTGCGGCTGGTCTCACATTCATAGAGGTCAGCAATTTGCTGACTGAAAGCGCAAATGAAACAGGATCGGAGAGGTCGATCCCAGCAAAAAAAAGTGGTGGGCGAAAAGGATCCGGCTTGGGTTTGTGACATATTTCAGGCCTGTTTCTTGGCTGATGTTTGTGAAAACGACAGGGGAGGCAGTTGAGATCCAAACTGTCATTAAAATTGCGGGTCTGTAGCCCAGTGCTTCCCAGTTGCTACCTTCAAGGAATACCCCGGCTTTGAAGTGATACCCGTGAGCAAAAGTCATTTAGGGTGCCTATTCTTCTGTTTCTTTGGAATGGCTGCATCCTATGACTTGTTGAGTTTGGGGACCTTAAATATGGTTAGTAGGGATATGGCTGCGCCCAGTCTTTGGGTGTTTTTGGACATACTTTGTCAGAGGTCACACACAATGAAAATAACACATGACCACCTGTTGTGGTTCCCTGGAATCTGCATACTTAACCCCATGCCCACAGGAAGGCCCCTCAGTTCTAACAAGTTGATTTGCAAACCAAATGTCCGATATACATTGGTTTATTTGTGTATCCCTGCAACAAATATACACATGTACATTCCCCACAAGCCCCAATAAATCGAAACCAAATTATCTATGATAAAGGCCCCCTTCCTGCACAATCTTCAATCGCCTTTGGGGGCCTGCCCTAAGGTCCACATGTCGATGTCGGTGCTCCCCAGAGGGCTTTTTTGTGTGGAAAAACTGCAGCAATTGGAGGTTTCTCAAAATGGTGGTGCCCCCAAATCATCCAGTCCTTACACCATGACTTCGTATTGAAAGCTATGGTGATTTTGGATACCCCATTCTACGAAACCACCAATTGGTTTTGGAAGATGATTGCCGAAAGACTATGCATGTAGATGCATTTGCTATTGTACATGTATGTACTATGTATACTTCGAAATGCCTTGACATTACCATCCATTACCTATTATAGATGCGCTAGAGGCATTTTAAGATCCTCATGTATATTGATATGCACAGCCCATGATGGCTTTCAATGTGTATAATGATCATTCACATTTGCATGTTTTGCTGCGATGCGTGTTTATGCTGGTGATCATTTGTGGACGACTCAGCGGCTCAGCTTGGCTGTTGCTTGACGGCTCAAGTGGTGTGTTGGTTGGCCATGCTCATGAACTTCTAGCTGAGCAAGCAGCTTTCTAGATTTCTTGAGGTTTCCACGCCATTTTGGCCAAGTTTGTTTCCGTAAAAACGAGCAAGTGACATCAAGTGACTCAACCAACCAAGCCTCAGAATTCCATACCTACATAAATGTTTCCGCAAAATCCTTGAGGTTTTGCTTTCACACCGCGCATGGTGATTTTTCACAATGGATAGTCACTGAACTTCTAGATCTTCGCACCGGCCATGGCGGGCGTGCGGAGGCAGCTTCTGTCCATCGGTGAAGATGAAGATGAAGAGCCGATGTTCAAAGTGAAACTCGATGCCTTGGAGTGTTTCCGGCGACGAAAACATATGTGGGTTGGTCTGAAAATAGGGCAAATCCAACGGTTTTTGATGAGTTTCTATATTGAATAGCCATGATTTGGGGGATATATCATTTTCAGACTAAACCTGTATGAAAACGCATATCCACCCTAAAACATGAGTTTGGAAATAGATGATCTCAACTTGTCTCAATGTCTTGGGGGCTTTGAAAATCTCGTCCCATTTGGTACTTGAAAATTTCCAGTGATCTAACCTGGCCGCAATGTTAGTGAACACGCTTGGCCAATGGCCTGGTGAACTGATCTTTTGAGGTCACCATGGCTAGCCATTCTCGGTCGAATCACCAGAATGGTCAGCATAGGGTTTTGAAAACCCCGTGTTCGATTGCTCACATGTCATACCCGGAACATGATCGTAGAGTGGCTGTTTTGTGTCATGTTTATTCTTCCAAGCAGCAGGTTTCACCTTTTTTTTTAGGCAAAACATATCAAATGTTGCTGATTGTGTCCCATGTTGTAACCCAATAGCAAAGCCATCCCCCAAAATCACAGTTTTTGTGGGTGGCATACACACCATAAACCGTCCCCAAATGGCAGGTCTCCAGCTGTTTCTTGGTTTGGAATCCCATTCGCCAAGGAAGAAGAGTCGCTTGAGCAAACAGATGGCGGCAACCAAGGCCGGGGCGTGAGCCTGGGCATGGTTGCCGGCGTCTTTTGCAGCATTAATACATATCAATACATATCAATAATCCCATCTCCCTAAACCTAAACATCCCCATTGTATGGTCCCAAACATGTGTAAATCTGCTACTAGACCCTGGTTTATGGAAGGTGTCTACTAGAAGATCTAGAAGGGGAAAAGGTTTAATCTACGACTGTCTTTCCATATGAAATGGATGGGCATGAATTACGTATAAGTCTGAATTCTCACCAGGGTCGTACAAGTTGAAAATGTGGACATGCGGTAAAAACAATCTACAACAAAATGCTGGTTTCGAAGGTCAGCTGGATGTTTTCCCATCCTGCAGTGTTTGTATCTTGTGCAGAAGGCCCCAGCGGATTTGCCGTCGAGCTTCCAGAAGAAGAGCAAAGAAGCCAAACAGGCGCTGTGCACGGTGATTTGTTTCTCATAGCTGTAAGATATGAGCTGCTTCTATGACAAGATATAATATATAGTAATAATTGCATGTGCATTTATGTTGACTGTGCACATACCGGTCAACACTGGAGCATTATGCATCATGAAGATATTGGACATATTCAACCTCACGTCAAACATCGGCTGTGCTTGGATGCTTCTGAAGGTTGTCTAGCAACTGGCTGTCATAGGTTTGCAACTCGTTAAAAGGAAGCGTTTGGATGTTTTAGGCACTTTTTTGGAGCGTTACAGAGACAGGTGTACCTCAGCTGCTAGCCGGCTTTTCTCCCTCGCAAGACATCAAAGAAGGCTTTTCTTTCGGACAAAACTGGACGGTGTATCCAGGAAAAATAAACACGGGGGCAATGCTTGACATGGTGACTCAAATGGGTACACCAACCAACAGAAACAAGCACACTACTGCCAACATTAAGCCGTACAGTACAGTGATGTAAACTGCTAAAGGGATGCGTGCTGGAGTTGGATCGCACAAGCTGTTGGCGGGTGCATCAGTGTCAACCGCGGCCTGACTTTGCCACCACCATCTTGCATGCTGTGTGGTCAACTGGGTGGATCAAGCCTAGGACCTTCCACATCCGGATTCTGCTTTTTGCGTCCAGTGGTGAGTGCGATCAAGTTTCAGATGTTTTGAGTCAGCTACCATTTTGCTTTGACTCTTTATACCGCACCAAAGTTGTCATGGAAATTTCCAATTTGCCCTCAAAGTGGCTCCGTCGAATGAAACTGCTAGCGGAAGAGCTGGCTGATTGATATGGCTGAGTCACCTGGTCGCCTTCAGCCTAGCTGAACTGAACCAGTTGGCGATGGAGAGAGAGAGAGAGTACCTAACTAAAAACATAGAACAAACTATCTAAAGAACATGAGAAATGAGAGCCCAGCATCTAGAGTCTCAGCAGCAAGTCCCCCATGGATCGCTTCTCCATGGCAGGACAGGCCCGATCCCCGGAAGAGTCGCCGTAGCCGTCCCGAAGCGGCGGAGGTGGACATCAGTGAGATGCTGGGCTCGAAGCGCCAAATGGTGGGAAGAGATTAGGAAATTCACCAAACAACAGCCATTGGATTGGTTAATGGGAAAATTTAGAGGAAACCCGTATATTTGTGGTGATTTTCCATAGCTATGTTAGTTTACCAGAGGGTATATCATTGGATTGGTTAATGGGAAAATTTTAACCGGAAACCCATGGGATTTTCCCATCAAAGATATACAGGTTTCCGGTTCAAATTTTCCCACTAAACCAATCCAGTGAAACCAACAATGCGGATTTAACTCACAGTAGTAGGGATGTTTTTTGAGAAAGTTTGTGGGCCATGTTGGATGCCACTCATGTAAACCTGTCACTTGAAAATCGTCCATTGTTTTGAACATGAGCTTCATGTATGGACAGTGTGACTTTCCATTGCGAGGTCTAGGTTCATTCAGAAAGGGCAAGAGACAGTGTATCTTTCACAATGCCGGGATGTGGCACTCAGCAGACACGGCAACAACCATACAAACAAGACAAATTTTGGAGATTCCAATTGCGTTCTCGGAGGTTCTTTTTCCGTTCTGATATTTTGAGAACATGGTCCCACTGATGGAGAGCCAAGGTCTGGCTCAGCACGTAAACCTCACCATTCAACGTGGCTCCGCCGAGTTGTCAGCTGGTTCATAATCCCCTTTTAGTGGCAAATATATGATTCAGTAGCTCCAAAAGCGATAGAAACATAATTTCTCAGTAATTTAGTAGGATTGATTTCACTCTTCTATGATCTTGGTTGGGAGTTGCATGGAGTTGCTATGTCAACCAATCCTGAATTCGACCAGGATTGGCGACGTGGTAGAGGCCACGGAACCATTGACGGAGCCGGCCGAGGGCTTTGACGATGCCAAGGACATGGAGTGCCGTGGTGGCAGTGGAGCAGGTGTTGGGCGTGTGGATTGTAGAGCTGACATTCTGAATGGGTTCCTGATGTGTTTGTTTAATCCCATCCCCTATCATCCCCTAAAATTAAGCACCTCCTAGTAATCATGGTGTTGTATGGTTTAGTAGGGGATTTCCACATACTTGGGATAATTCGGGGGGTGTTTAATATTGGGGGGATGGGATCATTTGGTAAACGAGGTGCATAAATCAACATTGGTGCAACGCAGTACCCCTTTACTTGAGGGCTGGTGCAGAAAGACACCCAACCATACAAATATCCACCCGTCCACCCCACCAAGCCACTCCCAAACTAACTTAGCTATCAGTGGTGCATTGCTCCTTCCATTGGTTGCATCCCTTCAAAATATATCCACATATAATCATATAAAATCTATCCATAACATATATATATATATATGCCCAATAAATGGTTAGCATAATCCCCTGCATGATTTTTCCATATTGACTATTTTTTATTCAGGTTTACATCCCTCATGGTCATACAACTAAATTCAAGGCATCTACCTTTGTGACCAAAAACTATGGCCCCATTCAATTTATCACAATATAGTTTGATAAACTATAATTCAAAAAACTATCCGCAAAATCACAACTGCTAGAATATATACATTATACATATCCGCAGAGTCACAAATACTAGAATATGTATACATATATATATATATATATGTACAGAATCGATACACATAGTATTAATAGATACAGCTCTTTCAAGAGATAAACCTATGGTGCCGCCAGGGACATCGAAACCTCCGCCGTCCAAGCCGCGCGCTTGGCGCGCGCCCAGCGGCAAGCGGCCCGCGATGCGCCCCGCGGGGCGCAGGTGCCACAAGGTGTATGGCTGCTGGGGATGAAGGTCTTTGGGTTGTTTTGGGTTATGGGGAGTTAAGATCTATATAGTACAAGGGGTGCCCCAGGGTCAGATGATTGAGTTGGTTTAGTTCAATTTACTCACCAGGGTTTTTGGCAATTCCTGGATGCTTACGGCAGTTAGAATGTCTATAAAGCCAATGGGATTACAAACCAACTTACAACTGGGGAACACCACCTTTTCCAGAACCCTGCAAAGGATCAAAAGGGATACAAGGCAGAACAGATTTAATTCGCAACTATGTTTTAGTTTTTTGATCGCATTTGACTCTTGTATCTCTTTCGCGATGTGTATCGGCACCAAGAATGACCTTCAAGTACGCGGCGGACCCACCAATCATTCGCCCTAGTGTTGGCAGGGGTAATTGTCAGGATTCAGGATCATTGCACCTAGAAGCTGGTGAGTAGGTTAAATTGCTGAATACTGTTTCCGGCAATAAAACACCACGGTCAATCACCATGTTTGTTTGTTTCTAATTTTGCGAAGTCGAAATTGTTGTACTTTTGAAGCACTGTTTTCTCTCGGTTATATCGACGTTTTCCCCCAATCCTTGCAGGTTAAATCAAATCCCAGGGTTTTAATTAAGTCCTAGTTCTTTTTCGTTAACTCCCATTTTTCATGGCAATATAACCATCTAAACCCACCATTGTTATTGGCTATAATTACTGAATCATGTTATATCCCCGTTCCTTTCAAATTTCCGGAGGTATTTAATTTATTCCCATTCTTATGATATAGATTATATATATATATAATTACCCATTACACACCCACTGGTTCCCCCCATTTAAAAAGGACAATTTCTTTTTGCGCAACGTCCCCAAGCCGTCCTCCTCCTTGGCCCCTCCAGGCGACAGTCGCGCGCGGATCAAGGCATTAGCAGCAGCAGCCCAGCGGGAGCTGAATGATGGAGACGAGGAGATGAGCTATTCGAAATGCCTTGGTGGATTGGTCAATAGGATTTTCACCGTCAAATATGGGTTTTAAGCGACAGAAATCTGAGAATATGATATAATATAACTGATCAATGATGGTTGGTTGGTCAAATGGGTTATGAAATAGGAATTCTACTGTACTACCTGGGGTTTTGAGGATTCTGAACATAGGGATAAGGGAAATCTCTGATGGCTCAGATGAGATCTGATGCTGGGCCAACGGATGGTGCAGGAGCCCGAAGACCTGGCTGAAGCCTGGGCCTTGCGACAGTTGGAAGTGGGTCTTCATCGTCGTCGCACGGGGCAACAGGTACGGCTTGGGGCGCGGTGTCACCTGTGGACCAGTAAGAAGTGGTGAGAAGTGGGTTTCAAGGCCCAACAAAATCAGCAAGCAAAAACCATCAATGTGTTGTTTTTGTTTCCCCGATCATCCCATTATTCTTGGGTATGATGGTATGCATGTTTGTTGTGGGGATACCCTTAAGGCAAAAATAAAAACGGAGGCAAGGGATTTGAACATGGTCACGTATCTGCCATGGTTTTTTGAGTCGGGTTGTGTATCCATAGGGGGATGTTCATGCAGCCATTAATCTCGCATGTTCATGGCCAACATGAAATTCCCATGGTGGGATTGTGGACCATGCGCCCTTGGAGGTTTTGTTGACTGACCAACAGCACCCATACTGCCAGGCATGTATGATCTATCCATATATTGAATTGAACCCGATGTTGATCAGATGAGTGATGTAGGAAGAGCATCTACCTATAGAGTCCAGGAGTTTTATGATTATTTCGATTCAGCGATGGGGGTTAGGAAATCTTTGAGGTGGTGGAGTTGAATCGATAAAATCAAGCAGTTTGGATAGACGCCCACATTCTTGTCACAGTACCCATTTCGGATCGCTACTCTTGCTGCTAGCGTGAGACATGATTGTTGCAATTCACACCAGCCCAGCTGTTCTTGACATCACCTCGTTTCTCGCAACACCCTCAAAGATTGGAATCTAGTATTAATTAATCATCCTTATCCTGATTTCAGACGGATTTCGCTTTTCGATTTATGTCCGGGTTGCGACTTGTTGCTGATTTCACCCTGCTGTTGGTCAATCTCCCCAGATTTCTGCATACGTGGCAGGCGCCTGTGGTAGACATGAACCTCGATGAGGTGATGAGCCTGGGAGAATCCACTGGGACTTGGTGTACCCTCCGGTGTCATCAAACGTGGCAAGCTGGGAAATCCCCATCAAAAATGGAGGTTTTAATGGTAAAGTCATCTTTAAACGGGGGATTTTCCATTGCCGTGTTTGATTACCAGAGGGTAATATCAATGGAAAAGCAAGGCTACCACTTGGACGATCATCCCATTGATTACACTAAGTGGATTATAACCCCAGTTAGAAGTGAGCTAATCCTACAAAAAGCCCATTTATAACCGGGTTAAAGCGTACTTACTAAGCTTGGAGGATCATCGCATTTTTGAAGTGCTTAGTAAGTGGGTTTATCAGGCACTTATAGATGGGATAATCTACTTCGGCGACTTAGTAACCAAGGTTATGAACCGCTAAGTGGGATGATCCTCCAGGCAAGCCAAAATAGTACCATCCCGAACAATCAGGGTTTAATCAGCTTTGAAAAAATTACCCTGTGGTTATTTAACATAGTCATGGAAACTGGCTAATTTTGGGTGATTTTCCCATTAACACCTCCATTTATAGTGGATTTTCCATGGCTATGTTAAATAATCAGATGGTAATCAATGAAAAATGGAGTTTGGGTGGCCCAGAAATTTGGTCTTATAGCTTCAAGCTATTTGTATGGAGAAGATTGTGATATTGCAATGGAATTGGTGGTCAATGAATCTACTACGGGGTCTGGTGAAATTGATATTTATATATGTTTCCAATAGAACATCGTCAACTTTGTGGAATATATAATATAGAGAGAGTATATGCGTTATTTTGGGGGAGCCCTTCGGCAAATCCAAGTGCCACGCATCCACCCCAACTTGCGAGGTGTTCGTTGACAAACCCACTCACAAAAACAGCTTATCACATTTCATCATTCTTCTGAAACTGGTAGACTCGGAGGTCTAACCCTTGAACAATACTACAGTTTTCATATTTCAGCTTGGAAAAGCATCTCCTTTGCTGCCAGCCCTGAATTAATAGGCCTTGATTACACCACTTCCATCAGATCTTCATCACAGGAGATCGCCCAGCTCGACGGCCGTGGCGACACCGCCGCGAAGCGCCGTGACGGCGTGGCGCAGGTGCAGAAGGCCGCGGAGCGCGTGGCCAAGGGCCACGACAGCGCGAAGGCGGTGCGGAAGGAGGAAAGTGCCACTTGGAAGATGATGGGATTTTTTGCATCAAAAATTAAGAACTTAACCATGAAAAATGGGATATACTTAACCAGACTTAACCATCAAAAATGGGGGTAAAATGGGCATAAGTGATATGTATAAAATCATGAGTAAGGGCAGAATTCATGTGTTAATGGTCCTGAGGCCCCCTACCTTATGAAAGTGGTGGGATGTGCTTTCTTGTTTTTGGAATCCTGTAGGTTCTTGAATCATTGCAATCCTGTAGGTTCTTGAATCAAAATTCGCAGAGAAAAACCAGAAACTTCAGCGCCAGATGAAGGCCTCCGCCCAGGTCTTGTGGGCCCCCAGCGAAGCCATGGCGAAGCTCTGGGATACGATGAAGACCTTGGAAGGCTCAGCTGAAAACCGTGACGCCAAGATTGAGGAGAGATGCAAGCTACGGTGATGCCAAGACGGTTGGGTGAAGGGATTCTTAGAGGTGGGGTAGAAGTGAGCTGTGATCAAAGGGTATTTTTCAACACTTTTTTTGATGCATTGGCTGTTTGAGGAAATATCATGTAGGGATGGATCACACCCTATTGTACCATATGTGGATGGAATTAAATCCATTTACCAGCTATTTTGACGTTCACCAGGCACCAGGGTTTTGACTTGTAGCGCTGTTTCTTTCCCCATATTTCTTGCAGTGACTTACTGTAGATGGATTTTACCATAGTTACCCAGGCAATTCCCATCTTTTCCCATTGGGATTCCATATTTTCCCCATGTGTTTCCACTACATGTTGTTCCCCGTATATGGTTGTCCCATTTTGTCCCATGTTTTCCCCGTATGTTTCCCACATTTCTTCCAATCATCTCTCACTGTTTTGCCCCTTGGCCGCCCCAGAGCCACACGCTACGTACGTGGCGTCGTTGTTCAACGCCGGCCGCAGGAGTTGAAATCCCAGCGGGACGCGGCGCAAGATGAACTCCGAGAGATCGCGGCCTGACCGTTTCAACGGTGTGGATTCATGGGGCTGTTTAGCAAACCATAATTTGGAGGCTATGGAAATCTATGGAATAGAAGGGGACATAGGATTTAGAGATATTATGAGACAATTTGTGTGGGAAAGATATGGAAACATGATGAAACATGTTTGAGCATGGGTTGTATGCCACCTTTTTTGTATGGCCGTTGTAGATGCCTGGGATAACGATGATTAATCAATATAGATGGAATGGGGTACCATGTTTTTCAGACGAACTCAAACATGGAAAAATGATGATGTATAGATCTTGATTAAAGAAGAACTGGATCTTCAGCCAAGTGGGGTGTCATGGTGTGTCCATAAGGTTGTGGTTTTATTTCATTGTGTCTATTTTAAGGGAAGATATATTTTTGTTATGCATACCTAAAAACTGACCAAATAATACTAATTAGAAAACTAGACAAATACTGTATATCCTGGTTTTGCGCTTGAAAAATAGGACGGACCCAGATCTAGATGAATCCAAAGATTGCCCTCACTCCTCAAGTGAACAGCCCAAGGCGAACATCATGATGTCACACAGCTTACTGTACCTCTCGAGTAGTGATGACTCTCATCAAACAAACCAAGATTGAAGTTCCACCCATGAGAAAAGACATGGAAGCCCAAATGATGAGCTCTTTAAAGATGATGTTCCAAATGGACACGGCAATTTGAAGTTTCCATGTTCATTTTCTGATGGGCATATTGTGGAACCAAAAAAATCGAGTAAACAACTGTTGCGTAAGGAACAGCGACTTGGGCAAAGAATTATCCTACGTTCTGGGTGCAAGATTTCAGAAGATGCCTATGTTTTTGTGCTTTCTGCTCCTTGCCTTTCTAATGTAAACATCATGTTCATATACATTCATTATCCAACTGTTTTGTGGACCTGATTCTTCAGACTCCATGTGGAATCTCCGGCGGACTGTACCGCCCCTTAAAATAATGAAGATCTAGCGCACCAGAGGTACTGCACCAAACTTGCAGTTCAGGGTTTTTGAGCCCCATCTATCCTTATCCAACCACCAGCTGTTGTGCAGGTACCATTTCAGATCTCCTGGCCCCCCTGAGGAACGTCAGGACAAGCAGACGGCTCGCTCCTTGCGTTGCGTGCGCGAGCACTTTGGCCGGAAGCATCATGTGAATTGCAGATGCAAGGTGATGGGCCTTTCAATTATCACACGTCAAGTTTGAACATTTTGACCAACCGTTCCCACCGACCACAAATCACCCATCATGAATCAACCATACTTTGTTCAGCCATCAGCCAACTGTCAATCAACCTTTCATCAACCAACAGCATCCAAAAGCAATAACCATTAACCATTCCATACCATGCGCTAACCACCCTCAGTTGAACATTGACCACCTCTGAACGCAGTGCAAATTATGCAAGAGTTCATCATCTCTGGATCATTGCCACCCTGTATAACATATTGCCCTTCGGTCGATTTAACCCATTTGACTTTCCAACTATAGTCGTAATCAGCAATAATAAACAGCTACCTTAGCTATCGAACTCCTCAATTGTTCATGATTTGATTCATCACGTTTTTAGGGACTTGATTCATCATATACTTATATACTTATATTCTTTAAACCATTTAAACCATTTAAACCTGGTTTTCCAGCATGTTAAGCCTGCTTAGGTTGGAGGAGATCGCCTGGAGCCTGGGCGGGTTGTCACTTCGCCGCAGTGAGCCGCGGTGAGCCATGGAAGTTGCTGAAAGGGTGGAACTAAGCAGAGAACATGGGGAAATGATGGGGAAATAGAATGAAATCATGGGATATCCCAAGAAGATATCTATGAAATCCGTTGAAATCCTGGGATAGAAAGGACATTGAAATCAAAGATGATCGGAGAAATAATATGAAACAGTGGGATAGAACAACAATTGGACTCATAGATGCTATAGGTGTCCTAACTTGCCACTGGCTGGTTGATGAACAGAGAGAGGGTCACGCAAATTGAACAAGAGATATTATGAACAAGTGACATGCAGAAGTGGTACGTCTACTTCCCATTGAGAACATGATTCGTAATTGAGGGGTGGTAAATGAGAGTTGAAGCTATTCACATAATTACTCGTCAGAGACTCAATGGGAGTGTTATACTTGTAGTGGGGGTCGCCACCAGCCGTTTTAATAGCTTTAAAGTATATATATATATATACACATATGTCATGATGTCATAGAAGGGTATAGAAGGGTACTGATTCAGAGAATGGAAAGTCCTGGCATGATCACCTACAATGATGGTTCACATAAACCACGCGCGGCACTCCTCAACTGGGATAGATCACGAGCTGGTGCGCAAGCAACAGGAACAGGTCTGGTTTGGACCAACAAGGTGCCGTACAAAAGCACCATAGCCACAAGTTGTGTATATGAAAAATAGTAATTCCCCATAATTCCCCTCATATTTTTGATACCTTTCAAACAGCCCATAAAATGAGCAAATCCAATAGTTTCTCGGGTGGTATTTGATGTCAGGGGGAAGGATTCATCATGGGATATCATGGGTACACGCAAGCCACATGTTGTTTGCATGTAAGGGCCACGGTTCCCTTGTCTCCATTGATCTGAGCACTGAAGGTTGGATGAAAAGTCTGCAAAGTGCAAACAGGCCAGCTGAAAACTGTGTGTTTGAAAGATCAAGACAGGCTGGTGGCTGTTTTTGTTTTTTTTGCACGGCTTCATTTCCATATATCTTCTTGGGATGATGGTTGGAATTGACATTGTATATTGTTGGAGGATGAAACATTACACAATTATTTTGATCGAGAGGGGAAACCAACATATCCATGTTTGTAAAGAATTGTGCTCAATGGTTGAATTGTATGACTGTACGACACTAGAACACCTTAGCATATTCATTGCAGTAGTGAGCCTTCAAAATACCTGAGTCAAAGTTCTGCGTTTTGGTCGGGGGTCATGCTCCTTGTTGCATTTGAGCGAGATGAACAATGCTCAGAACGTCTCAGAATCATATTCTTGGCCTCCGATACTTGTAACCTGAGACCCACTTGCATTCCACTTTCACGAATCTTATCCAGGCATATTTGACGGCTGTTGACGAACAAGTCGTTTTCTTCACAATTTGTTTTCACACGTGCAAACCGCCTAAGACACGCCTGAAGTTTATATCACTCTTTTTTTTTTGCTTCATGGTGCATTTCCCATCATTACCTCTCAAGAAATGACAACAACACAGATTTCAACACTAGCCTTCGCAGTTGTTCTTTGGGCTGTTTGGGGGTCATTTCTGTGCTAATCATGTTGCAGATGTGACACAACATCATAGTTTCCCCAGAATGGTTAAAGTGGTTGATATGATTGATGTTGATTAGTTTCCCAAGACTTTCCATAATGAGATAGAAATGTCCGACATGTTTCCAAAGATGGAATGTTCCAAGATGTCCCCCTAGTTTGTTGCACAGCTGTCCGTGTCGTTTCCAGTTGAATTTCTTCGTGTTCCGCGTATGTTTTCCACATTTTTTCACAGAGAATCAATTGCTTCAAGCGATTCTCCGTAAGTATCGCGGTTGATTTCAACCTTCCCAACATCTTCCAGATTTGTTTCCCAGAATTTCCCGATGTTCCTCATGTTTCCCCATTTTTGGCCTCGATTTTTTCTTGGAGAATCGCCAGCCAGGCCAGCACCATGCTGTCCCAGATCGAGGAGGGGTTCGTGAAGCGCCGCAGCCGACGGAGGGTGAAGGATCTGATGGAGGTGCCGATGTGGACATCCCACCATGTTTGGATCATTACCCTCTGGTAAACTAACAGTTCGCTATTGAAAATGGCCATAGAAATAGTGGATTTTAGCATTAAAATGGAGATTGTCCATAGTTATGTTAGTTTACCAGAGGGTATCCTACAGAAAAAGCCATGGGTTTTCCAAATCGATGCGAGTTTACCCCAGGATATCCCAGGGTAAATCATCTGTAAAGGAACCATTTTCCATTGCTATTTACTATTTATGTTGATTTACGGTATATCATCTAACATTTATTTAATGGGTTGGTGCATTATGTTCATTGGAAAAAAAGGAACGCCTAACTTTTGCCCAAATATAAGGGTTTCCTGGAAATGTTCCCTTCCGTTCTGATAATGATGATGAATAACCCATACAGGTAATCAGAGACTACATAAACTTACCCACACAAACTTGCCCGCACATTGTGGCCAGACAACCCAACATTGGTTGTTAGTTGGTAGTTTAGGTGGTGAGTGAGCACTGGTGACTGGGATACCGGGTGGTTGTTTCTTGTTTACTAAGTTCCGCTTTGGTCATTTTATGATATTTCATGAAAATTTCATGTGCCTTTTAACACACACATATAATCACACACATATATATATATATACCTCATACCTCTTAAATGTTGATAAATATGCTACTTTTCCAAAGCTCTATGTATTAAAATGTCCAAGAAGTGGAGGTCACTGGCTGGTCCCCCGTCCGTCCAGGTGTTGAAAGCAGCTGGTGCATCTTTGACACGGCCACTGGAGGTGGGTCAAACTGGTGTCATCAAAGGTGGCTGGAAAATCCACGAAGAAAATGGGCATTACCCTCTGGAAAATTAACATAGACCCTGACAATAGCTATTTTTAGAGGAAACTCATCTTCCACTTCCTATCTGCCAGGGTCTATGTTAATTTACCAGATGGTATGACCATTTATGGAGAGAGATGTCCGTAAAGGTCATAAATTGAGTCATAAATGGATGGTTTTCCGCTGCCATATGCATGTTTTTTTGGTATAGTCAAAGCTACTTTGTATATCTTGCAAGGGCTGATCATTGCATTCACGCCTGGAGGCTGCAAGTGATGATGAAAAGGATGAGCAAGCTGCTGGGGCTGCAATATGTTGAAGGTGGTGAGACGTTTCATGTTGTTTTAATTGCAATGTGGTAGTATTTTGACCTCAGGAGTTTAAGTAATAAGATGTAGATGTCATGATGTCATGGCACGGCCCAATGTATATGTATTTTTTTGTAAATGTATATGTTCCTTTCATTCCTGCTTGCTCGTGTGTATTTTATACTGCTATCTAAACACAAACACACATTAAATATATATATATATATAATTTGCAGGCACACACGCATATCATAGATAGAGAAAGAGAGAGAGAGAGAGAGAGATCGATAGATACGTCCGTATGTGCTATTACGTCCACTAATTGTATATCAAACATTTGAAGATTCAAAAGATGTTGGCATTTCATTTGCAAGTGCGTCATTTTGGATTCTCATCATGCACATCATGATGCTCATTCTTCATATGCAACGGCAATGTTTTGGAGCTCATAACACCTTGATACTTTCTTGATACTTTCTTGATACTTTCATAGTTCCGCGTTTTGTGCCATTGCCAGCTTCGAAGAAGACTGCCGTGACCACGGCATTCAAGAGCTTGGATCATGTTCCACATGGCTCCTGCTGCACTTTCTCATCTGATTCACTGTGGTGGTCGTTGTAGTTGTGGGTCTTGCCCGACGTTGGATCTGTGCAGCTATAAGCAGCACAGGTGCCAGGCACAACGACAGCGCCTGCCCTGAACACTGCAGGAGAAGCGGAATGGACGAAAAGAACTTCCTTTGCACTTCTGACTGTCGGGCCTTTTTTGCCTGGATTTTGGGCTAGATATCAATGCGACAGTTTGTGCTTACCGGGTACTATGCTTTTGTGGCAGTTCTTGCTACCATTTTCTTGGTTTCTATGCACCAGCAACTTGCCTATGGTGGGAATTGGGACCCTGCCAATTCCCCCCATAGGCAAGTTGCTGGCTAAGCTCTGGAATGCGACACTGGAATCTCTGAAAATTGGCCAATCCACCGACAATCTCGAGAGCATAATGCTCTCTGAGAAGTCGGTGGAAGCGCCGCCATTTATACTCTTATTCAATGATTTCAATGAATTTCAATGAGTGTATAAATGAGAAGATTGCGAAATCACTTGATGCAACGAATTGGTTTTGATTTTAAAATCAGTATCAGAGGCCGCCTGCTGGCTGGCAGAGCTCAAACTGCACAATGCACTCGTGAAGCCAGGATATGATCCATTGCTGTGACCTTCGTGGATGGAAAAAAACGGCTCGCTCTTGGCAGATTTGTTAGGCAAGTTTCCCCAGCTTCCACCCTATGGCTTGAAGGCAGTGTACCACTGGCCAATGTCCAAACATCCTCCACCTACTCCACCCTGAAGTTTCGCAACATTGAACCTTCTAGCTTGCCTTTCCAAGATTTCTTGAGTTTGGGCCAGTTCACCCTCGATGATCCCCAATTGTTTGGGCCTTGAAATTATTGACCCCCAGACTTGCAGCAGGTCATCCGAGTGAAACAATGATCAAATTTGTATAGATAAATTTGTGGGCCCACTTGTGCCCCAAGTCTAAGCTTGGTCAAAAATGGTTGTTTGCAAAACCCACCGTTCATTCCAAGCTTTTACCTGAAATGCAATGTTGTTTGCTTTCTTTTTAATGTTCGCTGGTCCCCCCAAGTCTCATTTTCCAAATCCACCAGATTTTACCCTTTAAGATCTATTGAAAATTGAAACCATAGAAATCGACAGAAGTTCATGGGAAAATTCATGAACATTCCATATTAGGGGTCCGTAAACTCCATCAGATCTCCAAGTGGTTGCTCCGTTTTTGGCCCCAAGGATGCCGAGGCAGCCGAGGCGGCGAAGGCCGCAACGCAGCGCTCGGCGCGGCGCTTGGAACGACGGAAGTCGCGAGCAAAGCAGGAGCGGCAGAGAAAAACGACGGAAGTCCCTGGGAAAAAAATCCCAACGGGATTCAACGGGATCTAATGAGATCTGGGAACCTAATGAGATAGCGAATCATATCATTCAGATGTATCAGGATATAAGGGACCAATTATTGGGTCCTTTCAGATTTGGTCTTATTTCTGGATGTAAGTTTTGTATGTGCAATTCCTCTTCAGGTCAACCCCACCATCATCCCCAATGCCAAACGCCAGCGCCAGGAAACTGATGGCTGGGACACATCAGATCATAGCGAAGAGGATGGCCACTCAGCTAGATAGGATCGCTGAGCCAAGCTGTAAGTCTGGACTTCCCAGGCTGTAGGTTGCCAACCTACAGGGCTAAGACGGGCAAATGATAAGCATTTAACGAGCTTCTCAGGCTGTAGGTTGCCAACCTACAGCTCTAAGACGGGCAAATGATAGGCATTTTAGGAGCTTCCCAGGCTGTAGGTTGCCAACCTACAAGGCTAAGACGCGCAAATGATAGGCATTTTAGGAGCTTCCCAGGCTGTAGGTTGCCAACCTACAGCTCTAAGACGGGCAAATGATAGGCATTTTAGGAGCTTCCCAGGCTGTAGGTTGCCAACCTACAGGGCTAAGATGGGCATATGATAGGCATTTTAGGAGCTTCCGGGGCTGTAGGTTGCCAACCTACAGGGCTAAGACGGGGGAATGAAAAGGCATTTTAGGCGCTATTCAGGCTGTAGGTTGCCAACCTACAGCTCTAAGACGGGCAAATTTTAGGCATTTTAGGAGCTTCCGACGTTGTAGGTTGCCAACCTGCAGGGCTAAGATTGGCATATGATAGGCATTTTAGGAGCTTCCCAGGCTGTAGTTTGCCAACCTACAGGGCTAAGACGGGCACATGATAGGCATTTTAGGAGCTTCCCAGGCTGTAGGTTGCCAACCTATAGGGCTAAGCCCGGCAAATGATAGGCATTTAAGGAGCTTCCCAGGCTGTAGGTTGCCAACCTGCAGGGCTAAGACGGGCACATGATAGGCATTCAAGGAGCTTCCCAGGCCGTAGGTTGCCAACATAGAGGGCTAAGACGGGCAAATGATAGGCATTTCAGGAGCTTGCCAGGCTGTACGTTGCCAACCTACAAAGCTCAGACGGGCAAATCGGCAAATGAAAAGCATTTTAGAGCTTCCCAGGCTGTAGGTTGCCAACCTGCAGGCTAAGACGGACATTCAAGGAGCTTCCCAGGCCGGCTAAGACGGGCAAATGATAGGCATTTTAGGAGCTTCCCAGGCTGTAGGTTGCCAACCTACAGGGCTAAGACGGGCAAATGATAGTGGCATTCTAGGAGCTTCCCAGGCTGTAGGTTGCCAACCTACAGGGCTAAGACGGGCAAATGAAAAGGCATTTTGGGCGCTTCTCAGGCTGTAGGTTGCCAACCTACAGGGCTGAGACGGGCAAATGATAGGCATTTGAGGAGCTTCCGAGCCTGTAGGTTGCCAACTTGCAGGGCTAAGACGGGCACATGATAGGCATTCAAGGAGCTTCCCAGGCTGTAGGTTGCCAACATACAGGGCTAAGACGAGCAAATGATAGGCATTTTATTCCCAGGCTGTAGGTTGCGAACCTACAGGTCTAAGAAGGGCACATGATAGGCTTTTCAGGAGGTTCCCAGGCTGTAGGTTGCTAACCTACAGGTCTAAGATGGTCTAAGAAGGGCACATGATAGGCATTTTAGGAGCTTCCCAGGCTGTAGGATGCCAACCTACAGGGCTAAGACGGGCACATTTTAGGAGCTTCCCAGGCTCTAGGTTGCCAACCTACAGGTCTAAGAAGGACAAATGATAGGCATTTCAGGAGCTTCCCAGGCCGTAGGTTGCCAACCTACAGCTCTAAGACGGGCAAATGATAAGCATTTCAGGAGCTTCCCAGGCTGTAGGTTGCCAATCTGCAGGGCTTAGACGGGCACATGATAGGCATTCAGGGCCAATTCAGGGAGCTTTCCAGGCTGTAGGTTGCCAACCTAGAGCTTCAAGCTGTAGGTTGCCAACCTAGAGGTTTAAGACGGGCACATGAAAGGGCATTTTAAGAGCTTCCCAGGTTCCCAGGCCGTAGGTTGCTAACCTATAGGGCGAAGCAGGCACAATATAGGCATTCAAGGAGCTTCCCAGGCTGTAGGTTGCCAACCTACCTACAGAGACAGGCACATGATAGGCATTCAAGGAGTTTTCCAGGCTGTAGGCCCACTGTAGGCTGCCAACCTACACACCCAGGGCTAAGACGATAGGCATTTAAGCTGCTTCCCAGGCTGTAGGGTGCCAACCTACAGGGCTAAGACAGGCACATGGTACACGTTTGAGGAGCTTCCCAGGCTGTAGGTTGCCAACCAAGACGGGCAAATGATAGGCATTTTAGGAGCTTCCCAGGCTGTAGGTTGCCAACCTACAGGGCTAAGACGGGCACAGCATTTAAGGAGCTTCTCAGGCTGTAGGTTGCCAACCTACAAGGCTAAGACGCGCAAATGATGGGCATTTTAGGAGATTCCCAGGCTGTAGGTTGCCAACCTACAAGGCTCAGATGGGCACATGATAGGCATTTTAGAAGCTTCCCAGGCTGTAGGTTGCCGACCTACAGGGCTAAGACGGGCAAATGAAAAGGCATTTTAGGCGCTTCTCGGGCTGTAGGTTGCCAACCTACAGCTCTAAGACGGGCAAATTTTAGGCATTTTAGGAGCTTCCGACGTTGTAGGTTGCCAACCTGCAGGGCTAAGATGGGCATATGATAGGCATTTTAGGAGCTTCCCAGGCTGTAGGTTGCAAACCTACAGGGCTAAGACGGGCACATGATAGGCATTTCAGGAGCTTCCCGGGCTGTAGGTTGCCTACAAGGCTAAGACGGGCAAATGATAAGCATTTTAGGAGCTTCCCAGGCTGTAGGTTGCCAACCTGCAGGGCTAAGACGGGCACATGATAGGCATTCAAGCAGCTTCCCAGGCCGTAGGTTGCCAACATACAGGGCTAAGACGAGCAAATGATAGGCATTTTAGAAGCTTCCCGGGGTGTACGTTGCCAACCTACAGGGCTAAGACGGGCAAATGAAAAGGCATTTTAGGCGCTTCTCAGGCTGTAGGTTGCCAACCTACAGCTCTAAGACGGGCACATGATAGGCATTCAAGGAGCTTCCCAGGCCGTAGGTTGCCAACATAGAGGGCTAAGACGGGCACATGATAGGCATTTTAGGAGCTTCCCAGGCTGTAGTTTGCCAAACTACAGGGCTAAGACGGGCAAATGATAGGCATTTTAGGAGCTTCTCAGGCTCTAGGTTGCCAACCTACAGGTCTAAGAAGGACAAATGATAGGCATTTCAGGAGCTTCCCAGGCTGTAGGTTGCCAACCTACAGCTTTAAGACGGGCAAATGATAATCCCAGGCTGTAGGTTGCCAACCTACAGGGCTAGGACGACAAATGATAGGCATTCAGGGCCAATTCAGGGAGCTTCCCAGGCTGTAGGTTGCCAACCTAGAGGTTTAAGACGGGCACATTATAGGCATTCAAGGAGCTTCCCAGCCTGTAGGTTGCCAACCTACAGAGACAGGCACATGAAAGGCATTTAAGCAGCTTCCCAGGCTGTAGGCTGCCAACCTACAGGTCTAAGATGGGCACATGGTACGCGTTTGAGGAGCTTCCCAGGCTGTAGGTGGCCAAGCTACAAGGCTAAGACGGGCACATGATCATTTTAGGAGCTTCCCAGGCTGTAGGTTGCCAACCTACAAGGCTAAGACGGGCAAATGATAGGCATTTAAGGAGCTTCCCAGGCTGTAGGTTGCCAACCTACAGGGCTAAGACGGGCAAATGAAAAGGCATTTTAGGCGCTTCTCAGGCTGTAGGTTGCCAACCTAGAGCTCTAAGACAGGCAAATGATAGGCATTTTAAAACCTTCCGACATTGTAGGTTGCCAACCTGCAGGGCTAAGATGGGCAAATGACAGGCATTTTAGGAGCTTCCGGCGTTGTAGGTTGCCAACCTCCAGGGCTAAGACGGGCAAATGATAGGCATTTTAGGAGCTTCCCAGGCTGTAGGTTGCCAACCTACAGGGCTAATGATAGGCATTTCAGGAGCTTCCCGGGCTGCAGGTTGCCAACCTACAGGGCTAAAACGGGGCAAATGATAGGCATTTCAGGAGCTTCCCGCAGGGCTAAGACGGGCACATGATAGGCATTCAAGGAGCTTCCCAGGCTGTAGGTTGCCAACATACAGGGCTAAGACGAGCAAATGATAGGCATTTTAGTAGCTTCCCGGCTGTAGGTTGCCAACCTACAGGGCTAAGACGGGCAAATGATAGGCATTCAAGGAGCTTCCCAGGCTGTAGGTTGCGAACCTACAGGTCTAAGAAAGTCACATGGTAGACTTTTCAGGAGCTTCCCAGGCTGTAGGTTGCCAACCTACAGGTTTAAGATTGTCTAAGAAGGGCATATGATAGGCATTTAAGGAGCTTCTCAGGCTGTAGGTTGCCAACCTACAAGGCTAAGACGCGCAAATGATAGGCATTTTAGGAGCTTGCCAGGCTGTAGGTTGCCAACCTAGAAGGCTAAGACGGGCAAATGATAGGCATTCAAGGAGCTTCCCAGGTAGGTTGCCAACCTACAGGGCTAAGACGGGCAAATGAAAAGGCATTTTAGGCGCTTCTCAGGCTGTAGGTTGCCAACCTACAGCTCTAAGACGGGCAAATGAAAGGCATTTTAGGAGCTTCCGACGTTGTAGGTTGCCAACCTGCAGGGCTAAGACGGGCAGATGATAGGCATTTGAGGAGCTTCACAGGCTGTAGGTTGCCAACCTAGAGGTTTAAGACGGGCACATTTCAAGAGCTTCCCAGGCCGTAGGTTTCCAACCTACAGGGCTAAGACGGGCAAATGAGAGGCATTTTAGGAGCTTCCGACGTTGTAGGTTGCCAACCTGCAGGGCTAAGACGGGCAGATGATAGGCATTTGAGGAGCTTCCCAGGCCGTAGGTTGCCAACATACAGGGCTAAGACGAGCAAATGATAGGCATTTTAGGAGCTTCCTAGGCTGTAGGTTGCCAACCTGCAGGGCTAAGACGGGCAAATGATAGGCATTCAAGCAGCTTCCCAGGCTGTAGGTTGCCAACCTACAGGTCTAAGAAAGTCACATGATAGACTTTTCAGGAGCTTCCCAGGCTGTAGGCTGCCAACCTACAGGTCTAAGAAGGGCAGATGATAGGCTTTTCAGGAGCTTCCCAGGCTGTAGGTTGCCAACCTACAGGGCTAAGACGGGCAAATGATAGGCATTTTGGGAGCTTCCTAAGACGGGCAAATGATAGGCATTTCAGGAGCTTCCCAGGCTGCAGGTTGCCAACCTACAGGGCTAAGACGCGAGTTTCCCAGGCGGTAGGTTGCCAACCTACAGGGCTAAGACAGGCAGATGAAAGGCATTTTAGGAACTTCCCAGGCTGTAGGTTGCCAACCTCAGGGCTCAAGATGTGCAATTGATGTGTTGCTAATGATGTTGATTCGGCCAAGGCTTGGAACAAACGGCCAAAGACCGACGCAACTTGGCTGTGAAGACATAGCGTCACAACTCACAATACTTCACAACTAGTATGTTTGCAGAGCTCAACTTATTTTTTTATTTGTCACATTTTGTCACTATTTGTCAGCTTTATGTTTGTTGCTATTGGTGCTTAGATGTGCTCAGCTGAATTTGTTCTACTCTTGTTTTGGATTCAACTAAGACATGTATGCGCCTCTATTGGCCACCCATTCGGTTCGCCAGGGATTCTTTTGCCAAAAACAGGAAAATAATCTTCTCATGCCAACCCTGGATTCATGCTGGATTCATGAATCCCTGGGCGTTTTGACTGGTGGGGTACCACTTCAGGTCTACAAAAAAAATAGTATTTAAAGGGCACCCCCCAAATATCCCCGGATAAACCAACAAAGGTGTTTTGATTCAGGGCTGCAATTACCAAGAAAATGGGATTTGAGCGGACCCCTGCGTCAATTGGCAGGTAGGTGTTTCATCCAGGTTTTGTTGTTTTGTATCTTGGGTCGGGTGGTGTTGCTTTTTCCATCAACCAGGTGTTGCCCCTGACATTGTGAGTCCCATTGACCAATCGGTTGTTTCTGAATATGAATCCACTTGGTTAATTTGTTTCGGCTTTAGGGCAGAGATCACCAACAAGTTCACTTGTATGGCTTACCCTCTGGTAAACTAACTATTGAACATGACCATAGAAATAGTTGATTTTCCCATTAAAAATGACGATTGTCCATAGTTATGTTAGTTTACCAGAGGGTAAGTTTGGGACTTCGCAATACTTTGAATCATTTCCCGCTATGCGAGGCAGTTTTTGTGCAGCAGTGCATCGCCAGTTGCTCGAGGATTCCGCAGCGCAGCATATGTATTCGCATGCGTGCAAAACATAGAAGATTGCAAATTGCCAAAAAATATGATGTACGCATACTGTACACCTTACACTTTTATTGTACATAATTTGCACGCCCCTGAAAACTAGCCTCAAAACAAAAAACATACAACTCGTGCGAGCGTATTTTCAAGAAGCCAACCCCGATTTGCATTCATTTACATCGAGCCAAACATTCATATCATTTTCTTACTAGTCTTTGGTCATTCAACATAGCCATGGAAAATGACAAATGAAAGTAGATGATTTACCTTTGTTTCCAAGGCCATTTTCCACGGCAGACAGATTACCAGTGGGTAACCACATATTTTCCCGAGTTTTTTCATATTGATTGCATGTTGGTTGTATATCTATATCGCATTGATATCATGGAATGTTCGGAACAGTTACAAGAACTGGAACAGAAAGGGAAAAACATCATCGAATTACCATCCACACTTTTCCGCATTTGTTTGGGGGTTGCATAACATATCCATAATAGCTCATACAATATAATGTAGATCCATTTTAATCCCATCATTATCCCATCATATACCCATAGTATATGTGATTTTCAATCTGTAATATTTATATTTGGGAATGAAACATGGGACATTGAAAAAATGGATAAACTATAGTTGGTTAAAATATGTATATATATATATATACACATATTATAGCCTGTATAATATATATATATATAAGTACTAAAACAAAATATTCAACATAATCCATTACACATAGTCATTGTAGTATTTATAGCCTATATGTCCTCATGTCTTAATGCATTGTATGTTTTATATGTTAGGTGGATATTTAAATTTAGTGGCTGAAAACATATGTATTAGTCATATCAGTGATCTCTAGCAGGTCATATCAATATCACTATATCATATCCCTTCCCGGATGGCGATGGAGAGAGAAGTATCCACCGAAAAATCCAATTTTAATCCTCTGATTCCCATCCAGGACGTCTCAGAGGACTTCACCAGTGCTAGCGCGGTGCTAAAGGCGTTGTCGGGCCTTGTCGGGCCGGGGCCAGGGCCCAGGGTGGAGCCGTTGAAGTGTGGTAACTTGGAAAGAGTATAGAAAAACCATGGGAAAAACAAGGCAAACTCTAGAAAGACATCCAGATTTATACGGGTTTCAGCAAGTCGCAACAAGAAAGGGTTTAAAGTTTAAACAAATCGCAACAAGAGATATTAAGTGATGTAGTTTCCGGAAAGATCGGATGACAAAGTGATTTCTTGGACCTGCTGGGACGGTCATCCAAGAGGCGCGACCCTTTCCAGGCTCTGAAGTCTGCGAAGCAGAAGCTGCAGGATGAGTACCGGCAGGCCTGACAGGTTTTGGCGTGGCAGCTCCTGTGGTTTGATCAATTCTTGAGGATAGACCCCATGGCCTGAAAAAGAGCAACCCTCCCGGACCCTCCCTGAAGTTATACTTGAGTTTGGCTCGCAAGCCTGGCACTCTGCTTTTCACATCGAATTCTTACACATCAAATTATATATAGCTGGCAAATGGATGTTCATTCATTCCATCTACAATCCATCCATCCAAATATGATGAAATTAGATACCACAGATGTTCGTCCATCCTCACTTCAGCCTGGACCTCCCACTAGCCAATGCCTTTCCAAGCAACCACTCCATGCTGTTTCAGCAGCTCCTGTAGCTTCTTTGCGAGGCCTTTGTACATCTCTCCCTACCAGAGGTCTTTAGTTTCTTCGTGGAGCATTCCACCTTCTGGTGCCTGGGTTGGGGGTTGGAGGGGGAAATTGATTGGCAGGGACCATGGCAGACCCTCGAACGACGAAAGGAGTTGGTGCAACAGATCTTGGATTGGGGGTTGACCCTTTCGCACCGTTTGTTTAGTTTCGGAGCTTGAGAAATGGCCAAGGCCCCTTCTGATTTCAATCAGTATGGATGGTCAATCTTGTGGGATCCTTTGAAAATAGGACACCCCCAAATCTTAAGGACTATCAGAATTTTCCATCATCTTCCTCTCAACATTGCCATTTGTTGGGTGTATCCCATTTTCAGACCACGCCACGTGTCGGGTCTTCATGGAATGTTGCTCCAATTCCTCCATGTTTCGCACATGACCAACCTCAGGCCTCAGCTGGGTTTGGTTGAACAGAAGGTATCCCTTGAGAAAGTCTAGTAAGTTCCCCATTACTTGATGTCCATTGAGGGTAAACCGAGCGCATTTTTGGGCAAACACAATAGAACCCACGTATTCTTACAATGACGGTTCAGTCATTGACAGGGGAGATTTCCCATTGCCATTGTCTCACAAATTGCCATTGCAATTCTTGTTAAAAGCGACTACTTCCAGCTAGTTTACTAGTCCTATCTATAGTTCTCTGTGTGTTTGCAGCTTACTAATCCCTTCCCCCTATTACTAACCCCCCTCCTAATAGTAAACACCTCGGGGGGAAGGGATTCTAACCATCCACAACCAATTTTCCCAATCCTCCCAGGTGGGACCCCCTGAGCCTCGTGACATCGGACGACGAAAAGGCCTCCTGGGGGCCCAGGAAGGCCATGACGTCCACGCAGCTCGAGGCCTTCGACTGGTTCGAGGCATCTATGGGTCTGGAGATGTCTGGTTTTTAAGGGCTTTACCAGCAGCTCCCCTCTGGTAAACTAACATAACTATGGAAAATCAGCGTATTTGTAATGGGAAAATCAACCATTTCTATGGCCATTTTCAATAGCTATGTTAGTTTACCACAGGGTAAATAGCCATTTGAATGGGGAAAATCTATGAAAATCATAGGTGGATCCGAAATAGCCATTTTAAAGGGGGGAGAGAGACATGATGAATGGATTGAAGGGTAGTCTATTTTTAGACCCACCTATTTTATTCCATTTGAAAATATTTAGGAAGCAAAACATGAGCAGATCTAGATCCCATACAGTATTACAATCTGACCTTGCAATGAGGAAGTTCATAGACAGATGATTCATAGAAGAGGGTGACATATTGTTGTGGCCCACATTTCACTGGAATGCTGGTTGGGACTTGGGATGACTCTCCCAAAATAACATAAATTAACCAGATATTTTAGATTAGTGTGTTGTTTGTGATTTATATATATATATATACATGTATATGTCATTTACCATGTACCACTATATATCATTTATATACCCAATTTCTACGTGTATATATATATATACCCATGTAAATGCCACAGATCTATATTTAAGTTGTATATATAATACACATGTATATGTGTATATATATATATGTATTATATATAATACATAAAACCTATTTCATATAATTTAATATAACATAATAGAATATTTGATATACAATATATAACATATATGTAAATATAAATATATGAATATTATTTACCGTTATATTTGCATGCACTATATCAAAGACAAATCACCTGGCGATAAAGTTCTGGCGGTTAATTGGGCTAGGAGATGGCCTCCTTCACCGAGCTCATGGGGGATGATGATCCCGACACGGAGCTGCTTGGGCTCAAAACCACATGGGTCAACATTTGATGTTTTTTAGATGATGTTTGATGTTGTTTCTTGATTTTTGATGATTATTGGATGATTATTGGAAGATTTCAGGTGAACATCCGGGCTGTTTAAATGATTTTGCTGAAGATCCTGGATGATGCTGGAGGTTTTTAAGCTATGTTGAGCTGGTATGATGGATTTGGATGGGGACATCATTTTTTGTGATGAACATATTGATTTTGTTTTTACATGGTTTGGTTTGTCAAAGCACTTTTTGGATCAACCCATTGTGTTGGGCTATAGGGTTTATAGGCAACATGCTGCGTGATCATTATTTTTCTCATGACTGACCACAGTGATTTCTCTTTCAGAATGCCGGGGGGCTGCAGAACCAGTAAGTAGCCTTGTTGAACCTATTGATGCTGGCTCGCCAGTCAGGGTCACACGAAACGTGGTTTGGGGGATGATGGTGCCAAGTATCGGAACGGGTTGAAGCCACCAACCAAATTACTATGTTGAACTTGACAACTACTCAGATGCAATCTGTTTGATTGTCTATCTATTGTTCTTTCTTTCTTTCTATCGTTCTAGGTTTCTATCTTTCTATATTTTTATCTATACTTATCTACTTATGTATCTATCTGTCTATATCTCGAACGTTCTATCTGTCTATCTAACCATTTATCAACCAACAAGTCGCAAATCACTTGCTAGTTATGTTTCTTCCACTGCATGCTCGCCTTCGCTATTTCAAAAAGAGCAGGTTGGTGCCAAAAATCGTCCAGAAGTGCATCTTCCCGGAAGTGGCACGAAGATTGTCTCCTGGTGATGGAGTGGTTGGAGAGCAAATGGGTCACACCCTGGTACCCCTGCTGTTCACCCAAGAAAAGCTGACAGTAAATGGATGCTTCTCTCCCTCCAAATATGGTATTTATAGGTGTTGATCCCTAGTATTCCATGGCCATTTCTGAGTTTAGCAGCTGTAAGATTTCAGGGTGCCACAAATTTACGCAAGTATGTCTATCCATTCTTACTCAACATAAACACAGAAAGTGTTGTCCAAGTGTGGATTGAGAAACTGCTAAATTTGATAGGATTGGGCTAGACATCTACAAATCTACTACATGAATCAACTAAAGAGTCCCCAACTCTTCCCCACGAAAAACAGCAAAGAAGATCGGCAAAGATGGCGATCCACCATCCGTTCTTGCACGAATAATCCCAATGAATAATTGATCAATAACCCTGATTAATAAGCTCCCTAGTTGGGCTATCCCATGTACAACTGGGGTGCCGGGGTTATAACTTGCAAGTTGCTTACTATCTATATACTACATCTCCATTTTGCACATGCGGTATCTCAATCTACTTCCGAAGTTGGATCTCTCATTGGATTACAATATTCTTACTCATTGGCTTCTTGTGATGACTCTCATTTCTTGGATCGTCTCCTTATAGCTATAATTCTCTTAATTATTGGATTCTATTAGATGCTGTAACCATCTCATTATATCTCATTATTGTCTCATTCATCATGAATTTGGATACCTTTTATCATCTCATTGTTATCTCATTAAGATACCCTCTGATAATTTAACATAGCTATTGAACATGGCTATAGACATAGTTGATTTTCCCATCAAAAATGGTGATTTCTCATAGTTATGTTATATAGTTGACCAGAGGGTAGTCATCATTCTAATCACCACATGGCTGATCCTCCGAGCCATCGCCTGAGGCGCACTTGCTGGGATCCCACCAGCCTAACGCAGACTGTCCGCGCGGCGGCCTTGCTGGATGAGTGTTTGCTGTTCGAGGTGGGACGTCAATCAGCTGATGGTCATCAAAAAAATGGGGAGCCAATCAAGGATTTTTTCAGCAAAACTGGGAGTTAACCATTTGAAACTATTTGGGAACTTGGTTTTGGTTCGTGATTTATCCAATGATTCTCTGGATTTAATATATTCGAAACATTTCAATCATCAGATTGATACCTTAAATTTGGGGATTTGATGTGATGACATATAGGGACCGGGGACCTTATCTGCAAACACTTTTGCCCTAATCAAGCAAGATCAGGACGAAAGCAACAATGAACGGCAATATGACAAAATTGGTGGTTTCACAACAAAAAACATAATTGTTTGACAATACGGGGAAGAACTGGGTTAGAACTTATGGGATATATAATCAAGATGGATTGACTTTTTGATTCACAAGTTGACCCTTGCCACAGCTGAATTTCGAAGCAACAAACGAAAAACAAACTATCCAAGTGATCCCTGGAGTCAGGATCGCGATGAATTGCAGTTTGATATGTTTGAGGGATATACCACACTAGTCCTGGCTTGGACCGAAGATATGCCCGACTGGACGTGGCTAGTCTTCACCCCTGCAACTGGAACCTGGTCCAATGTCACTAATGTCACGGCTTCAGATTGTTTGTTCCTTCAGCTTTCCGTATGCTTATTCACATGGGAGTTTCTGATGCATAATTTTGCCGTGCACATATTGTACACAACATCCCGTGGAATATGCCTAGTGATAAGTATTGTAGACGCCAAAATGCAAAGCACCATTTGTCCGTAAGATAAATGACATCACCATGTCAAATCATATTCAACCGCCATCAAACCACAAATCAAACATGTATTTAGAAATCATCATGAGCCACCATTTGACATCATGAACTTCAATTTATGGTACCACCCAAAAAGATAGAAAAACATGTCAGGTATTTGAGAATAGGATTTTACTAAAAGCTATATTTTTTACGGTTAATGCTATGCGATGGAAGACAGGAGGCATTTTTTCAGGTTAGCGAATAACTACTGTATCATATCCGTGGTCAGGAACGTGCCGTAATTTCCCCAGTCACTTTAGGCAACTACTACAATTTATCCGAAGAACTAAGTTAAATATGTACCCTCTGCTAATTCATGGTAGCCAACTGGACAATCACCATTTTCAGTACGTAAATCATCATGTTTATCATCTATAATTGGGCCATGGCTTCCATAGGAAAGTCTTCACAAACGAGATGGTATATCCCCACTATCCAATATTCATCCATGATTGTGGGTTTCCCATTATTTTCCTAATATTATCCATTATCAACCAGTGGTAATTATTATAAAGCATTATGTAATTATATTAAATTTGATCGGTGGTGATTGACAACTATCAATCATTATTAACCAGTATTAACCATTATATACACTTTTCAGCCAACTATCAATCATCATTAACCATGATTAACACGTGTCAATGATTATTAACAAATTATTTCCCATTCTTACCAGTTATAATCCACTGCCCATATATGTTGCGTCCCCTGCACGGTACTCAGGGGGACAAACGGCAATAGGTGGGCGAAGACGGCGCCTTCAACGAGCTGCTGCTGGCGGCGCTGGAACGTCTGCGTCACGCGCTGCAGCACTTCGCGCCGGAGCGAAGTCGTTCAACTCGATGGTAAATCGTTGTTCATTGGATTAAGAATGGACCTAATTATCACATGTAATTAAATATATTTTTTTTAAGAAAACACATTCCATAATTATCACATGTAATTAAATATATTTTTTTAAGAAAACACATTCCATTTACAATGGTAGATATATCTCTATAATAGCTTGTTTCAAGTTCATGGGATTTATCTACCAACAATATCAATACTATCAATACTGTAGATAATTTGGTTATTTCCTACCATCAACATCTAACAACCTGCATAAGTTATACAAGTTCATGGGATTCATATACCAGGAAATGTATCTATGTCTTCTTCGCTGGGCTATACTGTAACAGAACATGAGAAAACAAAACCTACCAATGGTCAAATGAACAATTACCATTGACCATGCAATTCTCAAAAGTGGCCCAAGGTTCAACTAGGGTTTCATGGTGATTACGACTGTGGATCACAGGACAAAAAAGAAAAAGGCCATTCAGTGTGAAGGTGGTGAGAACTTGATGAGACGACTGGAGGTTAATGGCCATATGCTTGTTAGCCACTTACTAACTCGGATGCAGACAAGTAAAGATATGGCCGTGGCTCAAAATTATGGTACCAAAAATGATCATGTTCAATGGTAAATTAACATAATCCAACCAATTATAGGGTTGATAATTTTGAGCCATACCCATATGTAAAAAGCTCTTGCAAAGCCATTTTAAGAATGAACATGTGATGGTGATGATGAAGAAGAACCATGAGCAATCAGGGGTTAAGTGAGCTGAGTTTGTTGATAAGTGGGTGAACCCTCTTTTTGGTAGATGTGTTTATATACTGTAGTTGAGTGGGTTTGCCGAGCAACTTATGAGAACGGGCCACCACTTGGTACAAATAACCACCATTCTTTTGGGGTAGCTCTGGTTTTGAAATGTTTTGAAGACCTTCATCTGGATAGTTTATGGGAACCCTCTTGGCATGGGAACCAAGGGTGATATTCTTGGGATTGGCTCAACCACCTGGGGATTCCCCCCCCCCCGTTTCAAAATTTGAACACTCCCGGGAAACCCAAGTGGAATGTGTTTTTGTTGGATTGCGATGGAGATTTTGTCGTTTCGGGGTCGCTGATTAGTTTGGAATTTATTGTAGGGACGGCATTGGGATAGGAAGTCAGCGACCACTTGATCACCCTTTGGCAGTCGGAGCCAATTGATTGTTTTTTTTTTTTTTTTATTTATTCATTTTTACTATTAATAGGTAAATCACCATAAATTAATTAATTATGAATAGGCCATTTTCCATGGCTATGTCAAATAAACAGGGGGTAATCATTTAATTCAGGGTTTAAAGTGTTCTGTGTTTAGTGAGTTGCTTCAGGTGATGAATCCCAACGACTTTGTAGCAAAGTCAACTCGGCGCTGTGAAGTCTAGCCTGCTGAGGCATTTTTTGTATTTTTCCATTTGGTAAACTTAACATAGCTCCAGAAAATCACCATTTTCACTTGGTAATTAGGTAAATCCTCAGACTTAAGAGTCAATTTTCCAAAGCGTTAGTTTACTGGAGGGTACCTCTTGCAAATTGCCATGTGGAATCGACGTGCTGCCGGACGTGCCAAACAGCGATTGTTACTGTGGTGATCCCACTGGACTATGGTTGAGCTGGATGGCTTTGTTCAGGTAAGTAAGCATCATTCAGAACATCCCAGAAAAAGATAATTGTCCTGTCCGTATATATGTTTGTTCTTTCCCATTAAAATCTGTTGTCTTCCGCACGAGTCCCAACTGGAGTTCCTTTTCTAGGTAAACCTTCGTTGAGAAGCTTCATTTCCAATTTGTCTGCCATAAACTGGAATATCTTCGCCCAACTACCTCTTTTTTTTTTCCCTCCAGGATATTGCCAAAGACTGCTGCTGGTTTGGATCAGGTGGTTCGGATCCCTCCCCCATAGTCTCACCTTTTTCAAGGCCACCAGGGCATTCCAAGCCACGCCAAGCCACCAGCTCCCCGTAGGAGGTCTTCGTTCCTGGTGAGTTGGTGCCTGAGTGGTACCGCTCGGACGCGCGCAAGCGCCTTCTATGGAGGTCTTGCAAGTTCCATGGTGTCAGCTGCGTACCAATGGTGAACTCGGGAACTGCTGGTTTGGGGCCTGGTGGTTTGAAATCCAAGGAAAGGCCCCTACACTGGGGAAAATTACGAACCCACCACGATCATTCAGCCCCAACCACCCGGAAATCATTGGATGAGAGTATGGGTTAAAACTTGAAGCCCAGCGGACCACAATGTGCTCCCCTGCAATTAGGATGAGAACAAGAAATCCTGTTGCTTTAGTGATCCGAAAAAAATCAACACATTTGGTTAGCCCTTTCTTATGAGGATTCAACCACCCCCCAGTTTGGTGACCCGCCCCGAGGATCGCGCACTGCGCAGCGCAGTTGGAAGGTCGCATCGCAGATGAGCACCTGGCGCCACTGGTGCTCCATGAGATCTTTGCCACCCGTGCCTCGGTGGCGACAGATGATGCCAGTGTGCCAAGATTGGGAGAATTTAGGACATGGATGGAATATCCATGTTTGGAGATCAATCATTTGGGCCAATATCTCAACAGGTCTTAGCACGGTGCCCACAAGCAAGAATGACTACTTGGTCATGAGGACATGTAGATGTTCGACAAATGAATTGCATTTGAGCTTGTATGCATGTGTCATTTATGACAATGATACAATATTATGGATCAGTGAAGCAATGCATGGCATGATGGCCAGAGAGAGAGAGAGAGAGAGAGGGAGCAAAAAAAGCAAGAGAGAGAGAAATGAGAGAACGAGATGCTGATAATGTCAGTCCCTGATGAGACTGAGACTAAACCCTGACTGTTAATTAGGGTGGTTACCCTACAATAGTGATACATTACTATCAAAGACAGTTTTTGAACTTGGTACCACCCTATTAAACTGTTTTTTTTTGCAAAATCCTGGGTCAACATTTGAGCTGGTAAATCCCCATCAAACGCCGCCTCCAATTCCCGTGGTATCAAGATTTGCAGCTGTTGGACATGTGGATAAAGTTGCTTGCTGATGCGTGCTGTTGAAAACAACCAGTTTTACTAGGTAAATCAAAGTTAATAAACTAAATGGTCCGTGCTCATCCATTGTCCATACAATCATACAATGCCGTGCCCTAGATAGTGGCTAAGTTGGTTTGTAACCGCAATCATTAGGGTTTATGCTAGATATGATCTATGGTTCATGTGGTTTATGAACCAACTAACATAACTGCAGCTGCATGACGTTGTAATATTATGTGTAATTATCCAATAGTAGGTACAGCATGGTAAACCAATAGATCTGAATATCACCATTTTCAGAAGCTAAATCATCTTTAAATCAAACATGTTCCGTAGCTATGTTAACAAGCCGTCAGTTGGGTAAATCAAGCCGTGCCAGTCTTGCTGCAGGCATCGCTCCCCACCTGCAGGGGCCACGTCTTCATGTGGAGGCAGTGGCGCAGTAGGGAGCGTGAAGAAAATCTCAGGAATTTGTGTGAATACTCATTTGGAAACGTTTGTTGATTGAGTATATTGTGAGCTCATTGTGAAAAATACAATTGATACTCATTTGTGAAAATCTCTTCATATATTTGTGTATATTCATTTGTGGATCGTTTGTTCTTCATATCTTTCTCTGTTCTTACTGTTGTCGGTAAAAATCAGATTGTCGAGAACTCTTTTAAGTGCAAGTCCGTGAGTGTACCAAATGTAATGTAGATGTGTTGCGCTTAATAACATGCACATCTTCATGCGTTTCGTACATATGACACACCAAAAGGGTTGCAATACAAAGGGAAATGAATATTCTGTCTGTTACTCTACAAGGTGACTAAGTGACTAAGTCTATAGGTCATATCTCACAACCAAGAACTTCCGGCCTTTGAACCCCTTCTCACCCACCTAGCTGAGACAGGACTCAACCTGATGGTGACGGAGAGAGGGAAAGAGAGAGAGAGAGAGAGATCCTGAGATATTTTATTTAGCTTTGAAAAACCATTCAATATTTACTCAGTATTTTACTGACCATTAGGTATTGAAATAAACATGTTATGGAATAAGAATCAAAGATGTGATATAAGCACTCAAACATACTCAGTCTCGCAAACTATCATAGATCATCAAGTACTGCGATAGAATGTAATATATATATATATACATATATATATATATATATACGTAATTAAATGTGCACATACATTTACATTTACATGTATACATATATGTATGCATTTTTTCCATGGGGAAAAAGTATCGTAGATAAACATATGTTATCCAAAAATATGTCATTGCCATTTTTAGGAACAAAACAATCAAATTACAATTTTTTAGTATCAAACTATCTATATACACATATCTCCCCATCCAATATGTGGTAAATAAATGTATGTACGTATAACATATACATATATATATATATTAAGGTGGTTGTTTTCCATTAACTATTTATATATCTCCCCTTGACACACACTTATATTATTACCAACTGTGGAACAGATGGTTTTGTAATAACCACAATTGTCATTGTTATCTAGTATTCACTACTGTTTCCCAGATATATTTTAGAGGTTTCCATTAATGGTGGATCCCCAAAATGGATGGTTTATAATGGAAGATTCTATGAAAATAGATGATTTGGGGGTACCCCCCATTTTAGGAAAACCAGAGTTGCCAAAATCATATCGACATTGACATTGTCATTTATCGACGATTTCCCCCTCTTTGGTGAGGAGCTGGACTTGCTGGAGCGCTTCCTTGCCGCCCTGCCTGAGAGGTTTCGGTTTTCCGGGCCGGACCTTGGGGGAACAAAAACCAAAAACCTGCTGAGTCCTCGGGAGTTGCAAGAGCCAAAATGGTGATTTCACCAAGAAAATTGTGATTCGACGAACAAAAATAGGGATCTAAGCAAGAAACATGGAATTGAAACTTCAACAAAGGTGATTTCAAGAGACAAACTGTGGATTTATCATGATTGAAGTCTGCAATTGAAAAAAAAAAAGCAGATATCTATCAAGATGTGTCCAGGCATGACTTACTGAGAGTGAGATGCATTACTTCCATCATGTTTCATCGTATCCATGTTTAAACATTTTCCATGAATACCCCCGCATTGATCCTCCCAGAATGAATAGATCCAATACTAATTCAGGGTTTCTCATGACTACTGTACCAGTTTTACATTTTATATCCGTTGACCGGTTCCCACTTCCCCAAACCAGACACAGTGCCGTGCCGTGGCAGGTGGTTGGATCCCTTGCCCGCGGCCCTGGCGCCCTTGCGCGACTGCTTGGGCCCCCGGGCCCCGAAAGGCGCCGCGGCGCAGTTCACCAAGGACCGGGCGCATCGTCTGTTGCAGCGGATGAAGTGTGGCTGGGCCGATGGCGGGGTGACGATGTTGCTGTTGGTGGTTGAAGCATGTTGACATGAACCAACCATTATAATTATATTAGCCGCTATTGTAATTATTGTTTGTATTGCTGATTTTAACTAGAAATGGTGGGCGGTTGGGTGGCGATCTGAAAATATGTGGATATTTGTGAGAAAAATGCTGGAGGTTGAGTAGGGACAATGATCCGAAATGGATATTTTAATGTGGCAGGGGATTGCATTTACCAACAAAACACTAGTAAGAGATTTGAGCAACAAACAACTGTTTTTTTTTGCTGATGCTTAGTAAATGCGTTTTGTTGGCATGCGGGAGTAAAGCAAGTAACATAGTGATGTTAGCAAGCAAAATGAGGAGACAACCAGGGCATACCAAAGTCATGAAGGATTCCAACAAATCCAACAAATCCAACAAATTCCAACAATGCAGGATATTACCAACAACAAATACAAGTTCTGAATGCCGTAGGAAGAAATTGGATTCTAGGAGAAGATAGGACAGGTTTTGCAGTGACTATTTACTTTGTCTTCCATGTTCTTCTCTGTTTCAGGCGTCCTTTTGTGGGGACACATATGTCATACGCCATGGGGTTAACTTTTTTTGAACAACAAAATCATAGGACATTCAGGGCAAACTATGAGTGGAAGCGCCGATGGAATATTTGACCTGGTGTATCTGTCAAAAAAAAGGTATCACTTGGATGAGCGTTGCTCCCTCCTTGCAGGTATGGAAGCCAGTATCACCAGTGATCCCCAAGTCTAGGTAGATTTCACTTGAATTAAGTATCCCAAATATGATAAATGTGGAGGTTTCCTAAAATGGGGATCCCCAAAACCAAAGATTTCAATACTAAATTTCTAATTTTGGATGCTTTGGGGGTGCCCTATTTTCAGGCCAAACCCAAGAGGTGGATGACATGGGATACCACAACTCGACCCCCTGGTGTAACCAGACTTCACGTCCGAGGCTTCGATGAAGCCGAAGCATTGAAACTGTGAGACAGAAATGTGGGAAGCTGCACTGGGACCACATACTTTGGCAGGGGAGACCTTAGGTTGATATACCCCCTGGTAATCAAACATGGCAATGGAAAATCCACTATTTATAGATGATTTTCCCACTAAAACCCTCCATTTATAGAGGATATTCCATTGCCATGTTTGATGACACCAGAGGGTCTCCTTAGACTTCCAAAGATCTCCTGAAAAGTTGATTAAACAATGGGAAGGCCACTAGAGGGTGGGCCCCCTCAGTTATAGTGACCAAAAAACAGGATTTATAACCCCCATTAATATCTGCCATAAACCCGCTATGTTATCGGAGTTGTGTTCACCAAATTCGCAAACTACTAGTATAGGCAATCAGCATCAACCTTTAAATATATAGAGATGTTGAACCAACAATGTTGGTGACTGAACTTTTTATCAGGCAAACCGACTGATGAGTTGTGTGGGTGAAAATATGGGTTTTATTTCAGCGAAGATGGGCCAATGCAGCTCAAAACCAGTTCTTGTCCTTGTGCCAGGCTATTTACTGTAGTGTGTCTTTTTCTTGGTGTTCAACCGCTCCTTTGGGGGGATCCGTACCTATGTCGTCTCATATGGCAAACTGGCAGAATAGCATGACACAAGCACCATGACTGTGTACGGCATTTGATGTGGCTGAGTCCCGGTTCGAATGATCGCCAGAAACGTTGATGTGATGTCATTTTTGTCCATGTGACTTGACTTTCCATTGGTGAACTGCCCGGCGCAGGGCGCTTTATGAGAGTGTTCTTTTGACTTCCATTTTTTAGGCAGAACCGCCCCCCTTCCATCAGACTGGACTCCTCAACTAGATTTTGGGCCAACAATAGCGTCAGCCAACCTGAAATCTAGAAATCTAACACGGAACATCACGAAACTCAGCCTAGAAATGCTATGGCAATGTCCTTCCATTTATTTTCCAGGATGCTGTTGCAGCACGATGGTCTGGCTTCACCAGTCAATGATCCCTTTCCCTTGTAGAATGCGACCCTCCCATCCGCAAGCCACGAACCCTTTGCAACATGATCCAATTTCGAGAGTATCACTCATTGGATTGGTTAAAGGGAAAAATTACAGGAAACCTTCTATAAAAAACATAGAAAAACCATGGTTTCCTGTAGATTTTCCCTTTAACCAATCCAATGAATCACTGATTCCTGGAAGTAGGATCAGTATAGATTAGTTTAGCTGACCATGTCCAGCAGTGCCGATGGCTATGTGGGGACACAGAGCTGCGACCTGATCGATCTTGACGTGCGCTGCCTGAACGGTGAAGGATGCAAGCTGAGAGTGGGTCAGGCCACTCTCGGCCTAGAGGTCCGCCAGAGGGTGTCGGAAGAACTTCCGCCAAAGAAAGGGGCAAAACTTCTGCTACAACACCTGGCTTCGCCGCTGGTGCTCAACCAAAGTTTGCAGGAGCAAGGTATCACCGGAAAGGCCATGACACTCTCCTGCACTTATGTCCAAACTGATTTGATTGATTCATTGTTGCGCACCTTGGGAGTCAAGTTCTCCGAGGACCAGTTTCCATTGGAGGGGCTGACAACGATGGAAGGTGCAAGAAGTTTACGCAATCTGCCAAGAACCTTACTCAGCTTGACATTGCACAATGATTGCAACGTGAGATTAGAAAGATTCACTTTGCCAAGCAGTCTGCAAACGTTGACCTTTGGCAAGTGTTTCAACAGTCTGCAAAGCTTGACATTTGGCAAGGCTTTCAACCAAAGCTTGGAACAAGTGACCTTGCCAAGCAGTCTGCAAACGTTGACCTTTGGCGGGTGTTTCAACCAGAACCTGGAACAAGTGACCTTGCCGAGCAGTCTGCAAACGTTGACCTTTGGCGGGTGTTTCAACCAGAGCCTGGAACAAGTGACCTTGCCGAGCACTTTGCAAATGTTGACCTTCGGCTGGTCTTTCGACCAGAGCCTGGAACAAGTGACCTTGCCAAGCAGTTTGGTTGACCTTCGGCTGGTCTTTCGACCAGAGCCTGGAACAAGTGACCTTGCCAAGCAGTTTGCAAACGTTGACCTTCGGCTGGTCTTTCGACCAGAGCCTGGAACAAGTGATTTTGCCAGCTAGTCTGCAAAGCTTGACATTTGGCGAGTGTTTCAACCAGAGCCTGGAACAAGTGACCTTGCCAAGCAGTTTGCAAACGCTGACCCTTGGTAGGTGTTTCAACCAGAGCTTGGAACATGTGACCTTGCCAGCTAGTCTGCAAAGTCTGACTTTCGGCCGTGCCTTTGATCAAGGCTTTGGAACCGTGAGGCTTCTTAGCAGTCTGCAAAGTTTGACTTTGGAAAATTCCTTGGGCGAGAGCCTTGACCGAGTGACCTTGTCCCACAGTTTGCAAAGCTTGACGTTCGGATACACTTTCAACCAGAGTTTGGAACGGGTTGATTTGCCAAGGGATTTGCAAAGCTTCACATTTGGCAAGGCTTTCAACCAAAGCTTGGAACAAGTGACCTTGCCAAGCAGCTTGCGAAGCTTGACCTTTGGGGATTGTTTTAATCAGAGCCTCGAACAGGTATCCCTTCCAAGCTGTTTGCAAAGATTGACATTCGGAAATGATTTCAATCAGAGCCTGGAAGGAATGATTTTCCCCAGCAGTCTCACAAGCTTGACTTTTGGATACGAGTTCAACCAGCCCCTGGAAAGAGTGACCTTGCCAGACAGCTTGTTGAGTTTGACAATCGGCTGTGTTTGGAACCAACAGCTTGAAGGAGTGACCTTCCCAATCAATCTCGAAAGCTTGACCCTTGGTGGAATCATGCAGAGCCTGAAGGGAGTGACCTTGCCGAACAGTTTGCAAACCCTGATCTTGTATTCCCCAGACAACAGCATGCGTCTGGATCGAGGGACCTGGCCAAGCAGTCTTCACACCTTGAGGTGGAACGACATTTTGGTGAGCATTTTCTGAGAATTTCCATGGTATGTTGGACCACAGGGTTGAGTTTCAGGTGGAGTTGGCAAACAAGTGGAGGGCCGGAGAAATTGGAATTTGAGATGTGGGTTTGACAGAAGATTTCGGCAAAACCACCCAATTGAATGGTTTGTCATTTGTTCCCACATTTTCCCAGTTCGAATGGCCAAAAACTGGTGGCACATATTCCATTTCAGACACATCCATGTCATGTATTGATGTAGATATACAATTCTGGGGGAGAAACAGTGAAGCTTAACGCCCACCACTTGGTGGGGGATAAGCTGAGGTAATGATGAGGGCTTTGGGGATGTAGCCAGTGGAGATGATTCGTTTGAACTGGGATTAGATTATAAAGCTGCTGTCAGTTTTGTTGGGGCCGATCTCTTTTTATTCTTCGGTTACAACGACGGTTCTTGTAACCAGTGACCACTTGGCATTAAGATCCACCGTTCGCTGGTGGTTTCTGGCCTGTTCTTTTGAAAAACCCCTCATGATCTCAACCAATTTGATGATCAAATTTTGGAATGCATGGATCAACCAGCCACATATTCTTCGGGCCTGGGCTTCCCCACTGACCATTTTTCGGGAAACCCATGCAATTCCATTTGCCGACAAGCCGCGGACACAATCTCATGAGTGATGATGGCACAGAATCTACACATGTCAGATGCTCCAGGAAACCTTGCACTTGCTTTTGGTCCTTTCAGCCCCGGTTTCATATGACATTACATGGCCCTGCAACGCATTCGGTGGGTATCTTCAAGTGAGGAAATCTAACTTGGCGAATCTGAACCTGGGTGTGCCCATTGTGGGCCACTTGTGTTCAAATTGGATTCTTCTGACTGAGGTTCCAGCTGGGTAATTCCTTCCGACCACAACCCCACTTGCATGATACTGGAAATTAATGCCTGTACACGCATATTTTTTCTATATATAGGATTATATAGCAACTGGGTTTAGGCTAAGCACCGCTCTTACAACCCTAAATTTACCAACCAGTCTCTAATCTTCCAGCATCATCCCAGCATCATCGCCATGCATCCCTCAGCCATGGCCGTCCCTGCAATCCCCGCGGTTCCCGTGGGCTCTGCGGCGCGGCCCAGCAGCCCGCGGCTGCTGCTGCAGCGGAGCAACAGCCCTGAAGGCTATCGGACCCTGTCCCCGAGCAGATCGCTGGTGGCGGTGCCCGTGGCGACGTCACGTGGCGCTGCCGGGTGTGAAGAAGTAGACAACGTGGGATGCGCAAAAAGAAAAAAGGTGTGATATGTCATGCTCATGTTTTCAATCGCAATGACTCATGACATCTCGTGATTCATGACACTATTTGATATCATGTTGATGTTCACTATGTTATTTTCTCATCACTTTCATTTGTACAACCATGATCACTGTTACTGGCATGTCCCTCGTTTTTAGTACAAACTCCAAGTACGCCCCAATACATTAAGATGGCTATGGAAAGTGGGATGCAGATAAAAATTGTGATTTTCCGGAGCTATGTTAGTTTCACAGAAGTTAAAACATCATAAAGCATCTACCGATCAGCAAAAACAATCTACAAAATGCACAAAACCATCATAAATCATCTATAAGTGGGCCATTTTCCATATAACCAAGATGGTAATATATAGTAACACCTTTCAATTTTAAACAGTATTAACCACTATCGACCATGATCAACCAGGGTGTAAGCAATGCTTGTTCCAAATTGAGTGCGAACCCAGGCAGCGTTCGCTGCCACGCAGTGCCATTCAACTGGCACCAGCCGTGTCATCGGTGCCGTTGGCGGTTGGGCCCTACATTTCATCCGTGTCCAGGGCTGCGCGGGCGGCGGTGACCGTGACGCCCCAGGGTTCCTTGGAAATTGGCTCGCTGTTTCTGGGTTTGTTTGGTGCTGGAATTTCTGGAATGTTGATGTTTTGTTTCTCCTCAGAAATGCATTTAAATGCGAATTGGTCCGAATTAGTTAACAATTAAATGCTTGGTGAAGACTGATGCTTCATTCCAATTGACAAGTATATCTGGAACGAATTGAAGCTGCGAACCACTTCTGGTTTCTGGTGCGGCTATGGCTATACCCTTGTCAACTTGCAACATCCCCATTTTCCAAGGATTCACCATTTCTTGACATTGTTTATCAATATTATTTACAGTATATATAGTTGTTTATAATGTTTCTCACATGTTCTAAATACCCTTGTAACTTGTGCAGGACCATGAGTCTGCAACTTCAGGGGTATCACAGGTATCTATCCTCCGCCATTTTGTTGAAATGTGGCCCTTCCCCTCATCTAACTACATATATTTGCCATATACCATAATCAGCTCAGTTATGCTTCGCAACTTATCACACACCAACTATAAATCCACATGTCTCCCGGCAAACTCCCCATATTCAGTCTGTTTTCATGGTGAAATCATCTACTCCCCATGGTCCAAGGCGCGGTTCTCACGCCCCGCGGCCCCCCTGCGCCCGTGCTCCCCTTGGGCGCTGCAGTGCTGCCGCGCACGGCGCGGCAGCCGGCGTCCGCGCCGGCGGCGCCGGCGTCGCCGCGGGCGAAGTCGCCACAGCAGCTGACGCGAGTGCTGGTGACCAATAGCTCAGGCGAGGACCAAAAGCACTGGTTGATTGGTTGATATTGGGATTTCACTATCAATTTATGTTTGTTCTTTTTTATTGTTGGTTTTGAACTATCAAACCTATATGTGGCTAATTATAGTTATTATAGTTGATACATGTTGATACATGGTGGTTGATTAGGTATCATAAGGGGTTATACAGTTATACCATCCAACACTGGTTGAGTAGTCTGGGTGAATTTCAATGACTTCACTGTGATGTCACCGCAATGATGGTGAACGTGTAGGCGATCATCCCCAAATGGTGTTATTGCAGCTGTTGTCAGCTTCGTGCATTTTATTTTAATCAGATAAGTAGATAGAAATAGATAAAACAAATATATATATATATATATTTAAACAGATATATACATATATGTGGGGTTATACTACCCTACATAGTATTTTTCCACAACAACCCAGGATGGGCATCCCGCTCTCTAGCAACCAGTTGGTGGGGGATGACAGGTGTAGGTTGACGCGAAAGAATCAGGATGATCACCGAACTGACAAGGGGAATGTTTTAGGATGCTGATTGTTCCTTGGTATCCCATGGTTGTTTTGGTATTGAAACGACACCACCACCACCACCACCACCACCACCACCACCACCACCACCACCACCACCACCAACAACAACAACAACAACAACAACAACAACAACAACAACAACANCACCACCACCACCACCACCACCACCACCACCACCACCACCACCACCACCACCACCAACAACAACAACAACAACAACAACAACAACAACAACAACAACAACGCCAACAACAACAACGCCAACAACAACAACAACAACAACAACAACACCAACACCAACACCAACACCAACACCAACAACACCACCACCACCACCACCACCACCAACAACAACAACAACAGCACCGCCACCACCACCACCACCACCACCAACAACAACAACAACAACAACAACACCACCACCACCAACAACAACAACAACAAAAAAAAAAACAACAACCACAACAACAACAACAACAACAACAACAACAACAGCAACAGCAACAGCAACAGCAACAGCAACAGCAACAGCAACAGCAACAGCAACAGCNACAACAACAACAACAACAACAACAACAACAGCAACAGCAACAGCAACAGCAACAGCAACAGCAACAGCAACAGCAACAGCAACAGCAACAGCAACAGCACATTGCAGGCAGAGGATGATAAATCCTGGTTGTAAGAAAATCTGGACACAAATTCGTGCACGTACCCAACATGAGAGTATAGAAACTACAGATCTAAATCCTTGGGTTGTTGTTGACGTGGAACAAGTATTGTGGCGGTTTCAAGGGAAGAATGTGTTGTTGTTATTTCGCAATGGAAGAGTATGGCGACATACAGCGACATCTTATTTTTTTAAAAAAAAAAACAACAAGCATAATTTAGTATGGAATGCTTTGCATTGCATCCGCAAACTGCCATGTTTTGGACACCTATGAAGAGAAGAACCACCCGTTTAAAAAGAAACTCGGTTTGGGTCACCAGCACTTGGAGGGCCATCCCGGAAGCCTCCTCAGGGGCTTCGAACGAAATCAGGAAGGCAAACAAACTGGCGATTTGTGGAGTCATATGTTAAGCATCCTTGGGCAACGCACGATATATATCGCATTTTTTCATAGTTAGATTATGCTAGATTTGTTTGTCACACATGCAGTTCAAATCCTTGGATTGTTTTTTCAGGGAAAATCTTCACCGGAAACCATGGGGAAAACCCTTTGAATTATACGGGTTTCCTGTAAATTTGCCCTCACACAAATCCACTGATCAAACATGTTCAAATAAAACATTTGCAGAAACAATGTTGTTTGATCCAAACTTGAACCCCCCTTCCTGCTCCGATGCTCCGTTCCCTATAGATCCAGCCCGCCCCGCGGTACCAGGGGGCCAGTTGTGGCCTAGTTCTATCGAGCGCTCAGCGACTCGGGATGTTTGATCCAAAATGATATGGAGATCACATGATCCCCAAATGGGTGGTGAATTAATGTTTGTAGCAATCCCAAGATATCCCAAAGATAGAAATGTGGCTTATCGCTATTTTAGTGGGAATTTACGTTTCTATCTTTCTGGGGGTTGATACAATGTTGGATGGAAAAGAATTTGATGGATTCAAAGGCATCATCCTTCCAAAATCATTGATATGATATATGATATATTGATAGAAAAAATAGGAAGCCACCAAAAATTGAAGTTAAATATCCATGATTTTTGTTGGGTAAGCCTAGGGGCGTGCCCCAAATCGTTAGCTAAGTTGGTTTAGTTCACTGCAACAACTAGGCCTGGTAGCTGGGTCGCTGGGGGTACCAATGGGTACCACCTAGTATGGAATGAATGGATTTGGATGAGCGATAATGACCTCAATGTGACGTCACTGGATGGTGATTTTTTTGACATCATCCCGGAATGGCTTATTTCAGCTCAAGGGAAGACAGGAGGGTTTTCTTCATCTATTTTCAGGTTATATATTGTGAATTGCCATATTTCAGCCAGACTGATAGATACAGTTCGATAAGAGTTGGATATAGCCGGAGAAAATGGGGATATGATTAACATTGATCAAGCATTATATATATATATATATTTATATATATATATATTGTGGTATATAATTTATCTCCAGATTTTGATTCACCCCTGGGTTGTTGATCATTTTGCGGGAGTATCAATTTAGTAGCAGATGACATCACTTTTTGGGGGACGGCACTGACGGCACCCCGTATTTTTAATCAGTCAGGGTTGATGACCTTATATTTATAGCTTGAACTTGATCATTTGGGGGCTACATGCTAGTTATTACTTTTTTTTTACGCCCCTGTTTGAAATATTTCAGTTTTTATCTTCCCCCAGCCTCTTCCCTTTTTTTGAGGGGATCTTCCAACGCATTTCAAGCCCCCCAGGAAGACTCGCTGGCGCGACAGCTCCGAGCCTTAAAGGAGGCGAAGCAACGGGCGGCCTCCGAATTGGCCAAGAGTGAGAAACAGATCGCGCAGCGACAGGACGGCGTGCTGATGGCGAAGAGCCACGGCGGCTGGTGATGGATGTTCTCCTATTGAAAGATGGCTGGTGAAGATCCCACAAAATGGAAAGTTCAAGGATTTTCTGATGAAACCATATGAAACCACCATTTCGTTTGAGGATTCTCAATTGCCATGTTGAATTTCTAGAGGGCCCTATAGAACAAATTAACATGTATCTAGACTTGGCAAATGGCCAGCTTTGAAATTATTCTCTTGGCTGAACATCAAGGTAGGGAGGTTGTGTTTTGTTTTTTTTTCAATGGTGGGGAGTGGCTGTAAATACGGGAGATTCTTGGCTTTGCCAGCTCAAAACAAGGTGTTGACGAGGATCGAAGATTGGCTACTAAGACTATGTCACAAAATCATCCAAAATCTGGTTGACCTTGAATAGTTCCCCCAGTCATGGATCTGTTTGGGGGTCAGTCCCTGTGATGGTAGCCAAACCGCTATGGCCCAAAAAGTGGAAGCAACTGGACGACAAAATGAACCAGATCAAGTGTTAAACCATTAATCCTAAAATTTATGAAGGGCAATGAATATACAAAGTGGACCTAATCAAATGCCTTGCTTTTCAAGTTTTACTGTGCAACTCGATGATAAGGTGGGGCCCCTGAGTTATTGGCTTATAAACCCAGTCAATTGCAGGTTTACGTCAAGTTATAGCCATGCATAAACCCAACACTTTGCCTGTGGTTATTTAACATAGCTATGGAGGCCATGGCAAATTTATAGATGATGACGTATATACATAACAGTGATGATTTACCTATTTTATTTATGTGTGTAGAACACTAGTAACCATCCCCAATTTCACTATAAATAGATCGTATAAACCATTCCTAAATGAGCGGTTTATTATTGTCTTACCCACAAAAAGCACGGTGATTTTCCATGCCAAGTTGCGAATCCAGGACCAGCTGAGAAGGGAGACGGTACAAGCCTTGCAAGCGACACCCCGTGGCTGGGACCCAGATGGGCTTGTCTCAAAAAAAGCACATCTAAATGGCTAAATGGGTGTATGCATATATATATATATAAATAAGCATAGGTATGTATGCATGTATTTACGTCTAGTTTTATGTAATGATTAAAATGGATGTAGACATTGTTGGATTCTCGGTGACTTACCCTTGTCTGAAAATTGGTATACATGAAGGTTTACATCCCAAAAAATCATACTGCAAACGTTTGAGAAGCTACCACGGGGTGCACAATTTGTTCTTTCATATTATCATTGGATTGGGTTAAGGGAAAATTTACAGGAAACTATTGATTTTCCTATGGAATATAGGGGTTTCCTGTAAATTTTCCCTTAACCCAATCCAATGATATTATTAATATATACTTCATGCAGGTGATCCAAGTGCGACCATGAAGAACCACTTGTTATACACTCCCACCTATTTGGGTACAATGGACCATAGTACTGGGGTGGCGGAGTTCCACTTATATAAGTAGGTAAATGGATGTAAATGGGGAGTGATTTCACCATGGTTATGCCGTATGAGTAATTCAAATTGCACCACCAAATTGATTAAGTCACAAATTCCCGCTGGGGGAAACCACAATTTTAACCTAACCCATGTTTGTTGCTGTTCCTACTAGTGATGGCCATTAGCGTTTAATTTTTAAACATCCCTACATTTTGGACGATAGTGAAACACAACAATTGTGCTTAGAATCGCCATTATCAAAGTTATATACATTTGTTAGTACTTTTCTACTAGTTTATAGTAAGCCAATACCCCTAATATTAAATACCCCGTTTGAAACCATGGCTTAACATTGAACTTATTGATTTTGGGCTTCACATGGGGGTGTAATAAACCACCACTGAGCCTTCAACAAGCCCTTACAGTAATAAGCCTTCAACAATCCCTCAATAAGCCTTCAATAGGCCCCCAATCAGCCATCAATAAGCCCTTTATAAGCCTTTATTGTTCATGATATCAACCACCACGGCGCACCATTTATCCCCATGATACCCGACAAAAAACACAATTCGTTGCCTGAAAGTACAGCTCCAGTTATCAGTGAATATATTGACCATAGTTATAGCCGCCCCATATCTCAACTTTGGGGGGTTCAATTCCCATGGTTATACCCCATTTGTAACCTCAACTGCGCCTGCAAGTACGTGATATATCCCAGTATGTACATCCCATAAAATCCCATTCAAATCCGATTAAACCCCATGAAAATCCCATCATATCCCACTGAACACATGCATCCCCAAGTACCCCCTATCTTTTTCATCACCTTTTGCCCAAGCCAATGTCACGGCATGTCACGGCCAAGGTTTGGCCGACGCCCTGAAGCGCTGGCCCTCCCCGCCGCCGCCCTGCGCGGAGCCGCGCGTGCAGGAGTTGATTGCGCTCAGCACCTTGGGCCTTGGGAATCCATCAGGGGTATGGTCCGGTTGTACCCCATGAAAAATCGGGAATTTAACCAGCGAAAATTGCAATTTATCCGGCAAAAATGGTAATTTAACCGGCAAAAACGTTGCCACAACCCCAGCAAAATCAACATGCGACGAAACATGTGGATTAATCAGATGTTTTCTGAAGCACAGTTTCAACCGGTCACCTCACTGACTGACCCTCCAAAACGGAGGTGGTTGGCGGATGTTTTGGCCAACATGACATAAGTAGTATGCGCATGTGTGTATATATATATATGTACACATTGACATACGTACACATATGTATATACATAAATATTTATACATGTGTATGTATATATATATATATATTACATTTTTATGATTACTATTATTATTGTTGTTATTGTTATTGTTGTTATCATTAATGTTATTATTGTTATTATTTCTAGTATTATTGTTATTACTATAGTTATATATATGTATGTTATGTATACATGTATAAATATATATATATATATATGTACATCTATGCATCATGCATACATGCATAAATGTTATTTATGCCGTTCAATGTGGTGGATCAAACCACAGACACCCTGGTGAACGCAAAAAGAGCCCAGCCCTTCGTCTCAGGCGAAATCACCAATGCTACGACGCCCATGAGCCAAGTGGAAGAGGAATTGCCAGGCCCAGTTGCATTTTTCTAGGATTTATATGACCAAAATGGGATATATATATATATGTATAGGTTAGTATATGTATATATGTTTATATTTATATACTTATTAATACTTACATATATTTATATATATATATATTTATATATATGTATATATATTGTGAATCTGATATCCCCAGATTAAGTTCAGGGTCCCCAACCTAGAACTCACCTGCGAAGCCCTGCTTTCGCTTCCGATGGTTACAGGTGGGCGGGAGGCATCTGGAACGGCGGTTGCGGCCGGCGACACAAGATGGATCACATCCAAGAGGCAACATGCTGGCATGACATGGCAGTGGATATGATTTCTTGGAATATTCACACTCATCCAAAACCAAAGAAAATTAAAAAAAGAACACCAAGAAATCAAGTTGCTTTGCCAAATTCTGTTCCCTCGTTGATCCAACGCAATTGGGCTCGCTTATCCGCACGGGCCTGAAGAACTGTGTTTTCATCAAACATGGAATATCGGCCAACCCTAAGGNGCACTCTAGGGTCGTTCTGCTTTCTGTACATGCTGGAGTCGATGTTTTTGTTGACAGGTCATAGACTGACTTGCAGTCAGTAGCGACAATGGCTTTGGGAGCCCTTCCCAAAACTTCACTGGGCTGTGACCAATCTATTGATGGATTCTTCATCCACTCCCAGAAGACCCTTAGCCAGCTCAAGCGGTCCAAAGTTGCACCCAAGGCTACAGCCTCTGCACTTAGAGTGCTCCGGACAACACGAGGAATTTTCTTGGATGACCATGCCATGGGACATACAACTGTCTTGATGTTCCTCTCCATGTTTCCATCTGTGGCAAAAATCAGAGTACCCTGTCTGGTCGACTGACCCTTCCCAGTCTCAAACGAAGCATCAGAGAATGCACAAAAAGTTACATGACTTTCTTGGATAGGAACAATCATCAAGTTGATCTTGCGGGTCTTTGCTTCATACAAAATTCGATTGGCAATCAAAAGATGCTCGACACGACCCTTAGTCACCATGGCCTGAACCTCACCTACCTTAGCAGCAAGGTCTGGTCTCGTATGGACCGCTGCGTACTGAAGGCTGCCACACAGCTGACGCAACTGCTGAGTTTCGGTAGGAGTCAAACTTTCCTGTGTTTGGAGACGACGACTTCGTGGGATCTCTATGGGGGTACTTTTGAATGTAGGCATCCTGACCCATTTCGATAGAACCATCATCCCATTGATAGTACCTAACACCACAAAACTCAAACTCCCCTTCGTTATAGGCCCCAAACTCAAACTTCTTCCTAAGCTGGGCTATGATTTCCATGAAGTATTTGTCACCGCCCCCAATCCCGTCGTCCACGTGCAGTCCTAAGCAACCTCTGACTTGCGGCTGGCCTTTGGAGTCTTTAGTGATCAAACTGAACACACAACCATCAAAGGGACATGTCACAAACCCCAATTGCTCCAAGGTATCTCTAATTGTCCGATACCAAAGGAGTGGTGCATCGGCACGGCCATATGCGCCACCTACCAAGCCGCATTGTTCGCCAGGCTGCATGCCTATGGCTTGCTGCAACNGAGTCTCCAACCACGACTACAAACCTGTTGCAAAACCAACTGCTTACCATCTTTCGACAATGTCGGTGCGTCTGCTGCGATGGTGGACAATTGAGGATCTTCAAATCCTCTGACCACGAGCCGAGCCTTTGCTCGCTGTTCACAAGAGCCAGGAGCTGGAGCTTTCCAAGTAAGTATCCATCTGCATCTCATAATCTGATCATCGGAAAGAGTGCCCTTTGCCAGCCTACAAACTGTCTTATGGCTGACCCATGCTTGGATCTCCTTGTCCTTTGCTTTGCGAAACAGCTCACGCTCAGTGTCATTCAGGCTATTCCATTGGACTTCTACCTTTTCCTTCCGATTAACAGTTGCTAGAAGTGACCATTCTCCAATTTGGGGACTTTCACAAAAAGTTGGTGAAAAATCTTCAGGGACCTCAATTTCAGGGGCATCCGCAAAACTGATTTCCCAAAACCCCGCTTCCACTTCAAGGGGTTCCAGAGTATCCCCAAAAAGAAGATCCTGATCATCGTCCGGCACTGGAACTTCTATGCCTGTCACGGGCCTTTCCGGTTGCTCTGCATCCCCGGGAGGATTTTCGCCAGCTACAGAATTGGCGGGTGTGGTGGCAGAGTATGGTGTCTCACTGTTGGCCNGGGCCTTTCCGGTTGCTCTGCATCCCCGGGAGGATTTTCGCCAGCTACAGAATTGGCGGGTGTGGTGGCAGAGTATGGTGTCTCACTGTTGGCCATGTCAGGTGGAAATTCTTCACCATCAGGTTGAGACTCGCTAATGATACTGGAAGGCATTGGTGGTGGACCTGATTCATGTGGAACAGAGCTTGCCATTTCCTCAATCGGGGACTCCCCAACAACATCAACATAGTTTTTGCAGGATGGGTTGATGCCAACACTCTGAACCGTACCATCTAAGTTCCTAGGCAAAGATTGAAACTCCCGCATTGACACAGATCGTATTTGTTGGGGGCTCGCCCTAATGGGGTAACCACTGTGACTTATCCAGACCACTTTGGAACTTTCTGCAACAATGACTTGTCCCGGACCATGCCATCTTCCCCTATCCCCCTTAAGATTCCCCTTGCTACTCCTCCAATAGAGTACCCAATCACCCTTGACAAAACTTTGGGGCTCTTTGCGGGGTCTTCTCAATAGGGCACGGCGAATGGAATTGTCATTGTCAGCAGTGACAAATGCGCGACGAGCTCGCTCACGTCGCCGCATGTCCTCACGGAACTTGGCGCCTTCTGGACTTTCCGAGTCCAAGAGACTATGAGCAGTGGCTTCTGAGTCGGTCACAAGTGACCCTGGCAACGCAGTGGATTTCCCCAAAACTGCTTGTTCGGGGCTAAATCCCTTCACTTGTCCCATAGAATTTTTGGCAGAAAAGGCATGTCGAAGACACTTCTTGAACTCATCAAAACAAGTAATGGGCTCCTCCAAATCCATGGATGTCAACATTCTCTTAATCAACCTACCATGGGCCTCCGCTCTACCTAGTTGCCAATGACTGTCCCCTGCGGTCATGGAAACACGGNATGGATGTCAACATTCTCTTAATCAACCTACCATGGGCCTCCGCTCTACCTAGTTGCCAATGACTGTCCCCTGCGGTCATGGAAACACGGATATTCTCTTTCTGAAGAAACTCGTGCCACCTGTCATTCACATATTCTCCAGCAGGGTCCATGTATAGCATTTTGCATGGTCCAGCCCAATGCAACCATGTTTGTTCGAAGGCTGCGATTTGCTCTTCCACAGTCCGTCCACTTGGTGTGCCTAGATGAAACAACGTGGCCTCATCAATAAAATGCATAAAATGGTAAGTTACACCAGCACGACTTTTCCAATACACACCATCACAACCAACACAACCATTGAACTCACGCAATTCATGAATCGTGGCCGGACTTGGAAGTGTTGGACCTGGTTTGCTCTCTACACAGACATCGCATTGATAGTCACGGGCTGCGGCGATGACTGCAGGATCGGCTCCATTTTCTGTCAACAGCCTACATAATTTCTCAGGATTGGGATGACCCAGATTGGAGTGTAGACGTCGGAGATCATTCTTTTGCTGATTGCCCAATGCATTAAAAGCAGGACCGCTTTGGGGAACAACCTTTGGGGCCCATGCCACCTCTCCCCCTGGACACTTCTCCCCACTAGACTCCATTTCTGGGTTTTCCTTGGTTTGGATTATGTCATCTTCAGTCCCCTGCTTGATTGAATCACCAACAACACCCATGTCATCATCATCACCACCATGACCCCCATCAACAGGAACAGAACGACCCACAACCGAAGAATCAAGATTTGATTGAGAGGACTGAGATGCCAATGTTCCAAAGACTGTGACAGAGATTCTTGCTGAGCCAGCTTTTCGAGTCTGTTTGAGCCGGGGCAGTTCCTNTGATTGAGAGGACTGAGATGCCAATGTTCCAAAGACTGTGACAGAGATTCTTGCTGAGCCAGCTTTTCGAGTCTGTTTGAGCCGGGGCAGTTCCTGCCAGTTTTCTGGGGGACCCAAATCAGTCACAACTCCATCAGACCTCCCCACAATGATAGTCTTGCGCCATGGCATTGACTCAGCCCCTGCATGAGACCCTGGGACACGATATCGTTCCGTTCCACGACATATCAAAACCAGTTTGATTTGCATGTCTGGAACCAACATCTGCAACTCAGCAAAGCCAGGATCAGAACGACGGATGGCTAGATTACCAACCCTGGGGATTCGAGAATTGTTCTTCTTGATAAACCCTTCCCAAGTTGGAGCTCTACCATATCTTGTGCCATCCAGATCGACATCTGGTCCTCTTGGTGGCCGTTTGGTGCCGTACCGCAGTCTCTTTGGACTTTGTGAGTCTTCAGGTGCCGTCTTTGGTGATGTTCATCATCCAAAGCATATGTGTCCCACAAGTCGGGTTCCAGGAGACATGTGCTGGGATTTTCTCTGATCATACATTCCTCGAGAATCACCCTGGACACAAATGACCCAAAAGAGGAAGTATATGCTTCCGCATATGTTGATATATTCTGACGAATCCCTGCATGTTTCATTGTTCCCTGAATAACCCCATGTTCATGGTTTTTGGGGCAAAACTTTGAATCCAGATGATGAAACAAGTAACCGCTGGAAGTATGCACCTTTGTACGTTTTTGGAGGTACTTATCCCCTTCGGGTAGTTTCAATTTTCCAACACGGCACATGTCGAAAACACATTTCAAGGTGCCTTGCGCCAAGTCCTCCAATTCTTGTTGATTGGTCATCACTGAATCGTATGGTTGTTCTAAATGAGCATGCTGTCTGTTTGCAATTTGATGCAGGAAAATTTCATTACACAACCAAAGGTGATGTTTGTTTGACTTCCTCCCATTGAGAATACGTCGTTGAAGGTCAATCCCCTTTGACATGTTGAGATTGGAAAACTTTCCCCAAAGACGACATTCCGGTGCCATCCAAATGTGGCGTGGTTCATACAGGTATATCNTGAAGGTCAATCCCCTTTGACATGTTGAGATTGGAAAACTTTCCCCAAAGACGACATTCCGGTGCCATCCAAATGTGGCGTGGTTCATACAGGTATATCCACAGCCAGAGTTTCTGGACCCCTTCTTCAGTGTTCAAATCCCCATCACTCCTTGTGAAACGCATGGCACNAAATGTGGCGTGGTTCATACAGGTATATCCACAGCCAGAGTTTCTGGACCCCTTCTTCAGTGTTCAAATCCCCATCACTCCTTGTGAAACGCATGGCACTACCTCCCCCTTGTGAGGTTGGAGTTGGGACCACAGTAAATTTCCAAGAGATCCAGAGGCCGACCCTGACTATGTTTTGACATCGATCCCTTGACCAGTTCAGGTTGATCCCCTTTGAAAGCAAAATGAGTGGGCAATTTGGACAATCCGCCCTCCACTTCAGAAATTTTCATGGCTATCTCATGATGGATCAACTTTTCCTNTCCCCTTTGAAAGCAAAATGAGTGGGCAATTTGGACAATCCGCCCTCCACTTCAGAAATTTTCATGGCTATCTCATGATGGATCAACTTTTCCTGATCGGTACTCAGCTGACATGGTGACGCATCACCTTGAATATAATCTACAAGAGGCAGCATTGAATCTTCTACGGTTCTTCTAAATCGCCTGGGACCTGAGTCTCTTTGGCAAGCTCCCTTTGAAGTATGGCGATTTGTGTCTGAAGCTGCTGCACTCGCTGTGGATTGGCTTCCGTGGTCATGCTCTGAGACGATGATTGGCTCTGAGCTGACTTTGGAGCCATTCGTTTCAAATTCTCTCCTTCGGATCGAGACGGCTTGGTCGGAGTCTCGTCGACCTTGATCCATCCCTCCGACTTCNCTTTGGAGCCATTCGTTTCAAATTCTCTCCTTCGGATCGAGACGGCTTGGTCGGAGTCTCGTCGACCTTGATCCATCCCTCCGACTTCACAGGGGACACTGGCTTTGGCACAGGGATTGGAGCTGCCTTTGGCATCTCTGTGGAACTCGCAGTGAGACCGGCTTTCTGGACATCGTTCCAGTTGACTGTCTGGCCCATGCTGGCCATCTTCTGAACATACTGGTTGTCGTAATGGATACGAGCACGACTGTACATTTGAAAATTTCGAAGCCATGCTGCCACTGCTCGACGGTTCTTGACCTGCATCATGTATCCTGGTTCCACAAATGCCTCGGCGAAGGTCTTGCCCTGGCACTTCCCTGATGGGATCCGTGTTTCTCCCCATTGCCGAAGGGTGTTCACTTCCGGTGGTCGTTGGAACACCTCCGACGCCGAATCTTGATAGGTCTGATTTGTCGATAGTCCCGCATCGACCTCTGCTACCAGTGGTTGATCGAGGTAGCTGAACTGATTGGAATTCACGGCCATGACTGAACGACAAATCGGAATTGAAGTCACTTGAATCCTTCACCTTTTGAGCCTTTTGACACTGCATTGCGATACAAGATTCATTAACAGTGGGAATTGTTTGGAAATGGACCCTGGGCTGTACACTTTGAGATTCCACTCCATTCCCCAAGATGGTTTCAGCTGGGTTGACAATTGCACTGCTGACCTCATGTTTCCTCTTCATTTCAATTGGTGGATTTTGGCTGGGAATTTTGGTCTCACTGATGTTTTGATGGCTGGTTGACATGTCATGTATATGCATGTTCTTTTCCTCCGTTTGAACATGGATTTCATGAATGTTTGAGCTGTCATGGTGTCCTGTGATCTCGAGGATATGCCCAAAATTAACACTCATGAGGTTCTTCCGACATGATTTGAGGGGGACCGATTGGTTTAATTCCTTAAACCACAACATCTGACCAGCAACATCAACAACTGCTTTGAGAGACCGAAGAACAGAATTTGACAACAAAAATGGTGTCCGACCCGGCACAACTTCGACACGAATCCAGCCCCCAGTTTTCCTTGGAAAGAACACTGCACAAGTGCTCTCGAGAGTTCCAGAGTTGCCAAATCGAAAAACGACTTTTGAGGGTGCCGTTTTGACCTTTCCTTGAAGTCCACATGACATGATCAAACTGTGCAAACGCTCAGAACCAATAACAGCCCGGCTTGCCCCAGTATCTATTATGGCCTCATGACTCTCCTCTTCCGTTTGGAAAACTGAAACTTCGCCCTCAGATGATTCTGAAGGACTCACGGTCTCAGATGGACCCTTATGCGGGCTGGTCGTAGACTCACATGCGGGTGCTGGCACATCAGACTTTGTCAACGGACTTCTATGCATCCTACAGCATTGAGAGAGACGGGCTTTGAGTTTGGTGGCAAAATGCTCGTTTTGAAACAAACCACAATTGTCACCAACAACAAAAACATCACTCACCCCAGAAAAACATTCACAAAAACGTTCACCACAACCCGTTTTGATCACCTGCCCATTCTCCTCCTTCCAATCGGCCGCATTGTCAGGAAGCTCCATGGTGACTTCATCCATCGCGATGTCCTCCTCAAGGAATCCCAGATGAACATCATTTGGCATCGCTGCTGAGCTCTCAATTGGATCCTCCTCCAAAGCCCCCTGGGTTCTTGCCCTTCTTGGTGAATCCCTTTCCTTTGGTCTTGCCCCCCTTCGGAGGCCAGAAGCCTCGAGAACGTGCACGTTCCTTCACTCGTGCACGAGCTTCTTGATACGAAACGAAGCATTGAGCGAGGTCCTCGCTTTCCTGGATGGTCTCCACAATCTGATCCTCGAAGTCATTGATGAACAAGGCATCCGGATCCCCTTGTTCCATCATCATTTGGAAGATGTATTCATCATCCACTGGTTCACTCTCTCCCATGTAGACATGCTGAATCTCCTCATCTTCATCCAACTGGTAGGCGTCATAGGTCTTCTTGTTTTGGCCCCCACGCCCTGCATTCTGCAAGTCCTGGAAGAACTTGGATCCCAACAAACGCATGCTTTTGCGGGCTCCTTCATAAGTGAGCTTTCCAGAGTTGTCCATGATGATCTTCTTCCTATCTTCGCTGGATAATGTGGATTGCCTCACCAGCACATAGGCTCTGATGTCATCGATGCTGACTGACTTGGCCTGNGTTGTCCATGATGATCTTCTTCCTATCTTCGCTGGATAATGTGGATTGCCTCACCAGCACATAGGCTCTGATGTCATCGATGCTGACTGACTTGGCCTGGAGGTCTTCAAAGGCAATGTCATGCCTCGCCAAGTACGAGTCATTGGTCTCGTCTGAACGTTGTTGCACTGTATAAAGTGCACGTTCAAACAAGTCGTACTTCTCTTCAGCGCCAAGTCGGCCCCATTGTCCACCGATGCTTTCCACCAGGTATTGAACCCCTTGTGCTGTCCTCAACTTCGCTGGGTCTAAGCGAGCCACCTTTTGAAAGGCTGATCCCTCTATCAGCAACGCAGCACGGGGTGCCAGATATTCGATGTAGTCCTGTGGCCAAATTGCATGTAAGAACTTCATCTTCTGTTCATACACCCTGAGGTCCGTCACATTGGGGTCGAACTTTGGGATCTGACCCCACGGCAACGATGTTGGGGGA
>BGPT01001133.1:112608-132632 GCA_003297045.1 Symbiodinium sp. clade C Y103
GGCGGTTGCGGCCGGCGACACAAGATGGATCACATCCAAGAGGCAACATGCTGGCATGACATGGCAGTGGGTATGATTTCTTGGAATATTCACAATATATATATATATGTATATATATATATATATTTATATATATGTATATATGTACACATTTTTAAATTTATATATATATATATATATGTATTTATATATATATATATATGTATTTATATATATATATATATGTATTTATATATATATGTATTTATATATATGTATTTATATATATATATGTATTTATATATATATATACACATATATATATATAGATGTGTATATGTATGTATATTGATATATATCAGCAAAATATAGCATTATAAAGGGTTACCGATTGGATTTGACCAGTGACAATGGACATTTGATGGGATTCAAGCAACACTAGAAGGCATATTAAATGGGGATTCAACCAACAAATTTGTGGGTAAAAATAGGGATATATTGTGACACATCAACATACATCAACTAAAAACCACAAAGGTGACCCCCCAACAGTCGTTTTTTTTTTTTTTTTGTCGGGTGAGATTTTTTTGAAATGGCGGGACCCCAAGTGATCATCCAAGTGATTGGACAGAATATGGCAGCTGGTTTTTTTTGGGCTGACCCAAGTTTTGGAAACACCCAACTAAGAAATGTTGTTGGTTATTCATGGTTGTTGACCCACCATGCCAAAATAGTTGGATGTAGTGAAAAAGGCCAACAGTTGCATGGTTTTTTAAGAATCAGCTTTGAATGGCGGGCACCACTTTGTACAACTGGCAAAAATGTTGCTTATTGAAATTAGTCTATGATACTGGGCAATGGATCATCCAAGCATAGCAGGATAGAATTATGAAACAGGAGCAGCAACCTGGGAATGCAGCCTTGCTGACTCGTTCAACAACCAAGAGTTGTGGATTTCACTCACATCAAGTGGATGACAGAGCATGGGTGATTTTCATGCGTTATGATTTTGATGCGTGAGGTTTGCACGAATTAAGTGGAGGAATGGAGGAATAGAATTCAGGTTCCAACTTGTTGGAGTAGTTGATTTTAGCCATGGCTTGGGGCACGCAGGGATCATTGTCATCTTCGACAATCCGGTTTTATGGTGTTGATTTGGGTGCCTCTTCACTTCCACCCAAGGCGATTCTTCCACGTTGCTAATGCCCCTCATGGACACCGTGCCGTCGCCGCCGGTGCCGTCGCCGCCGTCGCCGTCGCCACTGTCGCCACCAGCGCCACCGGTGTTGCTGTCGGCGGCAAACCCCGGCGTGGCGGCGCTGGCGCACGAAAGGGTGCCACGGAAGGCGGAAGAAGCGCCGGCAAAGCAAAGCAGCTCGGCATTTTGGTGCTGATGGGAGGATCTCTTGAAAGTATCATGTTTTCATATCACCGTTGATTACCTGCACTCTTTTACACTCTTATCTCTTCATCTTTTGTTGAGGTGTGGGGGAATGGAGTTATTTGTGGTATGGTTTAATTGTTTGCCGTATACCATGTGGTAAACCCAGTCATTGACCACAGCTTGTCTTAGCGCTTGAGGGTGATTCTGAATCACACCCAGTGGGATTTATCATTGCCACGTTACACCTCTTGGTGATCTAGCCAAGAAAAGGGGACACTATTTGGATTTCCTGATTCTCCTCGTATAACCTTGCATGATTTTGTACACGTATATTACAGCATTCCTATAAACAGCTTGGGTTGTTATTTCGTAGCCATGCTTCTTTTCCGGAGTGTAAGTACATGCTTTGGAACAGGCTTTTAAGCCAGCTAGGTCCAACCGGACATAAAACGATGTAAGAGCACAACGTTTACATGTGAAAAAAGATGTGGGGATAATATAATTACAGTCCAAAACTCCATTAATTAAGGGATTTCCCAGCTTGCCAAGTTTGATGACACCGGAGGATATATCCCATGAAATCATTTAAATAACTACCATATCTGGACGATGGTTGATTTATCCGACCATTGTTGACCCTTATTAGCCACTATTAGCCATCCAACAAAGGACCTTTCCGGAAAGTCACAACCAGGTCACGGCAGCAACGGCGTGGTGCCGGCGCGGCTTCCACGGCCACACGATCGCAGCAGTGAGATCCAGCTGGAGCTGAAGCGCTGCCGCCAAGCCTTGCAACGCTGCGTGGCCGGCGTCACGGTCAGCGATCTGCGACAGCTACGGCAGCTGCGGCGGCCGCCACCGGGGGTGGTGAGGACGGGCAACCGACATGGTTTGTGTGAAGGTATGCAAATGCAAATCAGCATTTTAATCAATATAGTTGGATATGTTGGAATATGATGCTTAAGCCTGAAGTGTAGGGATTCAACATGATTTAAAGAAGAAACCTGGTGATTGACCCCAGTGAAGAAAATGAAATTGGGGTTTGTCTGAAAAAGGGTGTGTAATAGGAAGCGTATGGTGATTCGCAAGGATTTCATATGGGGATGAGTATGGGATATGGTGATTCAACATCGAATGTAAAGGGGTTCATTGCTTAATATATATATATATATATTGGACTCAGACTACATGTAGAGAAACCTATCAACCAACTATAGTATAATGAGGTTAGGGGTCTGTGTAATGGATTGGTTCATGGGAAAATTGCAGGAACCGCCCATATTACATGGGGGAATTGGTGGTTTCCGGTTAAGTTTTCTCCCTTGAACCAATCCGTTGAAGAAAAGCTTGGTTTCCCAGAGCAATATCGAACTTTTGGGTTTTCTTAAAGAAAAGATGCAGAAAACACGAGAATCGTTTAGACTTGAACCCTTCTAGCAATGAAAATTATTCAAAACCACATTTATAGGAAAATTAACTTCACATGTACTATATATAGATATAATTTATAGTATTTATAGTGTTTTTGACTGCCACACAAAGGAAACTTGTTGATAAAATGATGGTTGGCTGGTGTCTAGGTCGGGTTTAAACTACTCGATGTATTGTGGTTTGCCATAATCCATTGAGAAAACGTGATTTTGAGTCTTTATTTATCCAAGTTTCCCTCCCTTGTATTTTGGGTGTTGGGTGCAACCTCATCAAGTAGTTGTTAAGAAAAGTTCAGCAAACACCAGGACAATCTGGATTTGTTGGCATTTCAACATGTGTGATAGTATGTTGGATGAGATGGGTAGTTCAAGGTAGTTTAGCATGTTTTTTTTTGGGCCATGAATAAGGACATCGATTAACCAGGAGGGTGAGCAGTGAGCAAAACCCTGTCATATGTTGGCCAAAACCTATATGGTGTTGAACCAGCAAGAACTGGGAGAGTATCAAGAAATGATGGCTGATGGTTTGCTACACTATTTGCAGAGGTGTTTATCATCAAATTATTCACATCAAAACTATCGATATGATGGAGATTGAACCAACCAACGTAGGGACTTCAAACTTTTCAGAGGTCGATCATGCCTTCACTTCACCATTCATCCCTATATTGGAAATCCATTAGACATCATGAAATCCCGTTAAAATCCCATTGAATTCCCGTCAAAATGACTTAAATCCCGTCAAAATCCCACTTGCGACTAACAGCCACGGCCACTCGACTCCCAGCGCTTGCCTCTGTCGAAGGACCTGTGAATTCATCAGCATCTTGCTGGGAGAGAAGGAAGGCTCGCCTTGGAAAGCATGGATTCACCGAACTGGGAAGATAAAAATGTCGTGGTGTTTTTGAAATTCATAACTAGCAATTTGGGAGTCAAAGATAGCTATAGATAATTTTATGATATTGTATATACATGTTTATACATTTTCCTATGAAATGCAGTGATTTTCCTCAGCTATGCGATATTTAATCACCAGAGGTTAAAATGAATGGACATATTTTCAGACCAAGGATTTAAATCTCAGCTTTGGGGTACAGAAACGTCTCGTGGGGCGTCATTGATGATGTCTCGGCTACGCGCCTGATATCAGGCAAAACTGTGAACTTCAAGAAGCTCTTAGCAGAATCTCGGCCAAATGCTGGAGATGCGAAGCGTTGATGATGCTCATGCTAGTCACCCAGTCGTTCTTCATGGCTTTGCTAATTACAAAGAAAAGAATCATGATTATGATGGTAAGAGTTAGCTAAAATGCAATGACAATGATTTTGCCGGCGCGTGGCCAAGATGATGTTCGCAGTATGTAAATGATCAGGCGCTTGATCCGCAGATATGAGATACCACATGAGAATGCACCTTTTTGCTCTTGGAGTAGTCCTGGTTAAGTCACTGACTCTTGAAAATGTGAAGTGCAACGTTCCATTCCATCGCGTATCTCTTTGGAAATAAAGAAATGTCTAAATCTGAATTCTCTAGATGCAAAAAACATAGGATTTCCACATTCATCATATTCTATATTCATCCAAAACTCATAGGATTCCACCATTCTGTGGGGCCATGGGGTGCTGCGGAGGATTCTTTGGCCACCCGCTTGGCCGCCTTTGAGCCTCACAGCATCACGCATGCCATGAGAGCCTCGGCGGGATTTACGCCTGGATCTAGGCTGGTCATGGCCCCCTACTCTTTGGGAAACATACAAAAACGATGGAAAATCACAATTTTTAATCGGAACATCAACTATAAATGGCAATTTTCAATAGCTATGTTAGTTTACCAGATGGTAACAGTTTGCTATTGAAAATGGCCAATCATAGATCCGAATAGGTGTTTTACTTGTGAAAATTGGTGAAAAGTTGTATGTCAGTTTACCAGAGGGCAACTTTTCTCCATTGGTGGGGTTATACCAAAATGAGGATGTTCACTCAGTTCTAGATGGGGCCTTAGATTGGCCATGGGAATCTGGCTCCAACGCCATGGCCATGGCACATGTTGAAAAAGGCCGGCTTGAAGAACCATGTAAATGGCTCTGTGATCATCATAAATGTGCATATATATATATTATATTATATATATATATATATTATATATATATTATATATATATTATATATATATAATATATATATATAATATATATATTATATATATATTATATATTATATATATTATATATATATATTATATATTATATATATTATATATATATATATTATATATTATATATTATATATATATATAAATATTTATGCACATACATATGCACGCATACATTAGTTTATGATAGTTTTTGTACTGCATATTTACGGGCATCACGGATCCTGCATTGTCCTTTTTCAACCGGCAATTGAACTACAAAGTTGTGTCCCATGATATCCTTTTGTTGATAGTTGGAGACATACCAATTTGTACCCCATTGTAGTCATTTACCCCAAGCATATGCTCATCTTCATTATCGCCTTCCCCACCGTCTGACAGAGAGCAATGATGTATAGTCGCCATCATGCGGTGAAGAATACCCTGTGGTAATTCAACGTAGCTATTGAAAATGGCTATTTATAGTTGATTTTCCCATCAAAAATGGTGATTTTCCATTGCTATGTTAGTTTACCAGAGGGTATTCTTTCAAACTCCCCGCAAATCTTGTGCTTGAAGAATTCCGGAGAAAAATCCAGGAAAGTTACCTTCTGGTAATCAAACAGGGCGTGCTGGAAAATCCACCACTTAGTTTGATGATTTCCCAGCTATAAACCTCCATTTATATCCCAGCGAGGCACGTTTGATGAGACCGGTGTGTATATCCCACTAAATCCACATTATATATCCTTATGATTGTTGATACATGCCCACTATATATATATATTATAATATATATATATATACACATGGGTCAATAACCATAGTATAAAATATGATATATCCCTATTGTATCCCATGCTTTTTCCATGTGATTCGCAGATCTTGGGGACCTTTCCACTATATCTTCCCATTGCAACAGTTATAAACCCAGGAGCTCAACTTCGCACGCTGGGCACCCTCACGGACGGCGGCTGCAGCGCCTGTGTGGCGTTGACCAGGCAGAGATGACAGAGATGGAAAAAAGGGATGGGGAGAGAGATACCCTCTGTTAAACTAACATAGCTATTGAAAATCGCCATAGAAATAGTGGATTTTCCCATTAAAAATGGTGATTTTCCATAGCTATGTTAGTTTACCAGAGAGATACCCTCTGGTAATCAAATGTGGCTAGCTGGAAAATCCACCATTTAGTTCGATGATTTTCCCAGCTACAAAGCTGCACTTATAGAGGATTTCAATTGCCACGTTACCAGAGGGTAGACGATGACACTGTTCAATGACCGGGGGGTATAGCTATGGTCCCATTTAAATCCCATGAAATCATCCCATGAGGATGGGAATACAATCTACACAGCTTATTCAAGATTGTGATAAACCATGCTAGGGACACCTATCAACCAGTGAGATGGGATGGGGAGATTTTTAATGGCTCATGTGTATATGCATTTGAAACTGATTTTCTGAATATCATGTATTTTTTTCCTGTAATTGTATGAATATCACTGTATTTATTTACTGTGTACATATGATCTTGTTGTGTACTGTATCAAGTTTTGTCAAATATATATATATATATACATATAGGATATATATATATATGTATATATATACACATGTTTATATACTGTATATAAATTTGTATGTAGAAACGAACCATGATAGTAGTAATGGATTCTTGCATATACATCTGCATACACATCAAAATGAAGAGGTTGTCATACGCATTTTCCGGTAACACCAATTCCAGTTTTTGTAGCTTGCTAATCCATCCTCAAAAGTCTCCCCAATTGACCATCATGTATATCTATGTTTGATAGCTTTCCCACCAGAAAATGTGAAGGTGTTCCATAGTAAATGGGTAAGGGTTTTTCCATGGACAAATGTGAGTTCTGTGAATTTCCATGAGTTCCCATAGTATTTTCCCGCGAGTTTTGGTACGTTTTGCAGGGTTGCTCCAACCCATGCTGCAGGTGAGATCCGGCCACTTTTTGGGTGAAAAGATTGTCATTCTACCTCCCTATGTACTTACACATTTTACATCATTTTACTCGTTTTGATCTCCGAAACGTGTCTGGTGTAGGTTTACATATCTCCATGACGTTGGTCCGTGCCACAAAGTCAGGGAACCTTGCAGTCATTGATCGCCAGCTGCTGAGATCCACGGTGAGAGGACCAGCCGCGATCCAGGAGAGGCCATTGGCCTTCTCGGAATTTCCGCGACTCCTGACAGGGCTGGGGATGATTCAGCAGCCAGTGTCGGTTGAGGAACTGGACCAAATTGCCTCAGCCTGAATGTCATTGACCAGTACACGGGCGCGTCGTCGGCCCTGTTTGACTCAGTGGTCTTTCAGTCGGTCAGCTCTAGTGGACTGGTCCGTGCCCGCCTTCGACGCATGGACAAGTCATCCAAGCGCCTTGAGATGCATCCGTCAGAACTAGACCTTTCATCGCTTATGATGGTCGTTTCATATGACTTCGTCCCAACGTGGACCCTTCTGCAAGGTTTTTTTCCCTTCCAAGAAGGTTTTTCCCTGCGCCGTACAGATCCCAGACAATTAAGGGTTAGTCCACGAACATTTTGTAACCGCGGACTTGGCTCTTCCGTGCATCTCGCATTAAGCATGTCTTCTTCTAGTTTCACTCCATAAGCTATCCAGTGGTGAACAGAGGGACCGGTGCGGAGCTGGGGGTATCCATCTTCCCTCTGAGCTCTAAGGAACCAGTTGGAGCTACAATCAGAGTTTCCCAGCCACGTGATGGGATAATCCCATCTTGCCTAATTAATGGGAATATGTCTATGTTGTGGTTGATCAAATAATCTAAAGTACAATAATGGGAACATCTCACCAACCATGAAAGATATTTTATCTTAATAATCTATTCGTCCGTTGGAATATCTTACCAACCGTGAAATTATAGTGATAAACCCCGTGTGGAGACCGACACATTAGCCAACCCCATCACCGAGGTAATGCTAACCTATACATAATTACATAGCCCTTACATAGACCTGAAATATGGATAAATATGGTAGGTACCTCCAGTCTAGAATCCTGAAATTCCCATTGAACCAACGAAAATTTGAAATGTTGAAGTGGAAACTCCAACGAAAACAGGTGGTGCAGCTGCATCCGCACCTACCTGGACGACGGGACACGCAGCGGTAGCCCACGGCGCTATCCCGGGGAGGACGGCGAGAACAGCGAGAACGTCGCGCCGGAGACGGCGCCGGGGGCGACCGTGCCGGTGAACGGCGCCTGGGCGTAGTTGGTAAACCTAGTCGGGATAATTCGGATTTTTATAGGAATTTTATAGGGGAAAGCCTTCAAGGATATATAAGGCTGATTTTGGGATCATGTGCAGTTCATGTGGGACAGTAATTGATGTAATTCTGAGTCGAGATTTTGCCTTAAACCAACCGGTTGGTTGTTATATATTGATTAGTGACATCCCCATGATCTCTCCATCATATACTGGGTGCGATGTCACTGAGATGATGCAACTTTTCATCAGGTCGGTGACTTGATTTTGTTCTGTTGATTACCCTCTGGTAATTCAATGTAGCTATTGAAAACGGCCATTTATAGTGGATTTTCCCATTAAACATGGTGATTTTCAATAGCTATATGTTAGTTTACTGAGGGTATTGTTCATCTATCCAGAACAAGGATGGGGATCTCGGCCCTCATCTCCGCATTGCACAAGGTGGTGCCCCCCAGTTATGTTTGTTGTGTCAGTTTCACACCAATCGCTACTTGGATATACTTGGATATACATGCATATATTATATATACCACGAACCCAGCACAGCAGTTATAGATGTTATCAAGTATTGTCAGAGTTATAAACTTTATAAACCAACTTAGGTATAATAGGTCACCTCTACATATCCATGAATCCGTTTAAATCCCCCATTGTTTCTTGTTCAAATTCCAATTTTTCCATGGAACATCCCCTGGTCATCGTTCGAAAACGTCGATTTCCAAGGCAGCGCCAGCGCCCTGGTCGTGTCGCCGGAGTTGCGGCAGCTGTCACCGGAAGAGCTGCGACGAGTGGAGAATCTCACCATCACCAGGATGCCGTGGGCCACGGGGGACGGTGGGGAGGCAGGGGGGGTAATACTGTACATATGCAACACTATATGTAATAGACATGTATATATATATATATATGTATGTATATTGTATGTATGTCTGTGGAACATATTATATTTAAAACTAGATATCAATGAATTAAATACATGAATGAATTTAGTGCGTTTAGAGAGGATAAATATGTGTATATATATGTATATGTATTTAGTGGGTACATGGTATATACTGTAGTGCCTATTTCATGAGGATATTTCAGGAAGATCATTGATTGGGAGAATCATGGGGTAGAAGAGTAGAAGTGACCTAGTCTTGGGCTGGTTTCAAATATGTTTGCAGCACATGTGATTTCCACAGGAATGCCGGGGGTAGTTAGAAGAGTAAGTTGCAACAACTCTGCTAGGAGAACCAGTTGAAACTTGCACATGGATCTTGAAAGGAACAGTTCCAAAAAGTTGTTTCAAAGGAAAGTAGCTGCCAACCCCCTGTTGGTTGATAATCAGTTCTTGGGTTATATCACCCAAAATTGAATCCATAAGCTTGGAAACCCGCTGTTGCTGGCAGGAAAGATGTGGCATCTGCAGCTCAGCCGCACCAGCGGGCTGGAATAGCCAGTCGTCACCAAGGAGATGCAACAAACCAGCCCTGATGGAATATGTCGACAGGTGAATTTGTAGGGACCTCACTGGAATGGTTATAGGATGTTATAGGATGTTATAGGGTTGACTAGCCCAACATAGAAATTTCTGGCTTGTGAATTGTCATCATTTTGCCAGATATGGTTTTTTCGATTCTTTCGACCCTATGGCCCAAAAAGATACATGGGAAGCATCTCCAGTGGTCCAGACTTCCAAAATCAAATCCAGCAATTTGGAGATGGTTGACCGGTGAGGATCTTACCACAAGGCAGGTTTTGCAGGTTTTGGACAATGGGGGAATTGACGGTTTTGGACCATGGATTTTTCCTATGCTCCTTGATTGGACAAAGCCACATTGATTTCGAGACATTTTAGAATGAAGCTTCTCATTTGCTTGGATTGCATGCATTGTTTGGGGTAAAAGAAATCTTGTAGCATAGGAGGTTGTTCTTCATGGTTCAGTCAGATGCTGGAAACTCAACCCGCCTGTTCCACCCAAGTGCCTTTGGTGCTTTTCACGCGCATGTATCAAGAACATGTTGTTATACTATTTAATTGTTTCACTGTGTTTTTTTTCGGTCGTTGGGATGTTATGGGTCAAAATAGATTCGGATGCTTAATGGTGTTTATTAAAATGTTGATCACATATGACCAGATATTTCATGTTATACAGTTGACTAATCATCATAGTGTCCCCACGGCCCAGCTGAAGTTCAGACTCCGATCATCAAACGTGGCTGGAGAATACCCATCAAGACTTCAAGAATGGAAGTTTGAATGGGAAAATCATGGGAAAATATGGGAACACCAGGTATAAATGGAGGTTCATAGCTGGGAAAATCATCAATCAATGATTATAATCTGTTGTTTTTTGTCCAGCAAGCCATGGCTTACTACACCGGAGGTCATTTGTCCTCCTTCGCTTCACGTTCTATTCCCCATGTTTTGAGTTTTTGTTGTTGGGTCAAATGATGTCTGAAATCAACAGCCGTACCCAGGTGATGTTCCATGGTGTGACAGACTGCACTGATTTGGAATCTGGTCTTGATTATCATTGGATTGGTTTAAGGGAAAATTTACAGGAAACCATGGTCCATGGTTTTTACCATCAAATATAGAGGTTGCCTGTAAGTTTTCTCTTAAACCAATCCAGTGATTAGAATGTGTTGTGGCACGAAGACTATGGCCCAGGGAGGTACGGAAGATTGAAGATCTAAGAAGTTGCTGAACTACATGGTTGAAGATGCTGTAGATGAATATTATCAAGAAGGATGTTGAGTTGTTTGCATATTGGCGAGTAGATTCAAAGAGGCAATCCTCAAATTGTTTGTCAAGATTGATATATGATATATACGTGTATATAAATATGCACATATATATATATATATAGATGCACATTTTGTGATATTATTTATTTGTAGATATAATTATATATATATATTGTATGAATAGTAATTTATTAATATCATTTGATTGGCTGCGCATTGTTGCGGTGCCCGATTTTGTTGCACCACCAGCTTGGTGGACAACATCAATGTTGACAGGTGAACCTTCACTTGGGATATATCCGAAGGTACATAGACACATTTCTGCCAGGCACAGGCCGGTCGGTCACAAGACTATTCCACTCTCTATCTCCCTTCCCATATACAGATACATCTCTATAAATATATATTTATTTATATATATATATATATTATGCTCATACTATTAGGCACTTATGATCAGTTCTGTAGGGAAGATCCCCACATCCAAGACATCTCCGGCATCTAAGGACCTGGAGAAAGACGTGCTCCTAAAGCGGGGCTATGTCCTAGTCTACCCGGATCCCGTGCGCAAACCTCCCAAGGGCTCAGGTTTAAACAAGCGCGCCACAGTCACCATGCGCCCTGGCCTCAAGGGATGTTTATGCTGGATGTGTTTGTTTTTGTTGTTGGATGGGTACTCATCATTATCATCGTCCAACAAAAATTGGGATGGACTGGATGGGTAGGTTATTTGAAGGAGTTTCAATCATCTAGAATCTAAACATTGGCAGTTCATGTGAACAACCCCACGAAGAAACCACAAAAATGGGGACTTATTGAAATACCAACTGTTTCTGGTGATTTTTAGGGATTATATCTTCATATATCTCTTCCTTTGAACACCGACCTTTCCGCCATTGGCTCCATATCTATCCAATTCTATCCAAGTTGAGTGGGATTCTGAAGCCATCTATTGATACTATAATGGATGGTACTGATAAGGGAACTCAAAACAACAGATCCAATATTTCACCAGTTTTCCAGGGCGTATTTGATATGTTTGGGATGTTTTTTTCCCTGAAGTTCCCGGAATGGGTTGACTTCAGAAAATCTGCGGGAAATCTCAATATTTTTCAGTGAAAACTAGTGAAAACCATGGTTTCCTGCGATTTTTCCCTTAAGCCAGTCCAGCAAGAAGTACCCACGGCTTGAATGGGTGAACATCGCAACATTCCAATCTGTTCAAATCCCACCCCCTCCGGTGTCATTCAAGGTGGCCAGCTGTCAAATCCGCTGTTAATGGATGTTTATAGCTGGGAAAATCATCAATAAATGGTGCATCGTTTCATTACCGGAGGGTTTAAACACTCCCCACATGGTCCCAAACATGCGGAAATCCTCACTTTTTACCATGGTTTGGATCTGAAATACCCGGATTTTGACATGTTTTGACCCATGTTTCACCCAAATTTCGCGGCCATGTCGGCCATGCCGGCCATGCGCTCCCCTGACATTTCCCAGGTTCCAATGCTTCCCACCCGGTGGTCCTGTAGAGACAGAGGAGCAAGCTCAGGAGACCGAAAGAGGGAGTAATCTCCTAATCAACAAGAATGATGATTTATGGGGGCGCTTTCACAATCAAAGATGATGAGCTGTGGGGATTTAATGAACAACATTGTGATTTATGGGAGATTTCATCATCAAATCAAAGCGAATGTCATTCATTTATTTCGATCACTTTCCCATGAACACCTCCATTTCATCAGATCTGGGATTTCCCAACCAGCCATGAACACCTGAGGATATTTCTGATTTTTTGAAAGTCAAAATGCATGAAACTTAAGGGAGGTACCCGTCAAAGCTACCTGCCCAACGATGGGGGTTGAAGAAACCAAAAAAATGTGGTTGATGAAGGCTAACAACCTCTTAACAAGCCTTAATTGTTGGGGGCCTTTTGGGTGGTACCCTTATTGGGCGTCCATGAAAGCCAAAAGATAACAGCCACACAGCTGTTTGTAATTCACTGGTTGGCCTTCAATCAGTGTAGAAGTTTTTCTTCTACTCGTTCAAACCTTTTTGTTTTCGTAGCTTTGGTTGCCAGTGGGAATTTCATTGGATTGGGTTAAGGGAAAATTTACAGGAAACCCCTATATTTCATAGGAAAATCAATGGTTTCCTGTAAATTTTCCTTTAACCCAATCCAATCAGAATTGGTTTGCTGGATTGCCGGTTGCCAAGGGGATGTAGTTCAGATATTGGGGATCCAGGTCAGGTTTGGGTTCGTATTGCCTTGGCTGAATGGACCCCTAATCAGAAATAGCGAAGCATTGGTATCGATATATATATATATACATGTATAATATCTTTACATATATAGATGCATATATATTCTACATATTTTTTATCTACAATATTTATAGGGTCAGGCAAAGATGAACCACATTTGAGAGAGGGGTTTCATTTTTTTTGAGCTTTATTCTGTGAGATCCTATAAGTATTTTGCAGTGATCACTGGCAGATTCACATCCAAAGTCATTGGAAATCAGTTCAAAAAGTCAGCTCAGGAGTACAAAGACAAGATCAAAAAGATGACGGAAGAAAACAGCGCTTGTCGCTTTATCGATTACGACTGTCTCTTGGTCGGCTGCTGGCTTGGGAAATTCGAATGGGCCAAGTTTGTTGCGGATAGATCCCAAGTTTGTTTACCCATGTGAAACTGATGCGATAGACTCAGAGCTAAGTTGTACCGTCCGATGGGAGTTTTCTGAGACTTCAAGACGTGGCTTCAGCTTCGAGTTTGCCACATCCGAGTAACCATGTTTCTACTTACACAGGGGGGGATTGGCAGCTTAAACGCCAGCCATGGGCATGGTCTTAGATTCATGACCAACTTGCCCCCGGAAGAATCGCGCCATGCAGGTCAATGAGCTTTTAAAATTCCTCCCATGGACCCTTGAGCCAAGGTGATTCTGGCATTTGGAGGTTCGAGGTTGAACGCTTCTGAGAGAAACATATCTCGCCTCTCGAATTTCTGTGAGTTCAGGGTCTTGGAGAGCATTAAACCCAGTTCTGGCAAATTCCTTTCGGCAGGCATTCCTTGTTTTTTAAAGAAATATTTGGGGTTTTGTGTGTTCTTCTTCAGGCTCAGCCACAGGCTGTCGGCAGAAGGCATGAGTTTGCAATCTACTGACTGCAAGAAAGGCTGAAAATTGGTTCATCTCCAAACACTTCACATCTACAGTAATAGGCTCTACATTTGTTCATTTTGGGGCGCTAAACGCTACTTGAAATGGTGGTGAAATTGCGCTTGTGTTCCATACTGTGGTAAAATAGCTCTGAACCTCTTGAAAAGGTGATGTTTTTAGAGCAAATACCTAGGAAATTTGTCCCAAAGAGTTCCCCCAACCTATTTCTTTCTGGTAAACAAAGATGTGCAAAACTTCACAAAATCCAGCTGGTTCTGGGCAATTGACAACGGCCTTAATTACCTTACAAAGCTTCTGAACTATGTTGTCCACAGAGGCAACCATCAATTTCATGACCTCAAGCCTGGTTTGTGTGTTATTCTTTCCTTTCTCCAGAATCATTGTATCGGAGGAGATAAGACGGAGCTGGGGATTGTTGATACGCTAAACTTCGGAGCATTTAAGATCAGAGCCAAGTAAAAGCCCCCACTTGCCATCAAAATCGCTGGCCAGGGGCAAACAACACTTTACTCTGTGTTCATCAGCAGACTTGAAGATATATCCCAAGTTTCATATACTGTTTGTGCTGAATCCTAGATCCGAACTCTTTCAAACAAATCCAAGCAGCATTGTGCGCCCCCCTCTTTGCACCAGACAAACTTGCGGGGGCCTGTCGCGGTGGGCGCAGATGGGGGCAGACTTGAGATGATTTGAGAGTGACGCACAAAAGCAAAAACATGATGCAACCAGCTAAAGAATAGAAATGTGGGGGCCCCTAGTTATTAGTTGGTTTATAAGCCCCATTGACTATATAGACATAGATATATCTACCATAAACCATAGTTAACCTAGTTATAAACCAAATTAACTATCTTGGGGGCCCCACATTGTAGAAATGTGCGATAATTTGGCAATTCAACTAGCAGCAATGTTTGTTTTTTTGTAGGTAAACCTTGGTGAATGGCAGCTGCGTCAATGTTCATACAATTTGAGGAACGTGAAGCTCCACTGGTGACTCCCTTTCTTGCCAGGGTATCAAAGGTTGCCGGGGGTTTATATTATATATATATGTATATTTATATATATATAGAGATTACGTACACATATGTATGCACATAGTATTGAGCAGTTTGCTTCTCAGGATTCAGTGTCCCAAAACCTTTGTATACATTCGGGGCTGAAAGCATTGACTGAGGCCATGGTTGCTTTATTAGACCCCATTTCTGCATGTGCTGCGGCTGAGATCATCAACCGAAGCACAATCATTCTTAGACATCAAGCCATGATGACTGCGCGTACCGTTTCCGTTTGTGTCATCTAATTTAGTTCAGAGAAGCCTGCATGGAGGTTCATGACACTTGGGATTTAGACATGATCCAGCGTCATGCCATTTGAAGCATTTGCACAATAGAATCTATGGCCCCCTATCATATCAACATATGTCTATATATATATATATTCTATATATGGAGATCATGGGATAATAAATACATGGAAACACAATGATAGATAGCTAGACAGATAGATCAATGGAGAGACAGATAGATTGATTGATCGATCGATCGGTAGATACACTTTTTTTTTTCATTTACATGTACGTGTTTAAAATGTATGTTATAAAGTATAGCATATATATATATATGTATATATATATACATACATGTATGTGCATATACATATATATGTATACTTTTGAAATTATATACATACATTTTTATGTTTACAAATAGTCTAAATATGTTGATTTTCATGTATACATATACATGCATGCATATAGGCATACATACATGTAGAATCAATGTAGAAGTACAATATACCATGATATACCCCAATTGCTTGGAATATCCACGCATCTAAATTGAACGATCCTCTATGTAGCCCTTGGTCTCGAAGGGCTTGGCTTTCTGTGTCAATGGCACCAGGGCAGTAGCTCAAAAAGACATGGCTCGGGTTCCATCGCAGGTGGCCTTCAAAAAACCCTTGTTTAAGCACCCCATTCATTTTGGGGGCCTACTGCATGTGGGGCACAGTATCTGATATTAGGTGAATTAGGTACTGTATTCATGAATTATACAACTCCCCAAAAAAAAAAAGAAAAACAAAACTAGTGGTTAATCACTTGTCTATATCTTTGGGGGTTACTTTAGACTCACATGTCATTTTTGCGCAAACGAAGTTTCCCCTATGGGGTGCAATGAAGTTCCTTCGTGGTAGGCACTGGTGTTCATCCCGGCCAGGCCTTGAAAATAGCATGGCCCAGTATGACCCGGTTCATTTTGGAGGTGTCCAGTATCTAAGGGAGCCAAAAAAACACATGTGGGCTTGTTTGCAAATAGGGTGCCCAATTCCATCCACTGGTTAAAGCTTCATCATCACTTTCATCATCAACTTTGCCATGTTAGAGGATATTTGGAAGCCCACTTTTTTTTTGAGGCCCACCCCGATTTCCAATTTTGGAGCATGGCAACATACATTGCACTCAACACAACCGGAGGATTAATTCCAATCACCATGTTGTGAAATTCCGGAACCACTACTTTATTCTGAGTCGGAGTATGTTGGGGTTCAAAAGTTTAGAATGCAGGTTTTCTGTCTGCCAGTTGCACATGTGTGTCTCTGTAGGTCCGACTCTTTATTCATGGCTCGGACATGATTAAGCTCACCGATTTTTGCAGATAAAACCTCTTCCAATCCCCCAAAGTTTCAGACATCACGTGCACTCACCCAAATCTCAGGGCTTTCAAACATTGATATATTTGCCTGTTGTCCAATGACTGGAGATGAGCCAAATACTTGCCTTTGCCGCGATTTCGGTCTGAACCTTAGGGGCTCAAGATCCCAAGATCCAACTGTTCTCGTTCAATCTTCCAGCATCTTCCAGCCATGGGTAGTGGTGCTAGTGCCACATCTCCAATGTCGAGTTCGTCATCCCAAAATCAGCGAAGCCAACGTGTGAGACTGGGAAGCAACATATTGATGTGGCGCGAGGCTCATAGGTTTTGAGGATGGAACCAATTAACCTCAAACATGTTAAGTTGAGGGATGGTTGTTTTTTTCTGCAATTTTCACAGTGTTTACCGGCGAATATTGCGATTGGACCAAGGAACATGGTGACAGCACTGTACCAATTAAGAAGGATTTCTTTGTGAAACATGGGAATAATAACTACTGGGGAGTTTACCATGTACCGATATTGACCCAAGATGACGGTAAATTCGGTAAATATCGGCAAATACTCGGGGGGTTGCTTGTTTTCTCCAAGGGGAAAACATTCCGCTGAAAAACTCATTGTTTCAGGTGTATTATGAGGTAGCTGTGACAATCAACGATAATGGCATGGCCGAACCAATGATAATGGCATGGCCGGGCGTGATATCAGTTGTTGGTTGTTCAATCTATTTCAACAGATGTTGGATTCGTTTTCCCAGATTGTCCCAGATCAACCATTCCAAAGAGGGATGCAAGCAGTCTATTTGCAAGCAACCCTGGAAACAAAATGGAATGTAAATACTTCAGTAATCATTGATTCAGATATACCTCAGTATGAACGGATAGCTTGAACAAGCAAATGCATAATTTTATCAGCAAAATATACATATCTTCTATATATATATATATAGATAAATGATGTATGAGAATACACACACACACACATATATATATATATATATTATATAGTCATAAATATATACACATTCATCAGATAAAATTAAATATATAAACGGACAGTTTTTTTTAAAGTAATTTATGCATTTTTTCCCCGAAACAAATTCGAGCCGATCTAGGCCCATGTTTGAACCGTTTGACATCGAGGATCTCACTGGAAATCGACGCCGCCCTGACGGCCAGAGCGCGACGCCTTACCTCAGACGATGCGATGGAACGCAGCTGCCGCGTGAAGTCCTTAGAATTCGACGTATCGAAGCAGGAGACCTGGGACGTCGAGAGCAGCAACAACGCCTGCGATGCTACGGTGTCCAGGCATGTCTCGCTGGACTCGTGAAGGATTACTGATGACCAGTTTAACCTTCTTAGTAAGTAGGGAAAATAATAGATATAATCTGAATTAATTTGATATATAGTGTACATATTTATTTATTGAGTTATTTATTTATTTAGATACCTACAGTATATACATTACACACCCCATTGTATACGTGGATCAAGCCTCCTTACCCTTATAAGTAGGTATATACAGTACCTACTCGTCCTTACTCAGTGGGAATTAACAGCGAGCATGAGGTCAGGAATTGGTTGAACTATCCCAATCTGGGTTTTGTGATTGAATTACCCTTAAGAAATACGCCGGCCCGACTCCGGCAATGGAAAATCCAGTAAAGTCCCCTTGGCCTTGCCTTCTTTCCACCTTATAGGCACCCTACTGTACAGCACGCATTCCTGTGCTTGTTTTGTGAAATACCCTGGTCCTAGTTTGTCTTGTATCTAGTCTAGTCCATAGCTAGGGTTTGTCATGTTTTTTTTCCGGCGAAACTGTAGGTTCGTCTTGCCCTTCTGATGGAAGAACTCATAACTTGAGCCCACTTAGCCTTAGTTTTTTTTTGATGGGTACCTAGGGGATCCTAGGGGTAGCTATGAGGTGGTTTGAAGGAACATTGAAAGAAGTTTGAAATCAAAGTCTACAAACAAAAACATGTGCATTCACATGATTTTTCCCCAGTCATTCTCATAATTTCTCGATGGTTGAAAGTTGCAATTTGTGTTGATGTTTTGTTGGAAGATTTGCTGAGCTACTCCAAAGAGCGGGAATGATAAGCATCAGGTTGGATGGCACGACTATTCCAAACTCACAACCCCTACTTGCAAGATGTTATAAGTTGGTTTATGAACCCATCCAACTGTAGGTAAACTCACAAATGCACACTGAAACCATGACTTTTTGGCTAACTTAGCTGGGGGCAACGCTTTGCAGGTGATCTTGGGCAAATGATCTTGAGTGAATCTTCTGCAATTGAGCGCACAGCTTGCACAGTGGTGACCCAGCACCCTCACGTCACCGGCCAAAAGCTGTTGTGCCGCCCGAACCTGCTTGGATTGGGCAAAGGGATAGCGGCTGGGTGTTTTTGTGTTGCGAACTCAGTGCTTGAAAGGACTCTTCACATGATCAGAGCAATCATCCTGAAAAAGAGTTGCCTTCTATTTGGGGATTAAATTAAGTTTGCTTTGCCCTTCCGAGCCAAAACATTAGCATCACAAATCTTCAGAATGTGCATATGGGAATTCATGCGGTAAGTGCTGAATAGCTTGAAGATGCCCGAGTAGCAGTAGTAGCAGTAGCAGTAGCAGTAGCAGTATCAGTATCAGTAGCAGTAGCAGTAGCAGTAGCAGTAGCAGTAGCAGTAGCAGTAGTAGTAGTAGTAGTAGCAGCAAATACATGCAATTGCCATTCTTTTCTCCAGTCGTGTTGCGACATATGACCCCAACGAATAGGAGATTTCGAGAATGCTCGACCACAAGAAGATGTTGACAGGGTGATCCTTTCTGTGTGTACTCATATGTATATACACACATGTACACAGATGTATCGAAGGGGTCCGATCTTGCTCAACATGTTACTGGTGGATCATCCCAGCTGGTAATTGGTGCACAATTCCCTTGCACCTGGCATGTATCAATGGTCATCATCTCGTTTTTTTTGAAACGGGCACGTCAAAAACCCCTAGTGGCAGATCGCCTGCAGCCCAACCCACGGCGACATTGATTCGGGGCCCTCTTTTCCAGCAGAGTGAGGCCAACCTTTTTTTTTTTGGACCTTTGTGTCCATCATCTTACTGGTGCTTAGTAGGGAATGGGGGAATGACCTTTAATAACCATTAAGTTTATCATCCCAGCAACCCCCATTCCCTACGTTTAGCACCAGTAAGTTTGTGTCCATCATGCACTGCTTTTGGATGGAGGTATGGCAGAGGCAAACGGTGGC
>BGPT01001133.1:132645-173430 GCA_003297045.1 Symbiodinium sp. clade C Y103
ATTGATATGGAATGAACCAGTTTATGATATTTGTTATTGTTATTTGTTAATGCCATTTGTTTCCATAGTTATGCTAGATATCTTGCCAGAAGGTAGCAGTGTTGTATCCAAGATTACTCATGTTAGCAAGGTCATTTTCCCATTCTACTTGGTGATGTTCCGTTGCAATGTTGGGTTGCCAAAGAGGCACATTTTGTGTCTTCATAGGTCGATTGGCCAATACCTTCATCGGAATAGCAGGCACTGCTGCTTGCTGCATTGGCAACAAGCCGGATGCAAAACGACGCAGGTAGCAACATTTCAGCATGGTTCAACGCAAAAAGTCCACAGGTTCTGAATCGTACCCTGGCACCTAAATGATCCTAAATGTATCTATGTGGTACTGTAATCCTGGTACGCCAATGCCATAAACCCCCCGCTGGGGTCTTTCTACCATCCATGTCTCATAAATCTCTGGTTGGCCTTGCTAGTGGGTTTGCCACTTATATCCTCCATGTTTCTTTGCCGTTTGACCCAGTGTCTTGTGATAAAGATACCTACGTCAGGCCAACTCCTAAGGACCTGAAAGGATTGAACCAGCTGTTGCAGAGATCATTGACATATCTTGGCATCTTCGTTCATGAGGACTTTAAGATGCTCGAGTTTACTGACAAAAAGGTACAAAATATGGATCTTGCGTGTGATGCGGGGGTGAAGAAGGGTGAAATTCTTAGCCATGAAGTCCGGTTGGTGGTTTCTTTCATGTTTTTCCATGGCGAAATAGTTCCCACAAGATGGGGAAATTGGTGAGCACCCCTGTGCTTGGGATGATCCGAATAGGCTCAGCCATGGGAGGTGGGTATGGTTGATACTTCTTTCTGAATTGGGGATTGGTTAGTCTAGGCTAGTTGTGTTCCTCCATTTTTTAGACAGAAGACAAGGCGAAGGGAATGCCCGTCCGACAGGGCATGCCACAGAACTTCATCGATAATTTGCTTAGTCCATAGTTGCTACTAAGTATGGAACCAGGTTGTTCTCGGCAGCCGGACCTTAGTTCCAAAGTTTTCTCAAAAAAAATCTCGGAACTTCGGTTCCTGTTCTCGGAACCAGGTTGTCAACCTACATCCACGGCATGGAGCTGGATCTAAAAAATTATCAACCTGGTCCAGTGGGCTCAATTCATTTTGGGGCCCTACTGAATGTGGGGGGTACAATGGTACAGTATCTGATTGGTGAATTAGGTCACATATCAGACTCACATTCATTTTTGTGCAATCAAAGTATCCGCGTGGCAGGCGCTGGTTTTCATCCCGACCACCCCATTTTAGCAAAGTGACTGGCAGCCCATTTCCAAGTTTTGGAGCATGGCATCGTACATCGCACTTGCCACAACCGGATATGCATGCTTCATTTTAATCACCATCTGGTGAAATTGTGGAACCGCCATTTTATGAGTTGGGTTTCAAAAGTTTAAAACGCAGGTTCTTGGTCTGCCAGTGCGCTGTCTCTCTGCAGGTCGGAATCCCCATGATTGGCTTGCTACGGCATGATTAGCCTCACTGAATTTTGCAGATGAAATCTCTTTCGTCTCCCCAAGGTTTCGTACATCACGTACACTCACCCACATTTGGGGACTTTCAGGCATTGATTTTTGCACATTGTTGCCCAATGACTGGAGATGAGCCAAATACTTGGCCTTGCTTGCCACCTTAGGGCTCAAGATACAGACAAGATATCCAACTGTTCTCGTTCAATCTTCCAGCATCTTCCAGCATCTTCCAGCCATGGGTAGTGGTGCTAGTGCGACATCTCCAATGTCGATTTCGTCATCCCAAAATCAACGAAGCCAACGTGTGCGACTGGGACGCAACATTGTTTTTTTTAAGGTTTATGCATATCCCTATAGGTCAAAATGCCTATTCCCAATAGGTCTTTGCCTAAAGACCTAACTAGGTAACAAAAGACTTGAATAAGGACCCAGGATATATATAGTATAGCCTTAAAACTGTGCGTTTTTGAATTCTTGTGCCATCAAGAGTATCCAGATTGAAACCCTGGTTCATGCTGACGATTTCTGGCAAACTTCATTTTTCCCCCGGCAAGTGCCCATGCAGAAGTTTTTGTGAGCCCATCGGAATGTGAACTAATCAAGGCAAGCACGTCCATCATCCCATGCATGAATTTATTACCGGCCAGATTGTTGCCCATTTTTTGGTGTTGGGATCCCAAGTTTTTCGGCACGAGAAAAAACATGAAAATCCGTCGAAAATCCTGGTACCCCTGTCCACGCCCCAGATAAGTCTTTCCACGCTCTAGATAGGTCTTTCCACGGTTTGTCCACGCGTTGTCCATGGTCAGGTCTGAAATGATTTTTTTGGTTATGTTTTCGAAACTTTGTCAGTCTCTTTTATAATTGATTCAGCAGCGCAGGCTGTGTTGACAATCACAGCTTCAAGAAATTGAATTACAATGGTACATCAGGCCCTTTAAGGCTTTCAACTCAAAGTTTCAGCACCGGGTGGTACCTTCCAGCATTCGGCTTCTATATCTTGGTATCTTCCATGGTTTCTCTTCAAGAATTTTTGGAAAATTATATGTCTCTTGGCTGTGCACATCTTGAACCCCTGCTGCATCATCCGCGGATAGGTTCCAGGATTCACGTTTAGGTCTTTTCTCCCCGGACCTATTCCAAATAGGTCTCCGACGCACAGGGATATGATACATGAAACTATATATATATATATGAATGCACATTTGCCACGAAACAAATGTGAGCCAATCATAGCCAATCCCTACATTTTTCAAATGTTTGACCTCGAGGATTTCACTGGAAGTCGATGATGTCCTGATGGCCAAAGCGCGACGCCTTACCTCAGACGTTGCCGCAACGAAGCGCAGCTGCCGCGTGAAATCATTGGAACTCGACGCAGCGACGCAGACCTGGGACGAAGAGAGCAGCAACGACGCCTGCGATGCTACCGTCTCCAGGCATGGCTGGACTGGTGAAGGCTTACTGATGAAGGCTTAGTACCCTCTGGTAAACTAACAGTTTGCTATTGAAAATGGCCATAGAAATAGTGGATTTTCCCATTAAAAATGGTGATTTTCCATAGTTATGTTAGTTTCTGCACCTTCCAAATGTTGCATCTGTTCTGCCGTTTCAAGGAGCACTGCTTTTTCATCCCAAGTGAAATGATTTTGATTGCGAGCGCTTGACAAAAATTGTGTGGTTGTTGTCAGAAAATTATATGTTTGAAACGGCTTTTTTTGCCCACCAAACGGTTTTTTGCCTAACCGTTAAATTCATTAACAATTGTGCAAACTGGGCAGCCGCTTTTTTTGCAATAAAATGGTGGAACCGACTACAACTTTAGTTGCTTCAAACAAGAGAATAAATTTTGCACACATGGAAATTCCAGTGCCATATGATATACGGAAGACAGCCAATTGTATATGTGGATTATGCCCTCTTACCCAAAGTAGACCTACTCGTACTTGCTCGGTGGGATTTAACACCAACCATGAGGTCAGGAATTGGTCGAACTATCCCCATCTGGGTTTTGTGAACGAATTACCCTTAGGGAATAAATACGCTGTCAGTGGAAAATCCAGTACAGTCCCCTTGGCCGTGCCTTTTCTTTTCACCTTATAGCCACCCTAGAATACTGTACAGCATGCATTGTTGTGCTCGTTGCGTAAAATCCTTTGGTCCTATGGTAGATCTAGTCCATATAATAACTAGCTAGGGCTTGTTATTGGATTTTTATGGTAAAGCCTGGAGGTTTGCCATTGCTATGTTGAGGTTCATTTTCTTGCCATTCTGATGGACTGGAAGATGTTTTTCCGGATACCTAAGGGTAGCTATGAGCTCGCTTGCAGGAAAATGTAGGCAATTTGACATCAAAGTCTGCAAGCAACAGAGGGGTGGGGGCATTCATATGATGTTTCCTCGTAATTTCTCTTTGGTGGAAAGTTGCAATTTGTGTTCATGTTTTGTTGGAATATCTGATGATGTACTCCAAAGACCAGGAATGATAAGCATCATGTTGGATGGCACGACTATTCCAAACTCACAACCCCTACTTGCAAGATGTTATAAGTTGGTTTATGAACCCATCCAACTGTAGGTAGACTCACAAATGCACACTGAAACCATGACTTTTTGGCTAACTTAGCTGGGGGCAACGCTTTGCAGGTGATCTTGGGCAAATGATCTTGAGTGAATCTTCTGCACACAGCTTGCACAGTGGTGACGCAGTACCTTTACGTCACTAACCAGAAGCTGTTGTGCCGCCCGAGTCTGGTTGGGTTGGGCACATTGATAGCAGCTGAGTGTTTTTGTGTGGCACACTCAGTGGAACACCAAGCCCCATAGATGATCAGTGGAATCATCCTGATGAAGATGTCTGCTGTCTATGGGGATTGTAGTAGTAGTAGTAGTAGTAGTAGTAGTAGTAGTAGTAGTAGTAGTAGTAGTAGTAGTAGGAGTAGGAGTAGCAGTAGCAGCAGTAGCAGCAGCAGCAGCAGTAGCAGCAGCAGTAGCAGTAGCAGTAGCAGTAGCAGCAGTAATAGAAGCAGTAGTAGTAGCTGTAGTAGTAGCAGTAGCATGCAGCAAATTCAAGCATGTGTTTGCCGAAATATGCCAGGAAGATGTTGACAGGATGACTTTTTGTACATATATAGTATGCACACGTATATGCACACATCTATATACACAGATGCATCGAAGGGTCCCGATCTTGCTCAACATCTTACTATTTGATGGATCATCCCAGCTTGTAAGAAGTGTATTTGAATGTTCTTGATAATCTTGGTGAACAACTCTCTGACATCTGGCATTTATCCATGGTCATCTCATATATCGAAACAGGAACGTCAAAACCTTCTGGTGGCAGATCGCCTTTTCGCCCAACCCAGAGCGACGCGAGTCGGTGATTCGGGATTCGGGGCCCTCTTTTCCAGCAGAGTGAGGCCAACCTTTTTTTTTGGAACTTTGTGTCCATCATCTTACTGGTGCTTAGTAGGGAATGGGGCAATGACCTATAATAACCATTAAGTTGATCATCCCAGCAACCCCCATTCCCTACGTTTAGCACCAGTAAGTTTGTGTCCATCATGCACTGCTTTTGGATGGAGGTATGGCAGAGGCAAACGGTGGCNATCATCCCAGCAACCCCCATTCCCTACGTTTAGCACCAGTAAGTTTGTGTCCATCATGCACTGCTTTTGGATGGAGGTATGGCAGAGGCAAACGGTGGCTAAACTTCGTGCATGGGCGCACAGACTTAGCTACAAATAGTGGGGGGTTGTTGCAGACTTTCCCTTTTGAAATCTAACATTGATATGGAATGAACCAGTTTATGATATTTGTTATTGTTATTTGTTAATGCCATTTGTTTCCATAGTTATGCTAGATATCTTGCCAGAAGGTAGCAGNATTGATATGGAATGAACCAGTTTATGATATTTGTTATTGTTATTTGTTAATGCCATTTGTTTCCATAGTTATGCTAGATATCTTGCCAGAAGGTAGCAGGGTCGTACCTAAGATTCGTCATGTTAGCAAGATCATTTTCCCGTTCTACTTGGTGATGTTCCAATGCAATGTTGGGTTACTGTAACGAGCATCCCCTTGAGCACATTGTGTGTTTTAATAGGTCGATTAGCCAATACCTTCATCGGAATAGCGGGCACTGCTGCTTGCTGCATTGGCAACAAGCCGGATGCAAAACGACGCAGGTAGCAGCATTTCAGCATGGTTCAATGCAGAAAGTCCACATTTGTTGAATAGTATCCTAGGATCCTGGTAAGCCAATGCCACAAACCCCCAGCTGGGGCTCATATATGTTCTACATCCTTCTGCTACCATTGATGTCTCATAATTTTGTGGCTAGCGGCTAGCTTGCTTTCGGGTTATATATTCTATACTCCCCCTCTCCCCCAATTTTGCCGTTTGACCCAGTTTTGTGTGTGCTTCTTGCAATTCTCCCAGGGTGGGGCTCACTTTGTATAACAACTTCAAATTCTCCCAATGAGTATTGAACCAGCCATAGGTAGCAGATCACCGACATATCTTTGCATCTTCGTTCATGAGGACTTTGAGATGCTCGAGTTTACTGACGAAAAGATACAAAATGGATGCGTGTGATGCGGTGAAGGGTTTGATTCCGAACCATGAGGTCGGGTTGGTCCCGGGTTGGTGGTTTCTCTCATGTTTTTTCCATCTTTTTTTCAGGGTTGCTGCAACCTATCATCGCAAAATCGTTCACACAAGATGGTGAAATTGGTGAGCACCCCTGTCCTTGGGATGATCCGAAGTGGGAGGTGGGTATGGTTGATACTTCTTTCTGAATTGGGGATTGCTTGTTCTAGGTTAGTTGCGTTCCTCCTAATTTCGAAAGTTGTCCAAGCCTGAACACCAATGATATGGAAAGAAACAGCATACATAGATAGAAATGGACTACCATTATAGTAAAATCATGTAAAATATATTAACATATTCTTCTCAGCCCCTGTCTAAGATGTTTGTTGACCTGCTGTGCTAGATTTCACGGGGGCGACGGTTGAAAAGTCATCAGATAGATCCTTCAAGGTGATTCCAGCCACGTTTATGGAAGGATATCCCACACCTTGGGACAAAACCAATTGAGGGGTTCGCCAGTCGAAGCATCAAGCTTTGCCAGGCCTTCTCCCAAAAAACAACCAGCCCGTCCCAGGTCGGCCAAGAGAGAGAGAGCCGGCCGGATCTTGCATTGGAAAAGGGTGCAGCTGGGTCTGTCTTGTGGCCATGATGGCCCTATTTTTTTTCACATTCTTGAAAGGACCCACAAATGACTGGTCATTTTGCATCTGAATATGGAGGAGTTTATCATCATTTTGAGCCAAGCCGTTGTCGACCTGCAAAGCGACTGGTAAAGATTAGTTAGGTGTCTTTAGGAATGCTCTTGGAAAATGCTTCTGATACCAAACAGTTTTCCAAGGGTTTCGAATTTAGAGGAAAACACGTTAAAGTGTTGGGCTCTGCTGGGTAATTTCACATCATTTCCTGAATGTCCATGTTTATTTGGGAGGATGACCCCAATTGACCAATCTTTTCTCAGGGGGTGTGTTTTGGCCCTGATTTTCCCCATCCTGCTGGGATCCGGCTCGGACTTAGTTTCTTTTGAAGTGGAAAACCAACAAACTCCACTTGTTGAAGGTTTCCATGTCATTGTCCACTTGATATGGTTCTCAATCTGTCACATGTTCTGAGATTCCGTCCTGTAGATCTTGGGAATCAGGAATTGACATGCCAACTCGCACAACTCGTACCACCTTCACTCGCGAAGAGGGCAAGACCGTCCGGGGAAAAAAACCATTGAGTTTGTTGCCCAAAACTATGAAATACTACTTGCCACTCTGCTTAAACCTGACAATCATCCGGCCATGCACTAACAAAAAGCCATTGGATGCAATATTAGGATATGCACATATATGCACTATACATTTCTTCCTTCAATTCAACTCATAATTTCATATAATTTCCAGAGATGCCTCATCTCTAGTTGTTTTCAGCGCCCTTTGCTTTCGGACGCCATGATGGAGCCCATCGCCAGCCCTCGCTGGGCTCCGGCAGCCATGGCACCGATGGTTGCGAGCCCCAGTGGCTCACTCCATTTGCCGCCGGGCCACGTGGGACGCGCGGCCAGCCCAGATCCCATCAGGCCCTAGGGGCGGGCTGTGGTCAGACCTTGCAAACACGGTGAGAACACCTTGATTCTACCCTGAGATGGGCCAACGAAGTAAGACTAGTAAGATGTGTTCCTGGGTTTTGCAGCTTTCCATGAGCATTTCAACTCGGAGAATTGAGCGGCATCCACTGTGCACTGGAGCTGAGCTAGATGTTTACAGTGTGCTTTGGTTTTGGTTTTGTTTCTTCTCCACCTTACCTGGGATGAAGTCAAGTTACTCATTACCTGGCAATTTGGGATGGATTGAAAGTGTTGAAACCACCGTAAAATCACCTGTCCTCCTTTCGTGTAGTCCTTGCGCTGCGTTTCTCCAGGGGGGTCTCTCCCAGCAGATTTCCAGCGCTGCCTTTGGGGCCAGTAGTAGCTTGGCCCTGGGGGGTTCTTATGCAGCCAGGGGCATGGTCAAAAGTTGAATTTCATCATTCAACATGATTATTTTATATTGTATATTCATGGGTATACACACAGAATATGTATATATATATATATACATACTATATATTTGTTTAATGATGTAGAAGCAACTATATTCATAGGTCAATCGTTGCATAATATACTGTACCCATGCTGGTTGATGGTCATCAAGATGTCAGGAAGATACACCCGCAAGTGGTCTATGGATTTTCAGGTGCCCCTCCGGTAATCAAACGTGGCAATGAAAAACCCTCCATGAACATATTTTCCTGTAAACAAAACCTCCATGTAGAGGGGATTTTCCATTGCCACGTTTGATTACCAGGGGGTATCGGTCGGTGAACCAACACCAGCCATGGTTCAGTCATGGCCGAAGTTGCCTGGTGGCCTTGAAAAGAGCCGGCTGCAATCAGAAATGATACACGTTTTGGGGATGCTTGGGAAGTGCACCACCGTACATAGAATCATGAGCCACCACCAAGGTCTTCAGTGCAGTCTGTTTGAATTTGTTACAGTAGCGAGAAGTCATGGGGAAGTCCTAGTTGGAGTTCCACATCACCCACTGTGATACACATAAATGTTCAGGTTGTTCAGCCAGTTTAGCCTTTAGTGGGGGATTAAAATTGCACCGATGGGTTACACTACACTGTATCTCACGTAAAGTTGAACGTTCAACCGGGCGTAGCTCCTGAGGGATGCGTATCTTGGCGACCCGGCCGCTGGTTGAGGTTGTGGCCTCCCCTCGGCAGCCACTTCAGTCCCTGAGTGCTCCGCCGGCAGGGGTGGGTCCAGCAATAGTGAGTCTCAGCAAAAATGATTGCCCTCTGGTAATCGAACTAGCTATGGAAAAGCACAATTTTTAGTAAGCAAATCAACTATAAATGGCAATTTTAAATTGCTATGTTAAATTACCAGAGGGTATGGTTGCAATAATCTATTATATGTGTCCTTAGATTAAGTATAGAGATGAGATGCCGGGGTAATCCTGAGTTGAGGGTGTGCCCAAAAGGTGACAAGCATTTTGTGCAAGAAGAAGACATTCAACATCAAAGCAAGGAAGGTCAGAGATGTTGAGGAATACTGATACTTGAAAGATAATCCCATTTAGAAACGCAGTAGTACAAGGTGGCACCCCACCAGTGACAAGTTAGTTATTTTAGTTCACCATGAACTATAGATATGTCTACCGCACAGCCTAGTTGTTGAAATCATAAACCAACTTAACTAGCTACGGGGCCCAACCTTGTAGGCTTACCCAAAAATATAGATGCTTTTTGGTAGCTTCCAGGGTTTCCGTTTTCTGAGACCATGCCGCCAGGTGCGGTGTTGCAGACCAACCTGCCCGCCAAGCAGATGGTGGCCCCGGTGGCCCCGGTGGCCCCGGCCCCTGTGGTCCCTGGGCTGTGATGGCCTCCCCAAGAGATCCTATCAGGCTATTCACCCGTGCTCCTCCAAATCTAAACCAAATCCAAATACAACATGAAGAGGTTACCACACCATGGGCGACCATGGTTTAAATTGATGATGTTGAGTCTTGATGGAGTTTGATTTGATGGTTGATGGTCAAAAAGCATGGTCAGATTGAAAACTATTATGTAGACACGAAGCTTCACAGCATCTCACATCTTAGGAGATGTTAGGAGTACTTAGAGGATCATCCCACTTAGTAACGGGTTAATAACCCTGGCAAGTTAGTCGCCTAAGTGTGTTCTTCCCTTTACTATCCTTTACTGAAAAACTGGGTTGTAGCCCCACTTGCTACAGTAACTCCTAAGTGGGATGATCCTCCAAGTAGTAGCTTGAACTGTTGGCGCCAAGGCCGGGCATGCGCCAGCACTGATGCCTGTGCAGCCCGGGCAGCCCGGGCAGCCCGTGCAGCCGCAGATGCAAGTGCGCTACCAAAGTCCGGGACCGAAGCTCTGGCAAAGTGATGCCCCATAGCCAAGTTCTGCTAAGTTCATCTATCATTGGATTGGTTTATGGGAAAATTTACAGGAAAGCCAGATATTTCATGGGAAAATCCATGGTTTCCTGTAAATTTTCCCTTAAACCAATCTAGTGAATCTACAAGTGATTGACTACTTCACTGGGATTGAGGGTGGGGTTAGTTGGATTGCGTGAATGGGCATTTTCATGCGTTTTCCAGTGCCCGGCTTGACAGAGGGTACTTTGAGGATCCCTAGCAATTTTGAAGGCTCTGACGGCAAGCCCAGCGGTGGAAATTGGCGACTGAAATTCTAAGCCGGCTACGTATGGGATAAACCCAGTTACTTTGGGGACTTTTAGACCATGGTTTTTGGACACTTGCAATGAAGAGTTGCCAGCTGATGATCTCCTCAATTCCAGCAACACGCAGTGCTTCACCCAATTTTGCAAGGGAGGTGCAGCCCCACTGATGGACAACTTTGCTACTGGTTGGTAGATAGGTATAGCGTGGTATAGCTACTGGCTGAGTCGGATTGACCACAAGTATAGGGGTATTTCAACGATAGTCAAGGATATCAAACCGATATAACCCCCAGTTTTTGGAGGGGATCGGTACCAAGAATGTTTAGACTCGGCCTTTTGCCACATAGCATTTGTGTTGTAAGTAGACTAATGTGGTAAGCCCACCAATTGACCTCCGGTTGGAGACGGTTTACTGGTGACCTTGGGGACGGTTGCTTCGGGCCGAAGTAGGCAGCTTGGAGATTCCGGATGTCCATAAATGGATAAAAAAACACGGAAATCTTCCCAATGTTACTCCGTAGTTCACCCCAGTGGATGAAAACCCCAGTTCCAACCGGACTATAACCAACTGGGGTTACGACCCACATATCAAGTGGGGTTCACCACCAAGTAGGATGTACCCCCCTAATCTACCTCCCTCGGCAATTTCTGTCTCATAGCTCTCCATTGTTGGGGTTGATAGGTTCAAAACCTCTACCAACGATGGAAACGTTCTTCATTGTCACATGTCTCCTGTACCTGGATGGGGGTTAGTCAGAGTCATTGGAACGACATCCAAACAACCAGCCCCTTGCTTAAGTGCTAGATTCCTGACATGCATATACATGCAAACATGTCAACATCTTCAAACGCAGCAGGATCAACGTATATAATTCATCCACTCAAATTTCCATGTTTCCAATCCACCATTTCTCCACATGGAGGTTTCTAATCTATGGGGGTACCCCCAAATCATCCAGTCCTTAGACCATGACTTAGCATAGGTCAAGCCATGGTAACTTGAAAATTCAAAGACATTTTAAGACCCCCCCCCCAAAAGCTTTGGTTTTGCATGATTTTATATTGGAGTTATAACTACCCACTTATTTTAAGAACAAGATTTCGCCCATCAAAACCACTAAGGATTCTCCACCCGTTGCAGCCCACCATGGTCTCTCCCCGTGGCTACGTCGTGGCGCCCGCGCCCGCGCCCGCAGCCGGGATGGCTCCGGGGATCACGTTGCCGCCCACCCCAGAGGTGATGCCCAGGCATCGGCTGGTCCTGGCTCCGGGGTCGCCGAGGTCGCAGACCATGAAACTCGGAGGAACCCATTGGGGATCGAACTATGGAATGCTACCCTGGGATTATTTAACATAGCCATGGAACATGGTTAATTTTGGCTGATGTTCCCAATAAAACCTCCATCTATAGGGATTTTCATGGATTTTCCATGGCTATGTCAGTCATAACCGGAGGGTATATATAGAATTATATATAGACATATATGTATGATTTTGCATATGAATATACATACACACACATATATATATATATATATGCTATATAGTGGGTTGCCATTTTATTGCAGTATAGTTTAGGAATATGTAGTGGAATATTCATGGAAATTCGGATGATGAGATGGTGTTTGACGTGGTCAGGCACGGCCAACCCAGTGCTTACTGTAGATCAACCACACCTAAGGAGCGCGCAAAATCTGCAGACGGCAGAACCTGTTACGTCTCCCATTGCCAATCATCGACTTATCTTACAAAGTGCCTCGGCAGGACCGGATAAACCTTGCCAAAAGGTAGTTTTTATTCTTAGCTATGTTGTTTGCAATGTTGATAGAGGATCGCATATGATGTTACTATCATTTACTATCTAGATAGCAATCATTTTCTTGCAGGCATATACACAAGATTGTGGCTGAAAGGTTGATGAGTTTCCACAAGAGATGCAACATATACTGCTGAGGGGTCCTGCAAGGTGGGTATCTAACTGTGGGTATATTTGTTTCATATACTCTTCTCGTAATTTAAGATAGCTATTGAAAATGACCATTTATAGTGGATTTTCCCATTAAGAATTGTGGTTTCCCATAGTTATGTTAGTTTACCAGAGGGTATATCTCTCTGTGTGTGTGTGTGTGTTTCATGAACCCGTTCATCCAGTTTGAAAGCTGTTTTGTTCCATGATGCTTTGCAACTCATGCTGAAAAATCTCCTGGAATCATTGACATTAACCCCCAAAATTTGCAGATTAGATCCCAAGTTTTGATGCTGAAAGCCAATTTATGTTGCTCAAAATCACAACTTCACCATCCCTTTTTATTTTTGCCTGTCTCAGCAACCCTACTTAGGTGTGCATGCCTGGGGCCAAGTGGCTTATAATGCAACTATAACCTATCTATTTCTATTATATATTAAATGATATCTACAAATAGATATATAAAAATATACATTAAAACAACAAAAAAAAGGATACCCCAGGTATGTTGGTTATAAACCACTTAACGATGCCCGGGTCCTCTTTCGCCCCAAGGGACCCGTGCCGAGGTCACGGTTCGGTTCCGCTGATCCAGAGCATCTACAGCCCCTTGAGAGCTCCAGAGATGACCGATCCACCGTTGGGCCCTAGCAACTTGGCACAGAGGGGGCACCGCAGATGTGGGATCCCCAAATGGATGGTTTATTTCATGGAAAATCCGGGGAACTGGATGATTTGGGAGTACCCCCATGGATTGGAAACCTCCATGTGGAACTTGAGTTCACTAGTTCACTAGGCTAATTTGGGTTTTAACAGGGATATATTAACTAGTATTCGATCACCACTGAGGGTTAGAAACCAACTTGTAACTGGGAGAATTGGGGGACACCACCTTGTGGCATTTGACCGTCATGGCCTTTTCCCACAATGGCCCAAATCTTGTGGGATGACTGTTTTCCAGGTAGGTTGATGGTTGCATTCCACTAGATAGCCAAAATCCGAACCTAATTGTAAACCACTTGGCCTAATGAAAGTGTGGCACCAGAAAAAATGTCCATTCAACTACCGCTGATGTTCATATGTTTGAACCGGGCGTTGCTCACATCACAATCAAACCAACCCACATATGTAGAGTTTCTCTGTAAACGCTTGCTTACTCGTAGCTGCTGCATCACATGTGCAGATAGTCGCTCATTCTGTGCATTTGGAACCCTCAGTTGTTGTTGTTTCTTGTTTCTGTGAACTATGTCGCCAGTTGGTAGATCAGCTTGGAGTGGGCAGGCTTTTCAATGTCTTTGTTGTGATGAGTTGAAGATCACCTCTGAACCCCACACTGACCCGCACTGTTCATGGAGAGATTGTTCCGCCTACATTCGTTCAATAGATAGAATATTTGGAAGCTTCTTACTGGATCATCGTCTGGAGGTCAAGAGTCCTTAGCCGAACAGGTGAAGGCGCTACAGGCCAGCCTTTTTGGGGCTCTAGGTTGTTGGAAGTTCCAAAGCTGCTGGTTCATACACAACCCGTTTCAATATCTTTCGATAGATTCTGGATACATTGGGAATACCAATGATCAAATTGACTCAAAATGCAGATGTTACACGCATTGTTCAACCAATTTCTTCAGACGAGGCTCTCATAATGTCGATGAGCTGGATGTGTCTTCGCATTAGTGACCGGTCAATCACTATGGTTATTTACACCAGGGCAAGTTTGAAACTGCGTCGTGATTCATTTGTTTCTTGGGATTCAGGAAGATGTGGGATCAGAATCATGGTCCCAACATATCCCAACTGACTATATTTTTTGGCATAGCTTGAGACCCAAAGCCAGCCAACCGGTATAAAGTATAATTATTGCATCTTATCCCAACCATCACCTGAGCTACACTGCAGTGCAGGCTGCTCGGGCATCTGCACCGCCCCTGAACTTGCCGCTTTGGCGGAGCTGTCCAACGTGCGGGGTGGAACTGTCGAAATGATTACCTGAGTTGGTTCCAAAGATGTTGAAGGGAGAATTGACAGTTGAACCGTTGAAAACCCTAGTTTTTCCAGGTAGTTACAGATTTTACATTAGGGGGAAAAACCCTTAAAAACCAATGGTATACACATGGTTTTAAGTGCAAACTTCCCGCCAATCCATTGATCATAGGGGTCAATTGGAGACCAACCCTGGAGTCAACCGACCCTTTGGACTGAGGCAGGAGGCGTTGAGGCGATGGCCGTGCCCGGAGACTCCCATCCATCTACAGGACCGGAGCGAGGGCTGCTGCCCCTGTTCTCGGAATCCCTACAGGAGACGGTTCAGGTGGTATAGCAACCCCCCAAAATAGATAGAACAGTGGGAAACAGGGAAATATGAAGTGAATATATGTGAATACCATCTACAACAGCCACTTGAAACACTGTTCTATCTTTGGGGATATATATATATATATATACACACCAACTAATTAGCAACCAACTTATAACTGAGGGGGGCACCACCGCACCACCTTGCAGGCAGAAGGGTTCCATTCCAGCAGGTGGGTTTTACTCTCAAATTTGAAGATTCCATTTTTGGATGTTTTTGTTTCTTGTTGTTCTTTTTTTGAAGAAAGTGTTTGCCATTAGCATCATTAGCTCAAAGCTACTAAACCGTGCAAGTCATTTCTTTAGGGCCATCCAAGAAAGAAACAAAACTATCAAAACAAATTGCCACTTTATCCATTGCATTCATTTGGGCAAGCTTACTGCGGTACCCCATCAGACTGCTCAGCCGCTATTGGCTTAACTTCATATGGTTTCCTCTTGACCGCGCAGCGGCTGGGCCCGCCAGCGTGGGAACTGTCGCCATGTTGTCCGTTTTGAGTAGCAGCACGATCAACCTCACAGAGGACGGGTCTGGGTCATGACACTCCCTTTTGCATCACGATTCCTGGTCAACCATGGTCAACCATGGTCAACCATGGTCAACTCTGCAAGCCTTGGGCTGATAATCTTTGGCAAATCGCTGGTTTCATGAAGTTTGAATATGTTTGATGGATGTTAATCATACTGATTTTGATAAGCCAGGAGAGCAGGAATCAGATGAGAAGAGTATTCCGCGATGTCCAAAGATGTTTTTTGCTTGATCTCCAAGGTTGTCCCTGGTTCCAGTTGATAAAGCCTGAGTCGGTTTTAATGGTCATGAAGTGGTGCCCCGCATGGCTAGCTTACTTTTTCATTGGGTCAACTGTGGGTGGAAAAATCTATCTTGGAGGGGCACTTCTGTACTTGTGTGGAAAATCCACGGTTTATATAGTTTATATTATATTCATTTCTGTGCACGCAATACAGGCCCATGAAGCATGGTGAATTTCTTGGAAAAAAAATGAAGAATGTGCATGTTGATTGGAATTCCCAAGCAATTCACCGTGTGTCATGGCAAAGTCACCAAAACAAGGTGAATTTTGAGGAACTGATATGAATTGATGTTTTTTTCTTACTGGTGCTTAGTAGGGAATGGGGGAATGACCTATGATAACCATTAATAATCATCTCATTCTCCCACTCCCTACCAAGCACCAGTAAGCTTTCCGTAGGTTTTCCATAGGTTTTCCATAGGTTTTCCATAGGTTTTCCATAGGTTTTCCATAGGTTTTCCATGTGTCCATGACTTTGAACAGGAGCTGCATCGCACGCGGCAAGACCTGATCCTCTGTCGTTTCGAGGCCGCTGGGCTCTCGGATGCCTTGGCCTTGAAGCGCACGCGCGTGGTGCAGCATTTGGAGAACTTCTGGGGGCTGCTGAAGCGACATCAGGAGACTTCGTTCAATCCGATGGGTTTTTTCATGGGGGGTACCTTCTGGTAAATTCACATAGAACCTGGCAGTCGTTGGGATTGGAAGATTAGTGAAACCTCTAAAAATAGCTATTCTCAGGGTCTATGTTAATATACCAGATGGTATATGATGATTGGGGATAGATGTTGGGGGAAATTGTTGGGGAGATATATTTGGTGATGTTTATTGGGAATAGAGTTGGAGATGTCCTCTGGTAAGAATACAAAGAGCTATGGAAAATCACCGTCTTTAATAGGTAAGTCAACTTACTGAATGGGCAATTTTCAATAGCTATGTGGAATTACCAGAGGGAATGTAATTGGGGAATATTGGGGGTTTATTTGGCAAGATATTTCGGGAATATTGTAATTTGGGGATAATCAAGACGCACACTTAGCTTCATTTGGGTGGATTTAACCAATCATCATCGTGGAAACACGTGTATTTCAATGGTCTTTCAAAGGCATATCAATATCATGGGGAGGCCAGCCATTTGATGGAGATTTCTTGGGTGGGATAATCAAAGCATGTCTGGCTGATTTAGTTTAACTTAGCTTGCTTCGATGGACATGAATGGAAGAATATACTGTAACTCTATAATTAGTTGAAATGGATGGGTACTCGTTGTTTTTTTAAATCCAATAATAACATGCATACCGTATACCCACAAAAAATCCACCTGTGCTGAATTGCGCCCCTGAGCCAAGGTTAAAACATGTTACCAGCTTGAAAAGAGTTTTGTTGCAAGTTGTGATTCCAATTCAGCAGGACTAAGTGGTGGTGCAGGTAGCAGGAGGCTAGTTTTAACATGGTTTGGTGGGTTCAAAAATCAAAAGTAGAGTCATAATTAAAAAAAAAACATATTTCCACACGAAAAACGTATTTAAGGAAAAAAGGAAATAAGACAAGATAAAAGATAAACAGAAACAAAGAGAAATGAAAAGACATGAAAGGAAATAAAACAAAATACAAAACATATAGATAAGACAGGATAAAGCTAGAATGGCTTTACTTCCTTCTCCTCAATCTGTTCAGACTGTGGTTCAGCAAATCTGATTTTGTTCCCTTTGCGCCGCAGACGCGGTGCCAAGCGTCTGACAACACAAGACTCTGAGATCCAAAATGCCACCAAAACACAAACAGTCTAAGATTTTTTCCACAGCACATCGCATCAGAAACGCCCTTGCACGTTTGCTATTTGCCTTTTTGTTTTAATGTTTTTTTTTTTTTGGGGGGGGGATAAAAAGCAGAACATAGAAAAACACAAATATAGAGAAAGATGGTCAGACACATTTTCTCCATTAAAAACCAAATAAAAATTATCCCACTGTCCCGAAACCCAAGAGATAAAAAGAGAAAAATAAAGATTTTGTTTGATATTTTTCGAAGTGTTTTGTGTGTTTTGTTTGCATGTTCTTTCCCCCACGCTTGTTTGTGTTTGTTTGGATGTTTTCTTGTCCAAAATATTTTATTGCATTTCATTTGTTTTATTTTCAGTTTCTTTCATTCTTTTCACTCTTTTACATTGTTTTATTTTGTTTGTTTGTTTCATTTTTTTCATTTGTTTTCATTGAAAAAGAACATTGCTAATCCAGACCACTGACATGTTGTACCACCACTTAGTTTTGCTGACCAACGCTGGAACGGTGCCTGCTAGCACCGCGGCACTCAGCACAGGATCACTGAATTTTATTGTGCGTCTTGCGTGTGCGCATAGTTTCTTTCTGACTTCGTACCATGCCTGAAAAAGCCTGCGTTTCCAACGTTGAAAGAGGGTGTTTGCCCAATTATGCCCCTTACCCAGCCAATTGCGCCCCTTAACTACAAAGGATCTGGGCAAAAAAGGTAGCGTCGCTAGCGTCTCATGCCATAGCATATCATTTCAATACAGTAGCTGCATGATCCCAGGCTTTGTGGTCAATCATGCCATAAAGCAACATTGTCATACGTTTCATCATGGGAGGCCTATCACTCCATGATATGATTGTGCCATGAGAAACCTATCATGAGAAGCGAGGATTTGATATATGATGCATACTCTGTGCAACTGCTTCATCCAGTAGAAGCCCATGAGCACAGCTTTGCCAGGCCATAAAGGTTCTGAGATTACTTATTCAGCCTTGACTGAAACATCATCGAACTCTATTAGGAAACTGAAGTCAAACCTGCCAAAAGACATCTGACATGATCAAACGCTCCAAAAATCAAAAACACCCCCTTAGGTAAAGAGGCATATTTTGACCTAGGGGCTAAGAAACCAGACCCTCATGAACATAAGAGGTTTATATACATAGATCATTTGTGGATCAGTTTGAGCACAACTTCATCGCCGTTTTTTCTGGTTGGTGAATTGGTTTTATAGTTCGACCAAATGGATGTGTGAATCGGATAAATGGGCCTGATAAGGTGGAATGGATACGTATCGACGTGTGTGTATATATACATATATATATATATATGTGTGTGTGTGTGTGCGTGTGATATTTATTATTAGATGTATTTATACATATGTATACAGAACTTGTAATTATAGTAGTGCATGCTATAGTTGAACTAGTATACAGTATAGCTAAAGTGAGAAGGTGGATATCAAGACACTTGGCTTGCTGAACGAGTGGTGAAATGATGTGTGTGAATGCTTTTTGTTCATATCGAGTAACTATACTTGTGAATGCATGAGTGCATTAGTTTCCTGAATGAGTGGTGGGGGCTATTATCAGTATCTTATAATACATATGATACACATGACATATGATTCAAACTTCTATAAATTCTATTGCCTTCTATCCTAAATCATGGATTCCGTGGATTCTACTTGGTGTCTTATCCCAGCAAGTAAGTCAGTTCACCCTCGCAGTGGACTTAGCCCATTCATACCCCGGCCTATCCCTACAGGGTGAGGCCGCCTGGAAAGCTAAGTTGACGCACAAAACTTGATTACCCAGGATTTGTGAAGGACCAATACAATTTGTAAGCCAATTTAGAACTGGTGTTTGTTATCACCTTATATATCCTTATATATATATATATATAGTTACTAAATTTTACTAAATGTCAACCGCCAAGTCGTTTCCCTTATGTCATCCCACCTGGCAGGACAAGGTTCGCCTGAGCCGTGCTTTCCAGGCGCTCTCCCTGGCGCGGCAGCACGTCTGGCGCCGACCGCCCAAAGAGGCGACGAACGGCGGAAATGCCGCGGGCACCGCGGGCACCGTGGGCGCGTCGCCCAGGGCAGTGCCGTGGCGGATGGAGATGGGGGGGTTCCTATGTTGGATCTTTCATGTGTCTTTTACCATCTGGTTATTTAACATAGCCATGGAAAATCCCCTATATATGGAGGTTTTAATAGGAAAATCATCCAAAATTAGCAATTTTCCATGGCTATGTTAAATAACCAGAGGGTAAATGGGCTTGTACAGAACTGGGGGTAATAAAATGGACATAACCCCCAAAACTCCGATTCGGGTTCACATGAAAATTATGTTTTTGTCGGAAATTTGAAGTGTTCCCGGCCCCCTAGTTGGAAGATACTAGAAAATTGTTCCTTTTCTTAAAAAAAGGAACCTATAGCCGAGAGTGATATCCATCATTCTTAGCAAGTTACTTGTGTTTCCCAACTTCGCTACCACACTTGACTTCGCTCCACCTTGTGGTTTACCCCAGGAATCGCACGCGGATCATTTCACCCCAGTTTACCCTAGTGTCCCGACAAAATATCACTTTGACTTATCCTACTTCCACTACTGAATTACCCCCTGGCAATCAAACGTGGCAATGGAAAATCACCTTAGTTTGATGAATTGTCCCATTAAAACACATCTCCATGGCTAGGCCACGGGGATTTGATGACTCCGTTGTGGTCAGTTGTGGGGTCAGTTCTGCCAGGTGAGTTCTGCGGCGTGGCGTTGGCTCTGGAAAAAAAAGGTCTTTGGCCACTGGCGGCGCGGTGCCCATCTGGCCTTGCGCGAAAGGCTGGGGATAAGTTCGGAACTGGAAACGTGGGGAGCACCCAATGGTGGATCACTTGGTGTACATATTTCATAGCTAAGCTAACTATGGTTTTGGAGGGTAGATCAATTGGGGGTGCACATTTTATTTATTCAATGTGGGGATGTAAGGGGTTTACCATGCCATTGGATCTGAGATTTCCCGAGGATTTGTGATTTCCGTTCGGTTAAGCCATTTGTTTGGAAAGCTATTGGGGACATGTTGATTTGTTGGGGCATGTTGGAACCATCTTGAGCAAATCTGAGGTGTTATCATATCCACTGAGTAGAGGACCATGCCATGAAAGAACAGCATTAAGAATAGGCGTGGATGTATTCTGCAAAGGGGAGGTGCTTCTTGAGTTGATTCATCCAAATTTGTGAAACCAATGTTTTTGCCTTTAAAATGGGATGCCCATTAAATGCTATTCAAATCATCTAAAGCGAACAGAAAGTGATAATTGTTATTTTTTGTGTGTGTGGTGCCCCATATTCAGACAAACCTACGATGTGGGGCCGCCAGTTATGTTTGTTGGTTTGGTTTCACCTCACTAACTAGTTTGATTCGATATTATATACATATATATATATATATATATATATTGGCATTGGCCATAAACCGGACAGTGACATATCATTGTAATCCAGCTCAGCTTACGTTTTCAATCTCCTTTTGATGGCTTCAAATCTTAAAATCCCCAGCAATGCTGCAGGCATCGTGAGGAGCATCACCATCAGCTGAAGCGCAGCCAAAACTCCGTGCTTGAACTGCAGGAGAACCTGGAACGGCTTCACGACCGACGGGTGCCGCAGCTAGAAACCGTGTTGAGAGGGGGTTAAGATGGGTTAAGTAACAGCTATTGATATGGGGATATGGAGGTTTCCTAAGTCATGGGGGCACCCAAAAATCATCCAGGTCATGGATGACCCATGGTTAGTATTGAAACCCATGGTGACTTGGGGATCCAAACCATTTTGATGAAACACCCATATGGTATATCTGAGGAAACCAACTTCTAAGACATATCAGGGAACGGTGCACCAGTTTCTTAGCTGATCTAAGTTGGGAAACAGTTCACTCAGATTTCGCTGTTGGGTTCAGTGTCCATAAACCAAACTAGTTGATGTTTCTTTTTTGTTTTACAAACTGATTTATGAGCAGAAGGCACCACATTGTAGGTGACAAGTGGTGACATATTTGTCGTTAACCCTTCGTCAATATACCACAACCTGCACTTGTTTGAGGATGTTTTGCGGGGTTCCCCTCAGATTTGGCCAGTAAAGCTGGAATGACCAGGCGTCATTGAATGAGGTGAGTTTGACCAGAGATAGGGCAACCCTAGATCCATTGGTTAATCATTGAATTGAACCATGATTTTCCCTGTGAAAGCTGGCACGCATTGGTAAGATACCCCAGTCGCCACATAGACATATACATTAACTGACCAATTCCTTTTGGAGGGTTGATGATCGGCATCACGCTCCACCAGTGTGCTTACAACCTTCATCAATTCAGTTTAGAACCCGTTCATTGTGGCTACATGTTGGGCACAAGCCGAGTTCAATGCCGACTATCTATATCCCCAAGGAAAACACGACTTGATCAACTGATATACCAATTGAATCCAATGGATGTTCAAGGTTGCTGTTATTCCATTTTTATATCCACCTTACTTGGTACCATCCAAAAAGTTGTTTTTTTTCAATAAAGGATAACATGATCATGTTATATATTGATGATATCATCATTTTTCCTACTATATAGTGCTATCCATTATTGATAATATAATAGTATTGCATGATATAATATAACTGCTCTTCTTTGGCGCAGAACCCATACCTTTCTCGCATAGGTCGACACCGACGCCTTGCTGTTGTCGGAACGGCAGCGGTGCCAAAGTTTGGAAAAGGAACTGGCTCTGTGCCAAGAACAGGTGAGGGATCTACAAAGGACACTCAAAGTGCCTTGGATGCCTTGGGAAAAGGTGAAGCTACGATTGTGTTGGAACCCTGGAAGTCTTTTTGGTCAATCAGAAATAGATTGTAGTTTCGTTCCAGCCATTTCTTGTGAATTGGAATTCTTCACTACTTTCGCCATAGGGAAAGAACCATTTAGTTTTGCATGTTTGCGGTTCCTGGCATATGTTGAATCAACGCTATGCGAAAATAATTCTAATGCTCATGTCACCTTACTGGTGCTAAACGTAGGGAACGGGGGAATGAACTATAATAATCATTAATAATCATCCCATTCTCCCATTCCCTACGTTTAGCACCAGTAAGTCACGTTCGTTTTTGTTTTCCACCTTGGACTGGAGATGGACATGGCTATGCTATGCTGATGCGAATCGCCATGGCTCATCTCAACTGCTAAGTGTGGTTGTTTTTCCCCGACACATGGGGATGGGCCAAAATCAACCCGCAAAACAAATCAAATGGGAGATGAATCGAAATGAGGATAGATATGGATATGGCGCCCATCGAGACGCCCCTCTTGGTTGATGAATTTAGTTCGGGGATTATACTAACCAATATATAGGAGAATATCACAATTCATGAGCTGGGAATTCCGTTCTCAACCAGTATCAAGGTAATTATCCCCCAAAAAATGGAAGTCTCATACTATTGAGCCATGAACCCAATGATGCGGATGGGGGACATCCTCCAACGATGACGCACAAATCTCAGGTTTGTGGACTGCCGCGTAAAAACCCAAACAATAATTCGGTGTGTTTTCCCTCATTCAACACACCCTCCGGTAATCAAACGTGGCAATTGGAAATCCCCTATAAATGGAGGTTTTAGTGGGAAAATCATCTATAAATGGTGGATTTTCCATTGCCATGTTTGAGTCCCAGAGAGTATCCCCCATAAATCCCCCATAACTCCAACAGTTAGCCTAGCTATAAACATTTATGAACCAACTTAGCTGACTCATTTGGATCCATTGGCTACACAACCATCCTACCAGTGACCCTAATTATATTCCTTGTAAACTAGTGTAACTTCTTGGCTCCCTGGCGCACAAAAGTTCACCACAATATACGATCAATCCATTGATTGAACTGGTGGCTTTTTCAAACCCACCCCATTTAAAAACCACAAGCAAATCCTGTAAACCATCCATAAACCATCTATAACCCCCATCCATAAACCATCCATAAACCATCCATAAAATGAACATTCCCCGGTGGCGCTGGCTTCCGCCCTGGCTCTTGGCCGCCGTTTTCCACTCAGGAGGCCTTTGTGCAGCAGTTCGAAGCGCAGCAGCCGTGGAAAAAAGATGGGATACGAGGGGATGGATAGGTAAACTAATGATATGTGAATGAGATACTGATGGAATATCAACTTAATTTATATAAATATATGATATTACTTTATCTTTCTTGTGGGTTTTGTGTTTTGTCTCTCTTGCTTTGATTACCGGAGGGTCTGGAAATCTATGTGAAGAAGCTGCTTACCTGGGTGTTGGATTTATCCATGGATTTGTCCATGAATTTATCCTCCAGTCAGTTGACATGTATAGCCTGTTTAATACGGATCATCATGGATAAACATGGATGAAAACGGACATAATAGACTTGTGTACCAGTAAATTGATGAGGCGAATCATCGCTGACTTGACCCATCCCAGATTCCCAACTTTGAAAAGAGCCCATGATTTACAACTGCGGCGTTGTCCATATCTATATCAATTTGCTGGGGGGTAATGAATCACCTGTTGCAAGAGGGATTAATGCCCAAAGTAAAGCGCTGCAAATGGGAATGAATTTGCCCACTGCCAGGCTACTCAACATTATTGGGATGGATGTTGCAAAAGCACGGGGAGAAAAACCAAGTAGACGAAATGGATTGAACCAACCATTTGACATTCTTTTAGAGCATGAAATTCAATTTGGATATCACCTTGAAGGGTCAGATGGATTCAGATGGTGTTAATAAAAAAAACAAACGATGCGGTTCCCAGAGGACATGTAGACAAGGGAATTCCATGATCGTTTCACCAACAAGATACTTGGAAGTAAATTCATGGTATCATCACAACAGGGACAAACTGCACAGCTCGTTGAAGTTGTCATTTGAGTAGCAACCACATTTGCAGGGAATCGGGAGAAATAAACCTGCTGACTTCTAGACTTTCTCGCTTGGAACCCACCGTAAAGTTGAGTTCTTTTGCATGTTTGAAAAATCAGCCAAGGCAGAGGCAAGACGAGCTGGAGAGCCATTTCAGTAAGCTGGCCAGTGATTTTCGAGAACTGAAGGCCTTGCCTTGCAGCGTTGTCAAATTGTTGGATTGATATTGATGCCTTCAAGGTACCATAAAAAAAACATAGTATATAGTAAATACATTGGGCAATAGATATTACAACAATCAAAGTACCCATATCCGTGTTGCTTAACACCACTAAAATCGTTGGAGTATTCACCACTAGTCATGGTCTAGGAATATATTGGCTATGGCCACCACTAGGCCCTGGATCTATCAGTGAAGCACCACACTAGGAAACAGGTAGACATGTCCATCACATCATCACATTCCATGTTTTTTTGTGGTGAAAGATCGATAAAATAACTTTTCACTTTACCACTTAAATTCGTTTTATGGAGGTTAACTCCTATTGAACCAACAAGGTGTACAGTACCTCCAATAATCAAACATGACTGGCTGGGAAATTCCCGAACTAGATGCCCATTCAGATAAGAAAAGCATCGAACTAAAAATGGGGGACTTTCCAGTCACTAGTCCATGGAACTGATTACCAGAGGGTAAGATTACCAACATTCCAGTAATATCCCGCTCAAGATTCCTTGATATTCCGTTTCCCCCTTTTGCCATCATGTTTCATTACATTTACAGTATGCATACAGGTAATTCCACTAATCACCCTTAATCACCATGAATGACCCTTAATCACCATGAATCACCCTTACTAACAATAAATTTCCCTTCTTAATCACTGTTTCATCATGTTTCATTTGTGATTCACCCGAGGCTTTTCCACGTCTTTCCCGTCCCCTTGGAACCAGGCGCAAAAGGACCAGTTCGAGAGCGACCTGGCGAAGGCTCGCAGCGACCTGCAGGAGTCACAAGTGTCGAAGGCGGAGAAAGAGCAGCGGCTCGTGGAAGCCTCAAGGGATGCTCGGTGGCATGGGGCATGGAGGATCCCTTGAAATTCATAGGGTACCCTGTGGTTGTTTAAAATAGCCATGGAAAATGGCTAATTTTGGACGATTTTCCAATTAAAACCTCCATTTATAGGGGATTTTCTATGGCTATGTTAAATAACCAGAGGATAACCTTCCCCACGCAAACCCTTGAAACTGGGTAGAAACTGCCACAGTTGTGGGGAGTATAAGTGCGAACTTATGGAGAGGTGATCACCATTAGTTATAATCAATGGGATTTAATGGTGATGAACGAGAAATTCACAATCGAGAAAGAGAAAGAGTATTAGAGATTTGATGGGATATACCCTCCAGTGTCATCCAATGTGACTACCTGGCAAATCCCCGAACGAAATATATACAAATTGAATTAAATGGAGGTTTATAGCTGGGAAATCATGAAGGCAGGGTTTTCCATTGCCATGTTTAATTGTGGTATAGGCTAGGTGGTGATACACGGTGAGTTAGTGATGTGTTGTGTGTTTATTGTGGGCTTCTTGCGTGGTTTGTGTTATGTGACATGTGTTTGTTGTTTTGTTCGCCCTGGAGTTCAGAGTTGACAGCAATTTGAGTGATTTTCTCACCACCAGCTTGAACACAAGAACAGCAAGGAACATTTGACAACCCTAGACCTCAAGAAAGAGGTTAATCGGTGAATCCGTGCCACTACATGAATCTATGTGATTGTTTACGTTTGGACACTTTGTGGATTTATAATTGGGTCCTAGCTGACGTACCAGCACGCTCCTTTGCATTCTGGACATGTTTGCGTTACTTTTGACTCTACAGACGCTGCAATCACCAAGGAATTGTCTTTGGCAGAGGAGGTGATAGAGGACATCACAACCTCCAAGTTGGTTGGCTTGAGGAGATTTTTCGAACACTATGACCTTCCAGCAGTTTCATTGAGTCTCTTGGATTCTTTTGGGCCTTTTTAGACATCCGCAGGTTTCGTAAGTTCTTAATCTTGGAAGACACACTCCATCTTGGGATTTGTTTCTTGGAGAAAGTCTTAAATCCAACACCTGCCAATGGGTCTCAATTTTTTAGTCCGTTTGAAGCCCAGAAATGAAGCCAATTTGACCGCCCTTCAAAAACATCCAAGATCATCCAGTTGCACATTCGAACTTCCACCAAGGTCTCTTCTGCAAGGTGCTGGAATTGCAGCACCATCTTCGCACCTCTTGGAAGGTCTCCAAGGGTGAGCGTTTGTCAGCGCCTGGAGCAATTGAGAAGGAGGTGCAGGAATTCAGTACCCAACATCAAGTGTCCAGAAGAGGTGTCCTGGTTGAAAATCCGTGAAGCTTTTTGTGCAAAGAATTGAAGGGGGTTTGAGATTTGTTTCCAACTTTCTACTGTATGCATTTGTATGCGCCTTAGTATCCTGAATCCTTTTCAATCAAAAACTGTTTGGAAGATCTTTGATTCAACCCAACTCTTTGCATTTTTGACTGCCTCCGTGTTTTCCAAATCCTTTTGTCTTCCAAGGTCTACAAGCCTATCTGGAAGGTCTCAACCTCACGGTTTCGGCCTCGATGGTCTCCCAGGTCATTTTAGCCCTACTAGGCCTCGACAGCCCCTCCGACTGCCAGCGTTTTGCGTCGCTGCTGTTGCAGCCGCCCCACTGGCAGCAGGGTGACTTCGCCACCGCCCTCTGGGGTGCTGCGGCCGAACCAGCCGCCTCGTTGTTGGCGAAGCATCGGAGTGCCAGGGGCAGATGAGCAGTGACTATAAGTTGACACTAGAGGATTTGGTTCTACTTGGGGGTTTTACTTTCCAAACATATGGGGGATTATCATAATCCAATTATGATGTGATTGGAACTCCTACCCAGAATTTCATGATACGTATCATGGAATGATAGAGGGTTTTAGACACTGCTCAGGTGCGTCGAGGATGTTTCACCTGGAGTCAGGTATCATTGAGCAAAATGCGTGGACCATGTGTGTGCTCAAAGGGTGCGGGTGACACAAAAAGTGAGGGAATTAGCTCGCAACTTGTGGATTTTCACATGTTGGCCTCAATTTTGACAGCCACCAAGAGAAACAATAAGTCCCATCATTTTGCGAGCAAAAAGAATGGGTTCCGAGTTCTATATTGTTAAGGGGCCCGCCGGATGCCCAGGTTCTTGGGGTTTCAAAGTATCCAGAATGACCTGGTGACCCATGCCCTTTCTTTACAAGATCTTGATCCACACTGCTGTATGCCACTACTGTTCATGTATGTTAATGTTGGTTCCCATTGTCATCTTGATGTTTCTTCTCGTTCTCCGGTCTTCCTTGAAGTGCGTTTCCCCGGAGCCAGTGGGGTTCTGGAGATTCTGGAACTCCGAAAGCCAGGATATGGACATAGTCCAAGTGACAGTTCCACTTAATGCCTAGAAAAAAAAACAATTGTAGGGAACACTGGAACACCCATTTTCATTGATCACATAGGTGTTCTTGTTCGTCATAGTAAAGAGGCTGCACCTATGCCTTTGTTGCAGATTCTTGGGGTGGGTAAAGCAAGTTGAGAGCTTTCCATATCCAGCAGGAAAGTCGAAGCATAGAATCCAAGGTTGTTCTGTGTAAAAAAATGGTTGGCTGCCAATAATGGGATCATCCCTCGACGGAAATGTTCCCAAAAAATCAGGGCTGAAGTCTAAGGTGTTCTGGAACATTCCCTGTAAAATCAATCCTATGGATCCGTTATCCCAAATAGACTCCATGAATCTCCATGACTTGTAGCATGATCTCCCCACTATATCCGTTTTTATCCCACGTGGAGCCCTTCAGATGGGACCACCCCAGTCACTCCATCTCTTCAGCTTTTCAGGATGAGATGGAGCTCAGCGATCCGCCTGAGGTGGAAACACCATGTGGAACTTTGGGGTGCACTTCCATTTATCAGTGGTGATATAATGTTGTATAGCTTGCCATAGCTATCAGTGGGGTAGATTTATAATAGATAAATGGAAGATATGTGGATATATTGATGTATTCATTTATATAGCTATTAGGGGTTTCCTGAAATGGGGGTATGACAAAATGGATCATTTGTAATGGAAAAAAAAAACAAACAAAAATGGATCATTGAGGGGTACCACCATTTTAGGAGACCTCCATATAGTGGACAATGGTTATTAGGGCCGGAGGTGTTATATCCCAACTAATGGTGATTAAATTTAAATTCCCATGGTTCTATCCCCTAATAACCCCAAGTTGTACCCCCAAGTAGGTCATTTCCTTTTGAAGACACGGTTGTTCCATATCTATGTTGATGAAATTGGAGTGCGTTTTTCCGGATTTTGGTGGTGCGTTGTGGGTTTTCCATGGTTTTGCTAAACATGATTTTTGAATGGGACATAGCTATTGAAAATGGCCATTTATAGTTGATTTTCCATAGCTATGTTAGTTTACCAGAGGGTACCACCAATTGGTCATTTTTTGCGAGAAAACACATGCAGGATGTTCCAAGCCCAGGGTGGGATTCCTGATGGTTTCAAGCTTTGTTGCTAGTTCTGTGATGCCTGGCTACATCCATGGATACATCTGTATAGGGTCAAGACCAAGTACAGACAAACAATAACAACAGTGTAACAGAGTGGGTACTTGAACATCCCAACAGAACGTTCTTTTATATGTATGATATGCGTCCCAGCAATTGACTCATATGACGAATATAACTTATATAACTAAGTTGGAAACCTGGGATGATACCCTCCGGTAAATTGACCTGTGGCACTGGAAAACCAGCCGCATACAGGTGATTGTAGCCATGTGAAATGATAAGAAGGTACCTCCACGGCCACCAAGTGTAATGCACATCCGAGCACTCTCCTAACCATGGGGTGATCGGATATGGCAAAAAAAGTAGCATGTTTGATGGGAACATCGTCCATCAACGGGGTGGACATAATTTATGGTTTTTTTCCCGTTGCTGGCGTAGCTTGCCACGGGCTAATTGGGACATGTAATTCCTCCCCCCCAACATGACATACCACCCAATCGGAACCTTGCTTTAGTACTGGCTCCCTGATAAATTGTCTCATCTTAAGGCGACATTCAATGAATCAGAATCCATCCAGCGCTTCCACATAGCTATGGAAAATCACCATTCTTAATAGGTAAATCAACGAACTAAATCGTTAATTATGTTCAATAGCAAACTCTTAAATAGCCAGATACGGGGTAATTTGGTCCCCATTATCCATTACTCACCCATGACTGTCGCTTGTTTTTCTATGATTTTCCCAGTATAAACCACAGAGTAGCCCCAGGGGTATACCTGTCATGTAGGCAGATGCCATGTCCGTGTCTGCAGAGCCGGACGAACCCGTGGCACCCGAGGAGAAGGTGGGAAGCGGGAAGCCGGGGGGAGGTCTGGGAATCACAGCTGACTATGCAAACTGCAACACAACGATGGAAAATAATGTACTCAATGATTTTTAATGATTTTTCATGAGGATAAAGGGATGATTTTGGGATGATTTTAACATTATCCTCGTTCATTTGATTCAATGATTTTTCAAGAGGATAATGTATTCAATGATGACAATGGGATGTATTTGGGATATACCTCCTGGTAATTGAACAGTGTGCTATGGAAAATGACCCATTTATAAACGATTTACCTATGATGATTTGCTGATGATGTATGGAACGTGGGATCATATATAACTAATTGGATAATTATTAAAACGGATAAATGATATGACACTTAGCTGTGGAAAGTAATGTACTGTAAAAAGAGTTGTAAATGAATTTGACCATTGATGTATGGAAAATGAATTAAAACTCAAACCGGAACGTAGTTAAAATGCTGAACAATATGCCAGTTTGCTATGGAAAATGATGAAAAATGGGATAGTAATGGGATATATTTGGATGTGTAAATATAAATATAAACATATATAAATATAAATATAAACATATATAAATATAAATATAAACATATATATATATATATATGCCCTCTGGGAGACAACCAAAAGGAATAATTACTCTATAGCAGTTTGCTATGGTATTGATGGCCCATTAGATCGATGATTTATGATGATTTAATGGATGATAAATACGATGTGTAACCGTCAAACATGAAGATTTAATGGGATGTCATGATGTTTAATGATGATATTCTCATGATCTACCATCCAGGATTATGTCAGTTTCCTATGGTTCGATGATGAACCAGAAATACTATGGTTTAACCATCATGAAACTGCGGTCTATATGGGATCTTTTTGCTATGGGATGTATTTGAAATATACCTCGTGTTGATTAACAGTTTGCTATGGGAAATGGACCATTTCATTCGATGATTTGCCTACAATCATGGTGGTTTTCCATATCATGTCAGTTTACCAGGGGCTACCCATTAATCTTAGTTTACCAGGGACTACCCATTAACTAATATTCATCCCCATTAATTACATCATTGATAATCCCTCTATAAAGCCCTCTATATCATCAATAATCCCAACTATTGAAACTAATCTGGTTGGTTTAGATCCCATTCCTATGGTTTCCTGCGCTTGGGGTGCAGTTGAAGTTACTTCCATGGGCATGACCATGGTTGTGCCCCCCATAAGTTGGGATAAAACCCCTACAACTATAGTTATACCCTCCAGTAAATGAATATAGACCCTGGCAGACAAGGGTTGGAAGATAGTTTCCACTAAAAAAATGTTAGTTTCAGGGCGTTTGTCAATTTACAAGAGGGTATATCCACTTCTAACTGGAACCGCACTGAAACAAGGAGCCTCCAGAGCGTGCCGGCGGCGACGCTGCGTCGCCGGCTGGGGCGGTTACAGCGCATGAGCGATCTGCCAAGGTGAGGAAGGATTAAAACAAACACACTTAAGAAAACCCAAAGTGGATAGGTGTGTATTTATACATATGTACACATACAGAGATACACGTACATATATGCATATAAAATACATGGGTGTGTTTTTTGGTGAAAGACCCCAGTGTTACGTGCCCATCTTACACACTTGCCTTCTGAAATTAGCTACAAGTGAACGCGGCACTGGTTGGACCTATGGTGGGCCTATTGTGGGGAAGTCTTGGCATTTGAAGGCCTTGGCATCCCTCCCAAACCCTTCCAACCCCAGTCTGGGGAAGCATGGACAGCCCAAATCCATGCCTGTGTTTCTTCATTTCGAAGGCTTTGGCACCCCTCAAACAAATGTTGAGCACTTTGGGGAATACTGGGCCTATTTTGGAACAATGTGAGGTACGCAGGATTGGGGTCTCTAAGCATTTACTGTAATAACATCATTTAAAATTCAAGTTAAAAAAGCATATAAGGACAAAATGGTGTATATATAATATACTTAGATAGTTTGGTTTTTTTCTCCTTTCCATCTATGGGGTCTGGTGTTGCTTCATCTCATCTCACCCTTTCTCACGGCAAACCATTCCCCACCTGTGCCAGGCCCCCCGGCCCACCCTGAGCAGCTCGCGCTCGCGCACCACGTCCTCGCGGACCTCCGCACAGATGCGACGGCTGTCGCTGATGCCCGAGGTGCAGGCGCAAGGGATCTGCAGGAAATCCACTGGAAACCCATGGGAATTTCAGGCCCCGTTTTAGACCATAGAAATGATCCATGAAATTGTTGGTCTTATGTATGGTACCTTCAATTTAGGTACTTGAAATGGTCATTGCCTGAATGTTTTCTTGTGGGTGTTGGAGGTGTAAATTGTTAATGGGAACCTTGATGATGAATGGTTATGTGTTTGTTTCACGGTTTTTCTTTTATTTTTGGTATCGGTATGAGGTATGTTTCGTTGGTATTGCTGAGAGTGGCCAACCGGACATCTTGATGTCAGAAGGTGCCAGGTTGCCTTGCTGTGTGTTGTTAAATCGCTGCCATTGTTGTTGACGGCCCAAGTTGAATTGCTGAGTTTGAGTTCTTTCCCACATTTGCATACGCCATCATGTTCAAAAAACCACCCCAAAATGATATCTAAAACTAAAACCCACATGTTTGGTCACCACCCTCTTCCCCGCCCAAAAAAAACAACCAAAAACCGTCAAAACCTGCCACATGAAACACATGTGTTTAAATTATATATATATATATAGATAGATAGATCAGATAGAGAGAGATATAGAGATTATCCAAGTGTCATTTGTTTTCTATAGGTAATTTCATCAAACCCTTCATTTTCCGTAGCTACCATCCCTAGCTTTCCCCCACCAGCGCCTAGGAGGCGGCCCAGCAGTGCCGCAGCGAACTGCAGCAGAGGGCGCAGGAGGTGAACGCCAAGGACCTCCGGGAGTTGCGACAGTTGGTGCGACCCCCGCGCCAGGTGCCGGGGGGTCGGGTCTGAGCTATGCAACCCCTGGGATGGAAAATCACAGGTGAATCGGTGATACAACGGGAGCATGAAAAAGCTGAGTTGGGGATTGTTCTGGTTGGATTGGGATGTTCCCCACGAAGAATGGCCATGTACAGTAGTGACAATCTGGAGAGGGCGATGGAGAGAGAGTAGTGACAATCTAATTACCTCAAGGCCAATCAAAGTGTGTGCATGGTGGTGGGTAGGATGTTGATTTGAACTGTATATCCAAACAATTGACGGGCAAAACCATTCGATGCCCAGGCCCAAAAGGCAATTGAAAGGAATTCAACGCGAGGATACAATGGACACACGTGCGGGTGCAACTGGAAGGAATGATAAAACGTCATTTTTTTGGTTGGTTTTGAACCATGGCCAGAACTCAAGGAGCAGGAAATTTGATGAACATCAGATTCCATCAAATAATAAGTCAAAAAAGTCACAAAAAAAGGTGGACCATCAAGGCACCAGAGTTCATGGGCTTACCCTCCGCTTGCCCCTAGGTGAAACAGGTCCTCGACACGATTTGCATGCTGCTAGGGGAGAAAGCTGGCAACAAGGTGTGACGGTTTGCTGGGTGCGAGCCTGCGTGAGTCGTTTGTTCATGGTCAGTTTTTAGCAGCACCCTCCGGTGTCATCAAACATGGCTGGCTGGGAAACTCCCTATAAATGGTCATTTGAATGGGAAAATCATCGAACTGAATGGGTGATGTTCTATTGTCGTGTTTGATTATCAGATGGCAAATGTTCTTACACTGGAAGAATCTAAACTACCAATCACTCAAATACCAGCAGAGGTTTTGGTTCCACGCCAATTGCAAGGGTTTTATCACTACATATAGAAGCTTGTAGAAACTCCAAATCCGCATCAGACATCCACTAGAAGCTGTTTGTTGTATACCATTTGCCAATGTCTTTGAAAAGTAGATCCTTTCATACATCCCTTGCCTCCGCATCCCTTGCTGGGTCGGTGCTTGGTGGGTCACGATGACAGGGCTATAATTGGAAGAAGATCTTGACGGAGTCCCTGCCTAACAAATTGGCCGACTTCGACCCCCAGGCCATCAGGCCTTGGAAGTCAAGCCTTGTGTGATCCTGTTGGGAATAACGGTCCAAATGGTATAGGTCATAGAGGTCATGATGATAGGGTGAAAGGATGTGAAAGGTGATGATTCTAACCTCCGGACATCTCTGAACCAAATTTTCAGTAGTCATATATGCTTTGAACACTGCCCTGAATATCCTTGGTGCTTTGAGACCTGGCTTCTCCATAGCTGCGACCCCCAAGAAGAAATAGCAATATATGGTTTAGCTTGATCCCAAGGGGCTCCAGGGATGGTTTCTATAGAGGGTGGACGGGGCATGACGTAAACATAAACTATGGCTAGGCATAAGTAAAAACATATGTGAAACATAAATGAAACATATGTGAAACGTATATGAAACATATGTCAAACATAAAACAAAACATATGTGGAATGCAAACGAAANGTGAAACATAAATGAAACATATGTGAAACGTATATGAAACATATGTCAAACATAAAACAAAACATATGTGGAATGCAAACGAAACATAAATGGAATATAGTCGAAACCTAAGTGACACATAAAGCAAAACATGTGTGAGAAATATGCAACGTGCAAGACAATGCAAAACAAGCTTTACGCAGCTTTGCACTTAGACCCTTGCAGACACTCGCGGAAAAAGGTTGCAAACCACAGCGCGCACTACCTATGACTGCCTACCACTATTTGCTGGAAATTTCCTGCCACATTGCTTCCGCCCCACGCCGTGATCTCAAGCAGAGACAAATCGCTCAGAAATTATGCAGCTTGCTGTGCGTGCCCGAAGACATGCGATTCGTGGAGACACCATCCAAACCATTCTGGCAGTCATGTGTCCCAACTGTTGCACATGTGTTTCCATCTTCCCTGGAGGTGAGTGGAGTTATGTGTTACTACNGGGAAAATAAGATCTTAGGATTTTGACATACATAAAAAAACACAAGCGAAACACAAACAAAACATAAACAAAACACAAGTGTAGCATAAACTTGTTTATATCTTTTTGTGATCTGTTTATGTTTTGGTTTATGTTTTGTTTGTGTTTTTTTGTATCAATGATTTGCGTAAGGCCTTATTTTTATTTTTTTTGTGCTTTTTTGTGCAAACAAGCATAAAAAAGCACAAAAAAACATAAAAATAAGGCCTTACGCAAATCATTGACACAAAAAAACACAAACAAAACATAAACCAAAACATAAACAGATCACAAAAAGACATAAACAAGTTTATGCTACACTTGTGTTTTGTTTATGTTTTGTTTGTGNAAACAAAACATAAACCAAAACATAAACAGATCACAAAAAGACATAAACAAGTTTATGCTACACTTGTGTTTTGTTTATGTTTTGTTTGTGTTTCGCTTGCGTTTTTTTATGTATGTCAAAATCCTAAGATCTTATTTTCCCAGAATGAGATCTTAGACTTTTGCCTGACGTAAGTGCTGCGCAAACAAAACGTATGTTAGACATATATGAAGCATGTGGGAGACATCGGTTTCACATTGGCTGCAGGTTTGTGCCAGGTTGGGGTTTCAAATCGGCAACTGCTTGACACAAGGGGGGACGGTGTGGCTTTATTTCATTCTGCCCTGGTGAGCAAAGCTGCTTTGGTTTGTTTGGGCGCAGACCNGCAACTGCTTGACACAAGGGGGGACGGTGTGGCTTTATTTCATTCTGCCCTGGTGAGCAAAGCTGCTTTGGTTTGTTTGGGCGCAGACCCCCCAGAGTGTGCAAAAAAAGGCTTTGAATGATGCCGCAGTTGGAGCTTGCGCGCTGGGTTGGATTGAGTCAGTGGGCACACAGGAGGTGATGTGGATGGTCTCTGTATTGGGACTTATTGGGTGTGTTCCTGGTTGTTGTCCGCTGTATAATCACCACAGATTAGTCCNGGTGATGTGGATGGTCTCTGTATTGGGACTTATTGGGTGTGTTCCTGGTTGTTGTCCGCTGTATAATCACCACAGATTAGTCCTGCAGGTTCACAACTGACTTGTGTTGCCATTGGCGCTTTACGGTTTTAGGATTCATTTGCGTTTTGTTGATGAGTCGTTTTNATCACCACAGATTAGTCCTGCAGGTTCACAACTGACTTGTGTTGCCATTGGCGCTTTACGGTTTTAGGATTCATTTGCGTTTTGTTGATGAGTCGTTTTATGTTTTATTTATTGTGGATTCACTTGCGTTCTGTTTATGATGAGTTTCCGATTTGTTTATGATTCTTATGTGTTTGCTTTATGTTGCGTTTACGTTATTTTATGTTGGTTCTTTACGTCTTTGGTTTATGTAAGGCTCTTAGCCTCAGATCTGGTTCCTATAGACAANTTTACGTTATTTTATGTTGGTTCTTTACGTCTTTGGTTTATGTAAGGCTCTTAGCCTCAGATCTGGTTCCTATAGACAAAGCCCTTGGGGTTTACCTAATATATGGTATATGAATGGATATGAATGGATTACATGGGCAACCATTACCATATTTAATTTTCTCAGATGATGGCAATCAAACCGTGCTTTGGTAAATTGATGGTGAAGGTTGATATACAAGCTCATGTTGGGGAGTCATTTTTGTGGGAGGCTTGTTTGACAATAGTAGTTGCCACACGGTCGAACAGTTCAACCTATGACGGTAGCCAGAGATGCCATCTCCCAAAACTCGTTGATATCATCAATAAAAAATGGACACATACGAGAATGCATGTGCGAAAACATGTGCTATTGTCACTAGTGATATTTCCCCGGATATCGATGCTTTGCTTGGTGGTTCACCCCCAGTCCATGTGTGGGTTAGGCCCATTTAAAAGTAGGGTAAGTAGGATTATTCCAGTTGTAACTTGTAACTGGGGTTAGTTATAGCCCATTTGCTCGCTGGATTTACCCGGTTACCCCTGATGACCACCTTTTCCTCAAGAACGCCATCTGAGGCCATGAGTAGTGCGCAACGGGGCAAGGTGCTGGAAGCCCTTGGGGATCAAGACTTTTCACAGGCTCCCTGCAGCCTGGGTCAATGGATTATCCAACCATACATGGTGATTGCACGAGTGATGACACATGGATTTGGCATATTTTGGCATGATTTAGCTTGAAAATAGGTAGTCAACTGAACTATCATCAATTTTCTTCCTCACCATTAAAAACAAGGATTTAACCATCAACCATTGGGGTAAAGTGGGTATATGGTGTATGTATGGGGAGTACCCCCTTCGCTTCCATAGTCAATCAACTGCTTTTTTGAAATCATGGTTTAGCATGGTTGGGTGTGTTGAGTTTAGCAGTTTAGCATCAGGGGATTACCTATACATCTAGCTCACATGGGGAGGTACTATGCCATGCAAATGCAGATTTTGAGAGTGTTTTTATTGTTTCAATCATGAACATTGACCAACAGACCTGAAATGTTTCATTTTGGATCATTTTGGGTTAGAAGGCCCTGGGTGCGACCAATGGCGATCCAGACGTGTGAGTTGGGTCCACATGTGGATCCAGGTAGTGTATGCCTGGGAATCTCATATTAGATCCTGCACAAACGTAGAAACGTATCCCAAGACAATTTACAACCCTAGCAACGGTTAGAGTCGTTGACGCTTCCAGGGAACGACTTGTGAGTGAAACCATTTTTAACATCATCAACTTGACAGTTTCCATTCGTCAAATACGAGGTGGAAAGCACGCATGGCCATATCCAACCAGAAAAAATCCTCTGGATAATTCTCGCAAAAAGCATCTCCATGATGCTCAATCCACATTTCCCCCCATGTTTGAACTTGGGGGGAAATGTCCACGCTACAGCTGCTACAGTCAGGAGGCTCTGGCAAAGACTCACCAACCGTGTAACTTGTCTGTGAGGAGTTGACTGCAAATTACGGTTAGGATTGGGATACCTATCCCCAAAAGTGCCGAACTTTTGAGGTTAGTGAATTATGAGCCAAATTTATCGACACAAATCATTTTTTGTGGTAGCCCCCGAAGAAAGAGATAGAACAAGAGACAAAAAATGGAATCTTGGTAAATTAATTGCGTTCCGACTTCTGTTTATTGGGCGTTGCTAGATAGATAGATAGATAGATAGATTAGATTAGATTAGATTAGATTAGATTAGATTAGATTAGATTAGATTAGATTAGATTAGATAGATAGATAGATAGATAGATGGATTATAGATAGATAGAAAGATAGCTAGATAGATAGATAGATAGATATATCGATGGATGGATGGATGGATGGATGGATGGATGGATAGATAGATAGTTAGATTAGATTAGATTAGATTAGATTAGATTAGATTAGATTAGATTAGATTAGATAGATAGATAGATAGCTAGATAGATGGATGGATGGATGGATGGATAGATAGATAGATAGATAGATATATCGATGGATGGATGGATGGATGGATGGATAGATAGATAGATAGCTAGATAGATGGATGGATGGATGGATGGATAGATAGATACATAGATAGATATATCGATGGATGGATGGATGGATGGATGGATGGATGGATGGATGGACGGATGGATGGATGGATGGATAGATAGATAGATAGACTGATCGATAGATAGACCGATCGATAGACAAATAGGTAATTAGATAGACGGACAGAAAGATCGACAGGTGTATACACAGGCAGATACTTCAGCGACAGGTACTAGATTGATGAGCAGATAGACAGAATGATAGATTGACAAATAGAAAGGCAGATACATAGATAGACACATTGTTTATATTGCATAATGACAAGTAACGATAGGCAAATAGCCATAGATTTATATTACAAATTTACAGATCACACGACTAGGGATTACTGTTGATGATTGAACGACTTTACTATCCGCCTGCCCCCGCAACAATCAATTCGCATCTGAAATTCTGAAACTTGGCCAACTGGATTTAGGACGAGCCATTTTGGACGGGTAGATTTGGAACCCTTTTACATGGGCCCCAAGAAGCGATCTGGACAGAGCAAACATAGGGGGCCGCAAAGTTCAAAATTGATGACTTTCGATGTTCTACCATCAAACATGACACATTCCATGACAAACCCATGGTCCATTTCGATGGCTATCTCGGATTCCCATTCAAAGTACTTCCCCATTTTTATATCCCCATGATTTCCCAATGTTTGGTTGAGCCCCATTCAACCACTATGAAAATCCGGGGGGTGGCTCAATAAACTATTTATATCTATTACTATTTATATTAAATTAGGTGAGTAAATTCACCACCACCAAGTCTAGACCAAGGCATAGGCTTGTCCAGATGGTGCGCATGCATCAGCAACTTTGTGAGCAAAAGCAACCACCTGGTTTCGGAAGGAGACTGGGCGATGATTTGGTTCACATGTTGAAGTTCATGTGCTTTCAAATTGTGCGTACTATTTGAAATGCGGAAATGGCTTGAGCGAATTCAATGGCATGGTGTGATGGTTTCATAATTTGGGGTACCCTGCGCCGGCTTCCAGCATCTGAAAGCCCGTGCTTTGATGGCCTTAGAGAAAACAAACATAGCTATGGCATGCTATGGCTACGGAGAATGGACCATTTTTATTCAATGATTGACCTTTGAAACATGGTGATTTTTCGTATAGCTATGTTTGTTCACCACAGAGTATTTTGTTGTGCGTTCAACTTTTTGCTAGAAACCCTATGAGTGAGACAGGTGATACCCAGACTTTCCACAGGTATGCGTCCAAGACTTTTGGACGCCAAATCCAACAGTGTGGATGTGACAAAGAGAAACAACCCAAGGATCTCCAGCGTGAAGATACCTATGGAATTGATTGGAACCATATTCTCATACCCCGAAATCCCAATAAGCTCACCATAGTGCAGAGAGAGATCGAGGTGTGGTGTGTTTTGCAAATCAACTTTTGACGCCGAAGTATCAATCATTGACCCAAAGTCGGCTTGGATCAATGTTGCTGATCCCATGAGTTCCCCATGAAACACCCGGTTTCATTCAGAACCAGAAATGGACCAGCCCTGAATCTTTTCATTGTATCCCATTAATATCATTAGATGAAGCATCATGACCTCACTGTGATGTCTTTGAGTTGATGGTTACTGGGAATCATCCCCAAATGATCTCAGTTCAGCTATGTTCAGGTTATATGTAAGTCAACCAGATCATGTATATCTACAAGGTGGTGCTCTATAGTTAGCTAAGTTGGTTTCAACCCTAGTTATGAGCAGGGCAAGTAGACTTAATCCAGTATAACTGAGCTTATATCCCACTTACTAGCTGGGGTGAACCACTAAGTTTCTTCAGGAAATCAACACACAGGTACAGAAAACCCAACATTTCTAGACATTTCTAGACATTTCTAGACCATAGCAACTAGGGAAACCATTTCATGGATTTCTTGGCTATATATATATATATATACATACATATACATATACATATACATATACATATATACACTACCATAGGCAAAAACCCTTGGATCCCCAGGAAAATCCTTCAATGCCGCCATGCTTCCCACCATCTCCGTGGACTCCCTGGGTGGTAGCGCCCCATCTTTGAAGGGCAGCGGCGCTGCCAAGGGCCGCAAGGGCCGCAGCCAAAGCCCGGGCAAGCGTGGCGCGGTGAATGGGAAAGGTAAAGGTGCCGTTGCTGACCTGGCATTTTGATGGGGTAGGGATTGTTAAACCGATGAATGCGGGGGGTCGAGTTTTGATGAACAATAGTATCCCAGAAATGCTTGAAGGTCTGTGTATGTCTGTGTTTCTTTGGCTATTGGTACTGGTTCTTGACCCATTTTGGCCCCATGGGTTGTCTAAGATGTGAACGATGTTATTTTCATTCTCCATGACAACTTAAGATCAGATCGGTTTTGGTTTGAGTCAGATATTTGTTAGTTGTTGGGCAAGTCAAATTCGAATCAGCGCGATCTCACCATGGAATATGGAAAGAGAATGGAAGAGAAATAAATACCATCGCCTGGGTTATTCCCAAGTGTGTTTTTTTTGTTTTGTCTCGATACCATCCAACAGGGATTGACATTTTTTTGATAGTTTCCTATCAATACTACCGTAGATGGACGAAATATTCAAACCCCTTGTATCCGATACAACCCCCTCGCCCCCAAAGTTCAATGTTAATGTAACCCGAAGTGCGTTAGCCCG
>BGPT01001133.1:174428-192489 GCA_003297045.1 Symbiodinium sp. clade C Y103
ATGTAGGATTCTAAGGGGAAAGGGTGTGCAGAAGAAGAAGCTTAACATGTTCACTGTTGGAAGCTCAACAAGCGCAACTTTTGTCCTACCAGTGTATATGCACCCAGAAAACACATTTGTACGTGTTAAACATCCACAACTTGCAGGTCGTGACCCCTCGCCCTTCGTGGTGGAACCGGACCTGAGAAGCCTCAGCAGCAGCGAGTTGACCAAAGTCTCGGAGCTGAAGGTGACGGTTTTGGATGGTGATGTGATTGGAACAACCATACTGGAACTGAATAGGATATTTTACCAGGCCGTTTTCCGAAGGTTTCATGAGTAGAGCCAACCTGAACTAGGAAATTGGTCATTTTACCTCCATATCTGACTTTTTTTTCAACCTGGGGTGTTTGGAGCGACATGACCATAGTCCTCCAGCCTGGTTGAACGGATTCGCTGGCGATCTCGGGCCCGTTTTGGAATCCCCAGATTCCTTCCCGAAAAAAAAGGGAGATTATATTTGAAAGATCACTATGGTCATGTCCTTGCAATTCCAAACCACCTCCAGTGAACAAACAAAAATAGTCATTAAATATATGTATATCTCTCTCTCTCTTTGTATTTATAGAACATGCATGGTTTCCCATTCGGAAAATGTTCCAGACACTTGCTGGACATCGGATGTTCCATATCTATGTTGCTTAGATGGTCATCCCAGAATTGCATGATTTTTGCAGATGTCTCCCAAAAACCTTCAATTTTTTTACGGAAAAATAATCATGACTTTCCGGAAGGTTTTGCAAAAGAACCCCATCCATTGAGGGTACCCATGGAGTTTCTCATCTATCAATGGTGGATTTTCCACAATTCCTCAAGGGTAGATCGATCCAGTAGACTCATTTTCGACTTCTCCAGCGGCAGGTCATTAAGCCCGATGTCGGAGAGGTGGTCTTCCACGGACTCACTGACTGCACCGTTTCTCGGAGAAATTTCTGGTGGTCACAAGAACGAGTCGAGCGAGTCGTGTCAAGACCTGTGCCATGGGAGTGACTCATGGGAACTCGCGGGTTCCAAGTCTGAGTTGCTGTAGGTATCTATAAATTGTAGTAATACCTGAGGTTTATAAAACTGGGTATGCGCCCATGACTGGGATGATGTAAAATGCCCACACCATGATTGGTTCATGGGATGATTTATTGTCGGGTTTATCACAGAGTTTGATTTGTAGTTAGTAGATGTAGTGTCGCAAAAGTTGTTTCAAAACACAATATATATATATATATACCTCGATCTTCCACCCTTGCATTATTTTCGCCCCTTCGGAAAAACCATTAAATTTCTGCCCCTCAATGTGATTTCTGCCCCTTAGCTGGATTTCTGCCCCTAGCAATTTTCGATTTGGGAAGCAACAAAGGTTTAGACTTCAAAGATCGGATAAGTTGTGTCCTATGCTGCTTGTCTATAAAGTTTCGAAACGGCAACAACAGTCAACGCATGTCACTACAGACAATTTTCAATGTTCTAGCCATCTTCTTTAGAAAGTTGGGTCAAATACATCACGCTTGCGAGAACCCAAACCAATGAGTCTAAAGGATTTGTCCAACTGCAATGAATTCCTTTCCGGCTCTAAGTGTATTTGGAAGGCTTTGTGCTCTAGCATTCAGTGCAAAGTGCAAGCACATGGTTGCGTAGCTTGGTGCGACAACAACAATTTCTGCACGCAAAGCCTGAGGAGTGCACCGCCCAGCCCCTTTGAGACATGTCTTTGTTTCATTAGGTTTCACTGCCTGCATTTTGATACAACATATACTTTTAGCACAAGCTGTGAGCATCTGTCATTTAGGTTTTTTAACGCTGGCGGAAACTGAAATAGTTGAACTAAGGAAACTAGCTAGCGGCAATCTGAACGCAAAAGGATGACAATATGTACAGCTAGCATCACAAGTAATACAACTTTTGCCGGCCCTCGGATAGCCTATTGGCTTCAGACCAATGTAGAATCCAGATTATAATTGCAAAACGGTACATGTAGAAAACTTGTCTTTTTTAAAAAGCAAGTTCGGCTGCAGCCGTACCCAGACAAGTATAGCTATCCTTCAGGGCATACAGTTTTTGAACCCCAAAGTTTTTCTTTGGGGGGTCTTCTGTCTAACAACCGGATTTGTATGATCCCCGAGTAGTTGGCTTCCTTGCTGCCTCAAAAAAACACGAGGAAATTCAGATTGGAATGTATGAAAGGCGATTGTCCGAATATACCCAAAGTATCCCAAAGTATTGCTTCAGGCAGGTGAACAATTGAAGGGGTGCCGTCAAGACAGGAGTTCATGCAATATTAAGAAACGGCATATTAATAATCAAATTCTCAAAGTGACCACAAAGAAAGTAGTTGTGTACACACAAGCAGTATTCATCTTCATCATGGAACTCACAAAGCAAGGGTTTTGGTGCATAAAAAGGTGTTTCACAAACACCGCCGAAAAGGGTTGTCATGAGTCATGTATGGAAAAGTCATGAAAAGTCTAGCATTTCTTTTCGCAGCTCGACAGATTTTCATGCCTGAAAAGCTTCCCATCCAGGCACCAAAAAGCAAAAGGTTCATGCATTGCACGAACAAGCTTCATACAGGCATTTTACAAAAAAAAATAAGACATGGCTTGCATGCATGACAGGATTTCGCAAAGGTATTCGCAAAAGAGGGCCTTCATGAATGAAAAGGCGTCACAAAGGTCCCCCGAAAACTTTCATGCAGAAAAAGATTCATATATTATGCCAACACGGAAGAAGGGGCATGCGTGCAGGAAGGATTGGCTAGCAGAGAAAAGGTTTTCGTGCAGGAAAGGGGTCGTGGTGGCAACAACCTGAGACCTGAGAAGGAGGTTTCATCCATGGAAAAATTATCCAGCTGCTTCTTATGGCAGAATGTCGGAGAAAGTATGTGTCTGTGGGTGTTTTTAAAATGAAGGCATAAAAGCATTTTTTTCATCCCTGAAAATTGCAAGAAAGGTAGCCGACAAATCGTTTTCATACCTGAAAGGATTTCCCCAAGAGAGTCCTTCCGTGCATGAACAAAGTGTACAAGATTAGCTTCGCGAAATGCATCATGAAGAAAGGGTTCAAATGCATGAGAACCTTGTGTATCTTGTGTACAGGCACAAAGGATTTTTTTGCACGAACGGACTTGCTGCGGATCNTTCAAATGCATGAGAACCTTGTGTATCTTGTGTACAGGCACAAAGGATTTTTTTGCACGAACGGACTTGCTGCGGATCTGACATGAAAAGCATGAAAAAAAAACACGCCGTACAGCACTAGAAGAGAACATACATGAAAGGCATGAAATGAAGGTGCCACAAGGAAAGGATTTCAAGATTTTGGGACTTTCATTGGCGGACCATAAGAAGCTTTTGCAACAACACAATATTGCCTTGAGAACTTGATAAAGATGGCGACCGGGTAAATCCGCCCCTTGACCGGGTAAATCCGCCCCTTGACCGGGTAAATCCGCCCCTCGGATTTTTTTATTTTTCGGGTTTTGACATGTTCGACATCCCATGAGTACATTCATGTTTTTGCGCGCCACATCTTCCAGCTCATACGAGTACTTTCACTTTCCTGTGCATCTTCCACCTCATATGAGTCCATTCATTTTATTGTGCGCCACATCTTCCAGCTCATATGAGTAATTACGTTCATTTTTTGTGCGCCACATCTTCCACCTCATATGAGTGCATTCACTTTTCCGTGCGCGACATCTTCCACATCATATGAATACTCACTTTCCTGTGCATCTTCCACCTCATATGAGTCCATTCCTGTTATTGTGCGCCACATCTTCCAGCTCATATTTGTTCATTTCTTGTGCGCCACATCTTCCAGCTCATATGAGTTCGTTCATTTTTTTTGTGAGCTGCACTTTCCACGTCATATGAGCCGTTTACTTTTTTGTGTGCCACACCTTCCACCTCGTATCCCATTCTCGTTTGTGTGTGCCAAATCTTCCACCTCGCCTCAGATTTGAGGAGGTTCACTTTTTCGTGTGCCACACCTTCCACTTTTGCGCGCCACATCTCACGCATCGTCTGAGTCTGTTCACTTTTTGTCTGCGCCACATCTCCCACCCCAGAAGAGTGCATACTGTTTTAATCTTCGTTTGCGCCACATTTTCCTCCTCTTGTGAGTCTGTTTGCTTTTTTGTGCGCGCCACATTTTCCAGCTCATATGAGTACGTCATTTTTGCGTGCGCCACATCTTCCACCTNAGTCTGTTTGCTTTTTTGTGCGCGCCACATTTTCCAGCTCATATGAGTACGTCATTTTTGCGTGCGCCACATCTTCCACCTCATATGATTTCGTTTTTTGGGAGGGACCACATCTTCCACCTCATGAGTTCGTCCTTTTTTTTGTGTGCCACATTTTCCAAATTTCAGATGAGTTTTTAATAGTTTATTGGTGCTCCACATCTTCCGCCTCATTCACATGAGTAGGATCACTCACNTTTTTAATAGTTTATTGGTGCTCCACATCTTCCGCCTCATTCACATGAGTAGGATCACTCACTTTTTCGTTCCGCATATTCCACCCCTGATGTGTTCAGCATGTTCACTTTTCTGTTCAGCATCATGCATGAGCAGGTTCATTTTTTGTTTTGACGTTCCGGCGTTCCAGCTCGTTGCATTTCTTGCAACATTCTTCACCTCATGTGAATGCATGTTGCATGTTACATGTTCAATACTTGACGCGCACATCCGCACGCATCATATTCCACCTCACATGCATGACAATGAGTGGGTTCCCTTTTTTTGCTTGCCAACTTGTTTCAAAGTTTCAATCTAATGTGCTTTAATATGTTCACTTTAGTCATGGGTCACATAATCCCCCTCATGTGCGTGAATACAATTATTTTCAGATTTGCCACTTCATGGCCTAGGTATATTTTCTCTTTCGTGCACCAGATCTTTACCTTAAGTATGCATGAGTGTTTTCTTGTCGTTTTGCGCCACATCTCCTTTCATGTGAAAGAGTCGTTCACTTTTTGTGCCATGACGCCACCAGATATGCATGAGTAGGTTCACTTCTTTGCTTGCCACACCTCCACTTCAATTGCATCAGCTTCCACCTTTTTGCACCCACATTTTCCACGTTGCTTGCGCGCGCGCTGCTGTTTTTCTTTTTTGTGTGAGTATATGCACAAAGTCGTTCCCCTTAGCTGCTGTAAATCGTTTGTACCCCGCTGCATGCTTTTCAATCTAGATGGCAAAATACACAACCTACTTGCACAATTGGGGTTTGCCTCAGTATATATCTGATTTTGTTCCCTGGTCCCTGATTTTGGAGGGTTTTGATGATCCCAGTGTCCCCATATAGTGGCGACTGGCTTCCCAGCAAAGGGGGCAACTGAAATGAACGGGCCGCTGGAATGCAGAAACCACTATCATCCGGTTGTATAATCTTGTATATGCTGTTTCTGGTTTCCTGGTGATTGAATTGGAACACCCCAACCCAACCACCGAAATTATTCGCTTATTGACTTAATTATTGGTTTTATAGCCTGGCTCATGTGGGCTGTGCGGCTGGAGGCCCCTAAAATCGGCTCACGGGGTTGCAAACCATGATTTCAGCCCCTGGTAAAATTTTGAGCCCCTTTGATCCAAGGGGCATTTTTCAGGTAAGGGTCTAAAATTTTGCAGCGCTAGGAGGATGCAGGTATACATATTTATGAGAGGACACTAGAACATGGCTTTGAAAGGTGCTGAGACATTCTTGGTACTGTCAGGGTTTCAGGCTGGTTACATCCCAAAAATAGTAATTCAGATTGCCAAATATCTGGTCCCTTTTTTATCTACCAAAAAATGGCTATTGTTTGGCCGCAGCCGCCTAGGACTTGGACGTAGCCAGAGATATTGTGCTGAAGCGTGGCTATGTTTTGGTCTATCCTGATCAGACGCTGTGCTGAATGGGACCCTGCTGGAGGAACACCAAAAGAAGCTGAGATCATCTTGGAGTCTAGTTGGATCCAATGCTCAACCAAGGTTTTGCTCAGGGGTAGTTGATATTAGGGGAACGGGGGAAGGGAATGGTGCCGTTATAGCTCTGTTTTGATTGCAGGCATCCTCATGAATACATGGAGGCAAGCAGTGGATGTTTGCAGAAAAAACTGGGAGCGGCAACCTCTGATGTTCAACGGGAATATATTATGTTCTCAAAACTGGTAGTTAGACATTCCACTTCCTCAATGGTTTCATATGGTTTCATCCAAGGTACCAGGTGTCCATTGCGGTACATCAATTCCGTCAATTCCCCTTTTTCATCCTTTTTCTTAGTGCTCACCAGGTTTATGTCTCATGGTTTTCGAGTGCTTCCACCCCCAACAGCCTCCTTAGAATTTGTCCTCTCATGACACCTGCCTCTCCATTGCCAAGGAAGAATAAACCCCCACCAGGGGAAGGCCTCAACAAGCACGCCACGGTCACCATGTACCAATGCTTTCCCCCAGGGGAGCCCATCAGGACTTGCGGCAAGTATCAGTTGCAGTTGGAGCATTTGAGAATGGATGAGCAGTGCAAGTTGCACATATTTTGCTTGGAGAGTACTTCGGATATGCCTCGCTGTGATTTCCATTTGATCATTTGGTTATGGCTCTTGTGGAATCTTGTTTATGGATATGCTCTCCCGCCAGGTTGATAGTGTTAAGGTCCCAAAAAAAATCTAAAACAGCCATTTTTTGTGGGGCAGCAAATTTCCCCAAGAGGGATTCCCCTGGTGTGCAGATTCGGCCGCCAACAGGACACTGAGTGACGAAGCTGTACAAGAGCAGCTTTGACGGCATGGGGGGATAGGTTTCCCGTACGGGCTGGGATGGGCCACAAGAATTGAGACTATATAGTTGTATTATTGCAGAACCCCGGAAAAGGATGCAGAAAATGTATGAACATGTTAAATTGACCACTCACTTTGGATTGGATTTTACGTTTCTATCATTTTAGGGGTTGCTTTCAACCAACTCCGCCAGTCACAACTTGAGGGTCCAATAAGTTTGACCCTTTTTAGAATTGAATGGGCTGTGTTTGGAAAACGAGAGGACCTTTATGTAACAATGCAGGGAATAATCTTATGGTTCTTTATAGTACAATCGAATGTAGTAATTGATATAAATCATATACTTTAACTACTTCAATGTCTTCAATATCATGGTTCCTAATGGGGATAAGATCATGCTTGGCGACATCCCTGGTTCGGGCCCATCTCTCAGCATGCCCAGGTACAAGGATAAGATCCGGCGCATGACGGAGGAAAACAGTGCCTGCACCTTCATTGACTATGACTGCCAAACAGGTGGAGATGGATGGCAGGTGATGGCAAAACAACTCGGGGCATCCAGTGCAGCTGGTTTGAGATATAGTTCTGAAATCTTTCCTTCCAACCTGGGATAGTGACATCAAGTGGCATTTACATGCACTTCCATTTTTCCAGGGCGCAAGCAAAATCACCGGGTGAAGTTTGGAACTCTGAGACCGACTTGGAGTTCCGAGACACTCAATTGTCCCATTCGAGTGGGTCAGCAGCAGCCAGCAACCTTCCATCCACTGACTTCAACAAATAGAGGTGTCCTAAAGTGGGGGTATCCCAAGTCACCACGGGCTTCAACACTAAGTCATGGTCCAATGACTTCGATTATTTAGGGTACCCCTGTGTTAGGAACCCGCGTGGCCGTCGCGGCTAGGTGTGTGGAAATTCCAGGTGGAACGCTTCTGAGGCCAAAGAGCCGAGAGCCTGGGATTAGCCTGGGAGAAACCACGGATTTTCTGGGGAGATGACTGGGATATTTACAGTGCTTGGTGTTGTGGTTCTGATATGGTTCGGATATTTGCTCATGTTTGCTTTGTGTTGTTTTTCTGTATGTCTAATGCTATGCATAGTGTGTTTGCGCATTTTTCTGGATCCCTGACAGGTTTTTTTTTATTTCAAGCAGATTGTTTGTGCTCAATGAGTTCAACATAGGCTCGGGTTAAGCGTGTTCAGCGTCAGAAAGGACGACTTCCTATAAACAGCCAATGACCAGAGAATGAAAAAATCGCAGCAGATTGGCAGTGTGGGCTGCCAGATTATCACAGGAAGATGATCAAGATGGGGATGTGTTCAAGATGAGATGGGGCGTGATTTGCCGTGTGTCCTGTGATACTTTGATGTTCCTTCGGTTTCTGTGACTGGCTGTTGCTGGCATCAGGAAGTTTTAGTTGGCCTCGGGCTGATTTTGACTGGCTATCCTTCCCTTGCTTTCAGCATACTAGGTCGTATGGCGGTCTGTTTGATATGTCAATTCAAAACCACATTTGTTGCATTTGTGTTTGCATGTCTTGTGGTAGTTGGAGACAATTGGCTGGATTTTGACGGCCCACTGCGGGGTCCAGGCCCATTTGATGATTCTGTTCTCAAAGTCACTATGCACCTCATCACCGGCAGCCTTGGGGCCCACAGGTCAGCATCGGACATCATTCCAAGACCCAGGTCTTTTTGCAATTTTTTGTTGCACATGACCTGCTCGAGATGCAATGCTGAGGTCTGCTAAAACATATTTGAAACACTTTGTGAACATACACATATATCATATATATATATATATATATTATATACAGTATATATATATATATATGTGTTTCGACCGGAGCGGTGAAGTATGGGCTTCATGGCCCGGGGCAGAACTTTCCTCAGGTCTCCAAACCTGACATGTAGCACCACTGGTCACCACGCCTTAATGTCTCACTGACACGGCAGTGTCTCAGTTGAGTTTTGTGGGGAACATTTTGCTGAAGCCAGGTCTGTTTTCAAATTCAGGAGTGTTCTAGCTCGTGTCCCACCAATTCAGTCATTTTTTGTGTACAAATGTCATGTCCTTTGGACCCACTACTGTTTCCTTTTTTTCCTTCAGGACATCCAACAAGTTGTGTTTTTTTGGGGGGGCACAAGGTCCTGGATGCTCAGATGATTGAGAGGTTTCCAGCAACGAAAGAAATCTTGGATCCACTGGGGTAGACGCCATGGCCGTTCCGCTGATGCATTTCGCGGCCCTGCCACACACGCCTCCCAGCATGGGCCGGGTGGAACAGCGTCACACCATGGCCTACCCGCGACCAATGGTGGTGACCCCACGGATCGTGGTGCCTTTCTTTGCAGGGGATGGATGTCATGGCATAGGGGAATCATGGAGATATCACAGAAGGAAACCATAGGAATGGTCACATAGAGCGATTATCTTCATGATTCGATGGTGATGCGTGGGGGGCCATGGGGGGTTCATGGATTCTACAAGGTTGTGGCCCCAATTTTCGGATTTGACCACCAAGAAGGGTGGGTTCACCAATAAAAATGTGGGGGTATGTTTGGGGAAACCAACTTCTAAGGCATTTTAGCAAATGGTGCCCCAATATGTTGCCTAACTATACCTAACTCGGTTTAGAACTGAAATGTTTTGGGTTTATGGCGATCATAAGTCTTTAGGTAAGCTTAGATGGGGTTCTAAACCTATTTATGTACCGAAGGAGTGCCACATTGCAGGAGGCTGCTGGTTTATCCGGCTTGTTGACTTTGCAACTAGGTTCTGGTCTTTGAGTAGGAGAAGTTTGGTCAACCCAGTTGTTTTCCAGTGGTGGTAGAAGCGGTGTATCTCACTTGGCGGGAACTGCCACATGGGATCAAGTTGCTGGGTTTCCCACCGGCCATCGAGGATACAGGTATATCATGATATATCTACCATATACACAACTAGTTATTGGACTCATAAGCCAACTTCACTAACTATATAAATCTTATGAAACCCCATGTCAATCCCATTGCACTGCCAATTTGTCGCTGGTAAAATAGCTACAAGGTGGTCCCCCCCAGTTATAAGTTGGTTCATAACCCCCATGAACTATAGATATATCATTCACTGGATTGGTTAATGGGAAAATTTACAGGAAACCCCGATCAATTTCATGGGAAAATCCATGGTTTCCTGTATATATACATTTTCCCTTCAACCAATCCAGTGATACAAAACCTTTTTTTCTTGGGTGCATGTGAGTGTTCATTGCTAAACCTAAACCTAAACCTAAACCTCAACCAATCCAATGAATCATGATATCTCTACCCTAAACCATAGTTGAGCCGATTCTCCCAGCCAGGTCTCAGCATCCAATCTGGCACCAGGAATGGCACCACAGGCGGGCCGACCAGACGTTTGAAGGTTATAATGGGGTAATATGGGAGAATTAATGATGATTATCATAGGATATCAATGGATTTTTCCATGGCTGACTGGGAAATACCGGAACTAAATGGAGGTTTCTAGATTGCAAAATCATCAAACTAAGTGTGGGCTTTCCCAGCAAGCCATTTTTGAGCACTAGAGGGTATTAGTTTCGACCCGAACCTATCTCACTGTAGATTCGGAGTCCCCCACTCAGTTGGGGCCAAGGCAAGGAAAGTTGAGAGTTGCTTTTCAGACCTTACTCCCACTTAATGGACTTGGTGTTTTTGATGGGGTGCAGTATCAGCAGGAATCACTGCCCTTTCCTCCTGAAGAATCACCGAAGCGGTGGGTTTTGTCAATTCCTGGCTGCACGTAGTATCATATGTATGCATGCGGTACTGTGCCAGAATGCATTGCATGATTATCCTCAACTTGGTGATCACACGTGATTACAAACGTTCTAACGTTCAAGCTTATTCAGTTGTTCAACACACCAGCCACATGTGCAGGTCAGAAATGGTTGGTCGGCCACACCCTGGCCAGTCACTCCTATACCGCCATCACCGCGTGCATCCCTGACCCATAGTGCTCGTGACTTGGAATCACTGCTTGCTGATGGTTTAGACGTTATCCTTCTAGTTATGATCTTCTACGTGTTTTTGCTTTCATCCTGATGTCAGATAGGAAAAACTTTATCGCTGCCATGTGCACGTGCTCTACCATCTCTACCATCACTATTGTTGTTTGCAGATCCCATTATCAATGGTTCCAATCCAACTTGTTCAAGATTTTGAACTGCATCCATCCGATTTCATCCCCATCCTCAGCCCCCAGTCAACCAACATGTCTGAAAAAATCCACCAGTTGCATCCATTTCTAGATCTTTTCCGAACAGATTTTCTAGGTTACCCCCCATAGACTGCCATCCCCATCCTCCCATCCTCCCATCCTCCCATCCCTCCATCCCCAGGTGACTTACGCATCGAGGCACCCCGCAGCTGGCTGAACGGCGCCCCCGTCGCCATCCTCCCGCCACCGGCGCAGCCGGTGCCGCACCCTGCAGCGCCGGAGCCGCCGTTTCGCTTCGATGCGCTGGCACAGCAGTTGCAACGCCTGCAGGCCGGGTATAGAGCCTCCAAGTAGCAATGAAAATAGGTAAAAGACCTCAAATAGTTTCAATTAGTAGGTACATGATCTTGGTTTTCTAGGTACTTGGTATATGTTTTGTATGTTGTTTCTCTTGAAGAAAAAATAAACTCCTGAATTGCAAGGTTTCACAGTTATCCCCTAGTTCTTCGTGTGAAAAACTGTTAATTCATACATGTCAATACGCTAAAGGATACCTCTTGGGATTTGTACAGTTGAAAGGGATAGCCATATAATTCTTAGTGGTTTGGGTAAATCTCCCAATGTTTTTACTTTCAAAGATCTACCGCTACTATCTTCCCATTTGATTCATGGGTGCCCAAGGCAAGATAGCAATGTTCAGAGTCCTCTTACGTTGAACAAAGTGTTGAGAGAACACGTTGATTTTCAATGATTTTCATGTCGTGTCATAGTTAGAAAATCTCGAGTCACACGAAGACACACGGTGGCCACACCTTTGGAGCCAAGGAGGCGAAGTCCATCGCAGCCAACGAGCTGCTGCAGAGCGAGAAACGCATCGCCCTACGGAAAGCGCAGCTGCGGCAGGACGCAGATTTTCGGTCCAGGTGACACGGGATCATCAAACCTGGCTGACTGGGAAATCCGCTATGAATGGAAAATTATTTATAAATGGCAGGTGTTCCATTGCCATGTTTCAGGGTAAGTTGGTTTACCCCATCAACTATGGATATGTCAAGTAGAAGTTGGGTTAGAACAGAACTCCTACTGAACTAACTGGGGTTTTAACATGTTATAACCCATTTTCTGCGGTGAACCGCCAAGGACGGGAGACACCTTGGTGAAGGGTAGCTTTAAAATGGTTTCACCTTTGGCATTCTTTCGCCATGAATGATAGGATATCATGCTAGGCCCAATTCCAGCTAAGCCGTAAATAGTTTTTTTCGAGGTCAACCTTGGTTGCAACGAATCACAACCAGCAGAGATGGGGATGTTATCTACAAACAAAGGAGACTTTAAACTTTAAACCAGTTGTGAAGGGTAGTTTAGCCAACAATCAAGAAGACTGGACCATAGGGCAAACAAATTGGCTGTTGGGGTTTGGGGCGCTAAGGAGCCGGGCATCATGACATTTCCATGAAAGGAAAATAGGCAGCAATTTTAAGTCCGGTTGACGTTGGCTGCTCAAACGTGGCTGGCTGGGAACCCCTTTGCTAACTGGCATAAACATGCATAAGCATGCATAAGCGAATAAGGATGAGGATGAGGATGATGATGATGATGATGATGATGATGATGATGATGATGATGATGATGATGATGATGATGATGATGATTGATGATGATTGATGATGATTGATGATGATATGTTGATGATGATGATGATGATGATGATGATGATGATGATGACGATGATGTTGATGTTGATGTTGATGATGATGTTGATGATGATGATGATGATGATGATGATGATGGCGCCATATTTGGATCATGTGGGGGTATATTGGCTTGTTTGAGATTGTTTCCGTTATTTTCCACCCAAAAAAGGATGATGATTCGACCACAAAAAAGCACGAAAAAAGAAACAAGATGAAGTTATTGGGTGATTTTGCGGGACCCCTGAAAAACACCAGAATGCTATGAGAGTTTGTTTTTGATGATCTTGGCGAAGGACTCATGGATTGGAGAGGAGAAAAAGAGCACAAAAACAAGAATTGCGTGCTTTCTTTTGGTGGTTTGATTGGTTGCGAACAAACATCTCATATCAACCGCTCCAGGAGACTTTCAAAGCTGTTCGGGAAAGCGGCTTGTTGGAAGCCCTGAAGAGGTGCTTTTCCTTGGGTGGGGCGATGGCGTCCCGCAAGCTGGTATGGCTGGTATTGGAAGCTTGGGTCCCTGGAAGTTCTACCAGCTGGTTTGGCTGATTGGTGATCTACTTCAACGATGAAATCAGTGTCATTTATGCGATATTTGTCATGACCTGGATGTCTGAAATCCATGTGGACCAGCTATGATGTCGTGGCACCAGGGTAGTTGCATCACTTGAATGGCCCTTCAGGCTCGTTTGAATCTTTGGGTGTCAATCACATACACTAGGTGCTATTCGCATCTGCTGCTGCTAAACCTTCATGATGGGTCACATCCCACTGACAAACTGAAGATATAGCGATTGTTGGGTTAGTTCACCCACTTATACGTGGAGTAACCCACTTTTATATGGACTTACGGATACCTTACCAGGTCGGACCCCCCTGAACATCTAAGTTGGTTTGTATGTATATAATACAACTAGATTAACTATAGGGTTTATCATGTAAAAAAATATAATAGTTCATGGGGATTTTATGAACCAACTTATAGTTTACAACTGGGGGGCACCACCTTGACGGCGAATAACTAGGCTTCGCTAAAAGTCAAATGACTCATTTTACCCACCATGGGAGTGATCATCCACAACTAACCCAGGGCTAATCCAAGAGTCATCAGGATTTTCCGAGGTTACCCCGAGCTTCCTCCACAAGATGCCCTTCGATGTAGCCATAGATAGCCATATAGTGCCACATGGGGGTTTCCTAAAATGGAGGTACCCCCAAATCATCCAAGTCATGGATGACCACTTGGTATGTTTCAACCCATGGGTCAAATGGGATCCTCAATGTCAAGAAACCTCCATATTGCGAAATACCCGCTAAATATTCACATGATATCCTATTCTTGTTGGTTTTAAATCCCTCTAAGTATCACCATTTTGGTTGGCGAAGAATCAAAATTTTTGGTGGTTAAATCCCACTAGCTTTGTTATGAGTACTATCCTCTTGTAAACTGACATAGCTGTGGAAAATCACAATTTTTTCATGGGAAAATCAACTTAAATGGCAATTTTCAATAGCAAACTGTTGAATTACCAGAAGGTATATCCCCATTATCCATTCTTCACCATTTCTGTTGGTTGTTTTCCCGTATCACCAGAGGACAACTGAAACCCCCAATGGGTTTGTTATGATCGCCCTGCAGGTGGCCCATCCCCGCACCCGAGTTGCCGCGCCCGCTGGACGCGGATGCCGCGACCACGGTGCCCCGCGAGGGCACGACGGGCTCCGGGGCGGGGACCGCGGCGGATGGCTGGACGACGCCCAAGGCGCGAACGGAGGCGATGTCGGAGAGAAGGGTGTCTTGGCTCTGTTGGATCTCAAAATTCTTACCCTCCAAGTACCTCGGAAAATGGGGGAAAATTGTGAAATTACCATGAATTTGCCAATGATTTTGAATCTTTAACTATGCTTTACCGTTTACCCATTTTTTGGGAAGTCACGCATGATTCTTGAAACTTTTACCATCTTTTACCCATGTTCATGGGTATTTGGAGGGTCTAAGTGCCATTGGATATGTCTATAAACGGTGATTTAACCACCAAGGATGGGGATATGATCAGAGACCTTGGGATTTCACGGGATGTCATGGGATTTGAACCAACAACAGATTGCTTGAATGAAATATAGCAGGGAAATGATCGGATATAACTTGTCCGGTGGTCAGAAGGGAGCTGTTCGGAGCAATGAGCATCAATATATTCTGTATAATCTGTATAGGGAGCTTAGGAGCTACTAAGAGTTGCCAACCACTTGATAGTGGTGGTTTTAAGTGCTTTGACTACAAAAATTCATAGTTTTTATAGTTAATGTTGATAAATCGGAGAATCATGGTGGTTTTAATATAGCAAATTTGAGGGCAAACCATATACCTTCCTATATGAAATAGTGAATATAGAACAAAAAAGACTGAATTTACATCCCAGCGATGGTCAATTTCTGAGGCTTCAGTTCCCGTGAGTTGTCATCTTACTTTTACCCATCTCCAAACTACTACCGGATTCTTGATCCATCCGCTGAGGATTTTCCCACGAATGCCCAGCCGGACGATGATTTGGAACTCCCCGCCACCTCTTCCACCCTCCCCGCCCCCAACGCCGAGCCGCCCCCACCGCCGCCGCCCCCTGCGCTGGACGCGCCGGACGCACCGGACGCGCCGTCGCCGGGGCCGCCGGGGCCAGAGCCGGCACAGCGGCAGAGTCGAGCATCGAAGAGTCCCAGTGCCAGTCCCCGGGGACGGATTTCTCCAAGAAGAGACTTGGCGGGCTTTGAAGTTGGAGGCTCCTTCAAGATTGCCAACTTTGCATGTTGAGTTTCACCGGGAAGGTTCATGAAGTAGAGAGGTGGAGGTGTCATGGTTTCAACGTGATGGAACCCAAAGCTGGTGTTTGAAGGCTACCAAAAGTTGCTGAAATTCATGGATCTCAGGGGACCTCTTGGCGCGTTTGGCCACCCAGGAGCCACGGGCTCCGTGTCGACTTCGGCGCAGTTCTTGGAGGAAGCGAAACACTGCAGCAAGGCGCTGAGCCGCGACTTGGAACGTCAATTTCAGCAAGAATTGGATCAGTATGGGGGGTTCATTAAATAATTGGGTTACGATTAAAGGGATTTAGTGGATCCCACCATGTCTTCTAGTGTTGTTTGAAATAGACTGGGTTCAAGCAACAATGGGAGTGTTAAGAAGATTAATGCAGGTTTTAGTAGGCATTCATGGATCAGAATGGATCCTACACTAAAAAAAATGGGTAAGGTGTTTCCCGACCTCGCAAGAACTTCTCACCACAAATGATGGACGGGGAAGGGGTCGAACGTTTAAGGGAAGGTAGACCTTTAGTTTCAGGGTTGTGAATTATGACACATTATGACACTATTTAAATTGAAGGAACATTAGTTTAACATAGTTTAACCACATTTAACCATGAGCAATTGTGGTTTAATTAATGGGATTCTAATGGGTTTATTGGGATTGTCATCACGTATGATAAGGTTTATGTGTGACTTGTGATGATGATTCACCTTCTGGTGTCATCAAACATGGCTGGCTGGGAAAAGCGCGAACTGAATCTACATTTAAATTAGAAGATCAGAAAATCCTCGAAGTAATCAATGCGTGATTTTCCAGCAAACCATTTTTGATTGCCGGAGGTTATTTGCTGATTGTTTTTGGTAAATGAGTGTTTATTCCGGATGATCGGGCTTGGCGACAAGCATCAAAAGCATTTGCGTGGGTCTAACTGAACAAGAACAATTCATTGTGGGTTCTATGTTTATTGTGGTTTCTAGATCTCATATCAAGTGCAAGGTGATTTCTTTTGCCATTTTTGGGACGATTTCCCATGACTCACACCACTTTTCTTTGAAAAGAATAATGCCACAATGGGTTTGGCTCATTGATCCGTTAAAAAAACATGGACAAAACCAACAACAAACCGGATCCACTGGTAATCAAGCATTGCTGATATTGCTGGCTGGAGAAGCCCCAGGAATCCAGATGAATGGATATGAGAGGATTTTTTGCAATTTTCGTGAGATTGCCAGATGATAAAGGGGACGGTTCAATGGTTCAAGAATCCAGAGTTATCATGTGATGGGCGACTTTTTAGCTGGGTTGCTTCGAACCCAAGGTACGAGATTGTGAGCCACCTAATCCCAAAAAAACAGGTCCATTCTTTGCCACAGGCGATGAATTGGCTCAGCAAAATTCTAGAGCTACTTCAATGGTCATGTTAAGACGTTTGTTCGTGGAAATTCCATTCTCAGCCTCAATGGGAAAATCATAACTGGAAGACACATGGATTAACATGCTTCAATTAGTTTTAACCGCAATTTGTTCATCTGTGGGTCAAAACATGGTTTATTCTTTCTTAAACGGCGGATTTCTCACCAACCCATGGGGATTTACAAAGGGGTTCATATGCCCATAGGGAATCCCTTGTGATGGTGGGATGACACCCATTCGTCCTGGGAACCGTCGGGAACCAAGGTATTGCTACACAGGTCTCAGGCCGAAACCTGCGCGAGCTGCGAAAGCTGCAGTCACCTCCGCCACAGGCAGTGCCCGATAGATGCCTAGAGTCTCCAGGGCACCTGGCAGTTGTGGTTGTTGGATGTTGTTGGTTTATAGTTTATACTGTCAACCATGGGTATAACAGTGGTAACAAGCTCCAAAAGTTGGGATGTAACCCTTCAACTATGGTTATATACTATATACCCTCTGGTAATTCAACATAGCGAACTGGAAACTCACCATGTTTGCAGGTAAATCATTGAACTAAATAGCAATTTTCTATAGCTATGTTTGTTTCCTAGAGAGTATCAGATATAAATCATCCTGGAGAAATCATCCTCGATATATTGTATGTATGGGATCCGGTCAAAACTCCCTAGTAAGGAAAAGTAAACCAAGTTCCTAAGGTAATTCTCGACAATAGTTTTTTAATCTTCATTGTTAGATTATAGTGTCAATTGAGATTAAGTAACTATTTTGTTGGTTTACAATTTCACCAATACATATACATAAGATGTCCGCGTTGATGGCCCAAGTCATTTTGCAGGTTCCACCTCTACCCTGAGTCATCCTGGAGTGGATAGCAGGTTGACCTTTCAAACAAATATGAAAATGGGAAGATGTTTGAAATTTGCATATTCTATCCACTCCAGGATCACTATATATATGCGATTTCAGTTTGATTGCCTTGACACCATTCATTCACCTGTGCCAGGCCGTTCTACCGTGGATCATGTTGGTCCAAGCCCGCATATGTGTTGTAGCCCAGCTTAGGACAGCTGGACATGGGAACATCTTTGCGCAGCTGAGTCAAAACCGGAGGTGGCGGCATTTGACAGTTGGTGTAGGATCACAACTTTGCTGCCTGTTTGAA
>BGPT01001133.1:200245-216159 GCA_003297045.1 Symbiodinium sp. clade C Y103
GTCAGGTGCGAGTGCTCAAGGCAGTCAGGTGTTGTTTACCTCGGTGTGCCCTAGGACCATGGTCAAGGTAGATGCGAAAGGCTTTGATCACATTGAGGTGCGAGCCCTTTTTGAAGTCATGGTGACCGAATGTGTGGAGTCAGGAGAAAGTTTTGACCGGCATCTCATCCAGAACTCCACTTTGTGCCGTGCCCGCATTGCCGCCAAGAATGTGAACTGCAAGAAGTTCAAAGGTGAAGAGGCCCTTGTGACCTATGNGAACTCCACTTTGTGCCGTGCCCGCATTGCCGCCAAGAATGTGAACTGCAAGAAGTTCAAAGGTGAAGAGGCCCTTGTGACCTATGCATACCACAAGTCCACCGGTATGATCACCGTGTCATGTGGTGCAGTTTTCATGGATGGCAGTGAGCAGATGTTGAGCGAAGTTTTGAAGAACTTCAAGAATGTGATCGCCAATGGACGTGTGGATCCGCTGCCTGAAGGGGCTCAGATGTGGGGAAAAGCCCTGAACTATCTCATGGAGAATGGCATCGCTTCCCAGTATGTCAAGTACCAGGATGATCAGCCANTGGGGAGGTGGCCAGGAAGTTGCATCACTTCCCGGCATGGCGCAACCGTTTGCTGCAGGTCCTTTTGAGGGACTTTGGTGCGAATCCAGATCAAGTGATTGAGCTGTCAGGTCTCACAGAGCAGTTCGATTTGACGCAAAGTGATGAAGGAGGTTGGGATTCTTTGCAGGAGACGGATCAAGTGATGGCTCAGGCAAAGGCCAAGAGCATCCCTTCGCGAGTCCGATCGGGCTATCGCCGACAGGAGTGAATGATGTAAAGTCAGTAGNACAGCTGGACATGGGAACATCTTTGCGCAGCTGAGTCAAAACCGGAGGTGGCGGCATTTGACAGTTGGTGTAGGATCACAACTTTGCTGCCTGTTTGAAATATATATAAGTATATCCACCATAAATCCTCTGGCCCTATGGTTATCATACTTACAAACTAAACCAACTTATACCTCTCCTTTGGGGGCCCTGCATGATTTCAAGCGCAGGTCTTGAAGATCTTTGAAGCCACTGCTGTTCTTTTGGGAGATGCTACGGTCTGGTGCTTAGAATTCAGGAAGCTTTGGTTCGGAAACCATGATTTTTTGGTTGTTTCTTATTCCCCACCTGCCAGGTGAGGGTCTCTAGATTTTAGCAAAGGTGCAATTTCTTATTGTTTTGTGTATAGTATGTTTCCCTTGAACATACTCAAGCCTATTCTGTAAACGAACAGCCGCACGCGTTTTGCACTAGCTTTTATCGGAGATTGGAATCCGATTGAGGACGTGACACGCTGTTTCTAGCACCTGTATGTTCAAATCTTCCCAAAGTGACTTCGGTGTCTTGAGGGCTGCACTGCCTTTGATTGTTTGGAGGCGACAGCTATCTCTTGGTTTTTGAATTTGTTTCCGCTTCAGCCTCTAATCAAAGATGCAGCTTATTTCGAGTCAAGCTCTGTTTGGTACCGCCCCCAAAAAAAACTGGTGACTGAAACTTTTGAATCATCATGACCTGCACAAATTGATGCCCTACAGGTGGGTAAGTTATGAGTGGCTCCACTGGGTTTTTTCCAGGTGGATATATCATCTCAACATGGATGAATGGAGGGCGAGGCCCACATCAAAGTACGGAAAACTCAATGTTTCTCTCCATGGTTTGCATGAGTTTCCCATTGAAACTGGGCATTGAATTGTGGTTACCCCCAAGTTATAAGTTTGTTTATCACTCATCTATAGACGATATATCAGGATATATGCCTACCATCAGCCATACTCAGCGCATCCTTATATTCACCGACTTAGCGGACTGAGCATACATGACATGAAATCATGGACTCGTCAATTTGGTTGATTGAACCTGGTGAAACCATCGCAAATGAAATCCCAACTTGGCTTACGGATTGGGGCACCACCAACCTTACCCTTTGATAAACTAACATAGCTATTGAAAACGGCCATTTATAGTGGATTTTCCCATTAAAAATGTTGATTTTCCATAGTTATGTTAGTTTACCAGAGGGTATACCTCATAGTTAACCCCCCATTTTCCCAACAGTTCACCTACTTGGAGGATCATCGCACTGGATGCAACTGGTTAGTAACTGGGGTTGTAACCCACTTTTTTAAGATGCGACAACCAAACTTCGAAAGATATCCCTATGATATCGCAATAGCATCCAATTTCCTTTTAAATTCCAATGATTTCCGTATCATTTCCCACCAGGTGGGATGATCATTGGATTGGTTAATGGGAAAATCTACAGGAAACCTCTATATTTGATGGGAAAATCCATGGTTTCCTGTATTTTTTCCCTTAAACCAATCCAATGAGATGATGCTCCAAGCTTTTCCCATGGCCCAGGTGCCGTTGCCCGAGCTCCTCAGCGACACGTTGCCGCAGCGCCTCGGGACGCTGGACGTCGCACGGATCTCGGCCACGCAGAGGTCCAGGGTCAAGGCCTTGCTGTGCCTTGCCGGATGATGCCCGGGGGGTGGTGAATCATGGCAAAATCATGGGAAAATCATAGGTTAAAATTGTTAATAGCGGTTAGTAGTGGTTAATAGTGATTAATAGTGGTTAATACTGGGAAAATTATCGTTAATCAATGGGAAAATAATTAGAAAATCGTGGGAAAATAATGGGAAATAGTTAATAATGGTTAATGAATGTTAATGATAATAATGATAAGAATAAGAATAATAATGATACTGGGATGGCTTGGGCACTCTAAGGGCCTGGGGGGTGGAGGATCATCCCACTTCTGGTTAAGAATCCTAGCTAGTAAGTCCCCATTCAATGTGGTTGTCCCAGAAAAACTTGATTATATATATATATATTTATTTATATTTGTATATGGTTATTACATTAATCACTGAACATAAATGATGAAAATGCCGAAAACACGTCATGACTGAGGTCCCAAGTGGGAAAAAAAGGGTATAAATCCATGTATTTGTTTGCTTAGCATTGGAGTTGCAATGGGCATTTGAATGGTGATATGATGGGAACATACGGGAGAATGTATCTATTTAGACCCTCAAAGTACCCATGATTTCATGCATAAACGTCCGGAGTTATGATGAGTTATGATATTTCTTGACCCACTTTTCGAGGTAGTAGTAGTACTCGGTGGGCGGAGGTCTATGGTATTAACCATCTATCATTGGATTTATTGTGGTTTCATAGTGCCTCCCCTTGGTAATAAAACTTTCAATGGAAAATCCGCGATTTATAGCTACTTTCCCATGAGTTGTGTTTTGGGCATGCTGGGATCTAGTTGAAATCGTGTTGTAAAGATGGAAAAAATACAATGAACTGGCAAATACGTAGGTAACTGGTAGGAACCGCCGAGTTCCGCGGTTCGTGCGGTGATGTTCCAGCCTTTTTGGGATGATCGAAGGTGATGTGGGTCCCATGCTGCTTTTCTGAAAGTAGCCATAGATTTGATCAGCCATTTCAGGGTCTGACTATCAAACGATTGGCTAACTTGGAAAGGTTTGTAGGGGGCCCAGGCTTCTTACCCTTTGGAAGTCAAGAATGTTCGCTATGGAACATGACCCATTTCTAGATCCTATTGAACACGATGGTTTTTCCAGTCCGCAAACTGCAAACGATTGCCACAGGGCAAGTACGTCCCATTCTTATATAGTATCCCAGTAATTGTAGCCTCATAGCCATTTTGTACCAATGATATCCCATAGTTTTACCTAATTCAGGATGGTAAAACCATGGTTTACAACCTTATTCGCTGCCCGCATTGTCTTGTAAAGCTGTTTGGTCCAGATACTTGTCACTTACTGTTCTCGTCACGTAGTCACGCTCAAGTGCACGAGGAAATTGCCAGATGTCCAGCCAGATGCCATTGCAACATGGCAAAGGGATGGGTGACAAATTGAGACGCTGGAAGCCACAGACCGTCCAAAAATCAATCAAACTCAGGGATGGTTCCAAACATAAAGAAAACCTGTTTGATGGTTAATTAATGTTAATTACATGGTTTCTTGTTTTTAGGTCAAGTGTGCTCAAATCCCGGATGGATGTTGGTGATGCTTTGAAATGAAGTATACCGCCCTACCAGTTTTTTCGGGTACCCAGTTTTGCATCCCAATATGCATTCCATGTTCAGCCAGAGGCATTTCAATCGGTTTCGAAAGGGTCATTTTTCCTGTGTTAACCGGTGAATCCCTTTATCATGTCCAAAATATCCTGGATAATTCTTTCTGATTTCTCGATGTATAATGAGTTTACAGCTGGATTTTTTCCTGTTGTGGATGCCCACATATACAAATACATTGAATTGGTTTGGAAATGGGGCACGCCAAGGTCCATTGGTGAATCAAATTGTCCCCCATTAACCATGTAATAAATTCAGCGGTGAATCAACATTTATCCTATTAACATTGCAGAAACAATGAGGGTATCCTCTCTGGTAAACTAACATAGCTATTGAACATGGCCATTTATAGTGGATTTCCCATAAAAAAATGGTTTCTATAGCTATGTTAGTTTACCAGAGGGTATACTTCGTTTTCAGATGGCCATGTTTGGCGAGTCAGCCAACCCAGCGGGTCGACACACGAGGCAGCCGTGTGTCATCCCTGTGCATCTCTTTCTCAGTGGTGTGCAGCACGGCTGCAGCTTTTCGGGACGGCGTGGATCATCATTTTGGTTTTGAACATTTAAGTGAGCCATAGTCATGGGCAACAAAAGTTTATGGGAAAAAGATGATTGACATTGAAACAAATGTGGTACCCTATTCTTGGACAAACCCTATGTTAAGTTCTGTCTGGTGCTTTTCTCTGCTGCATTTGCCGCCACCACCAGGGGTGGGGCGAAGTCTTCAGCGCGTTGAAGATCACCAAGTTGCAGGGATAGATGAATAACAACCTCACGTTGTGACGTGTCAGTAGGAGGAATTAATCGTCACCAGATAGCCTTATTTCAGCATATTTCAGCCATTTTCAGGTTAGTGCATGTTAGTGAGATATTGTCAATCAGCTAGATCATGTATACCTGCAAGGTGGTTTCCCATAGTTAGCTAAGTTGGCGGTCGCAGTTTGCGCGGTTTACTATATTCTTCCAGACCCCACTTAGCTAACTAAGCTAACTATGGTTGGTTATTGACTATTGAGATTAAGTAACCATGGAAGCAACTTGATTGTCATGTTTCCATATTTCTTCATAGTTGGTTCGATGGTTAGCCGTGATGACCATGAAGGACAATGAAAATATGAACCGTACGAGGTTTGGCGAAAGCTGATGCCCCATGAACCGCCTGCTGGTGGTTCTCATTCACCACATAACCCAGTCCATGGTCCAAGCTAACCAAGTTTGCGTCGTGTGTTTTATAACCCATGAAGTGGGACTTCTTTTCTTAACCAGCAAGCACTTCAATTCCACCACAAAGGAAGCCTTTGCTATATATATATATATATGTATACTATATATCTCATATAACTATGTTTAACTCATTGATAGTAAAGCTTTCCCGAGATGATAGTAACCAAAAGGATATTATTACCAGTAAATCTACTGGCATTTTGCTTCCATTCCTGTCCCATGATAGCCCCATTCTTCCGGGGTAAAATCATCACTGCTGGCATCACGTCCACATCCATGACATAACCCATACATCAACCACTACCCAAAGTCATGCTGATTGATCAATAAGATCCTTATAAGCATCTGAAACCCCCTACTTGGCGGATCATCCCACATAGCAAGTGGATGCAAGTGGTTACTAGGGGTATTCCATTTAGAAGTAGCTTATTATCCCACTTCCTAGCCTGTTGTTAAGTCAGATGATCCTTTGGCCTAGTTTTTATCCGCCATTTATAGTTGATGTTCCCATTCACAGCTCCATTTATAGTGGATGCTCTTAATTGCCATGTTTGATGACACCGGAGGGTATGTCCCATAAAATCCAAATTATATTCCCATGATTGTTGGTACATATATATATATATATCACCATGATGTTCCCATGATTGCCCCCTTTTTGATGGAGAACCAACTATACATAACTATATATAACTATACAATGGGAATGTAATGTTGCTGAAATGCTTCTCCATAGTTTATTCTACTAGATCATGAGTTATATATATTCCCTATAACTGTCGCTGAAATCCCAGCGTCAACCAGGAGTGCGTCATGATGTTCCTCAGCCGCACAGCCTCCTTGGTCCCAGCTGCGTCGTCCAGAAATTCTCCGCCAAAGTCTTCGGCCAGGGTGGAGGCGTGGGTGCCGGGAAGTGATCCTGTTGTGGTTTTTTAGTACTGTAAGCACCAAGGATACCCTTTGGTAAACTAACATAGCTATCAAAAATGGCCCATTGAAATAGTGGAATTTCCCATTGAACATGGGTGATTTCCCATAGTTATGTACCAGTTTACCAGAGGGTAAGTAGATAACCAGGAAAATAGATGAAAATTTTATGATTTTGAGAATCAACAGTAGTGAAATAACCATTCATTAAACGGTACGTAGCGAATTAGCCAACAAACGTAAGGATCTAACTGTCAATCCTGGAGATGGCGATGGAGAGAGAGAGAACTGTCAATCATAGGGAGTTTACCATTGAACACAGGAAATAAATCATCAAACTCATCGAACACGTTGTTTGTTTTCATCATCAACAATCGGGATTGCAAAAGTGACGTGGGGATTTGCCTTTCCCCTTGAAGTTACGTGGCGGCAACTTGAAATCTTGGTTCGGTATTGGATCTATTTATTCTGGGGTCCCAACATTTGGTGGTATTCATATCTTAACACACATATTACATGTATAGTGTGTTCCCGGTATGCTAGGAGGCTGGGGTCACTCGTGACAAAGGCGGCTGCCACATCGCTGGAGGAGAGTGGCACTCCTGAGAAAACTGATGAGGAAGAGATGCTTGAATGCGATGGTATGGCAGGCATACCCTCCGGTAAATCAACATGACGTGCCATTAATAGGGGTCGGAAGATGAGTTTTCACTAAAAATGGGCTGTGGTGAGGGCCGAAACTGTTAATTTGCTGGAGGGTAATACCGAACTCCCTTTTTTTGTTGTGTTTTTTTTCTGTAATAGGCAAAGTCATGTAATAAATAAAGACGGTTTCAGTCAATACATGATACATGTTTGGCTAGTTTGCAAAACCTATCTTCCCATGACTTTCCATACTTGTCGGATAGAGTATATAGCACAATTTTTTTGAACGGGGTGGGTGCCCAACCGTTCTCGTTTGAGCGGAAAAAAAAACGTTATTAACTACATAGATAGATAGATACATCCACTTATCTATCGGAGTTCCAAACCAACTTAGCTATCTATCGGGCACCACCTTGACGCCCAGGTCCAAGTTGCAGGTCGAACCAGATCTCTCCAAGTTGAGCCGTGCAGATCTGAAAGCCGTGCGCGAGTTGACTGCCCCTTGGGTTTTTTGAACTGCTCCAATCTATAAGAATGTCGGATTCAGCCAAGAATAAACCATCCCAAATTGGGGTATCATCTTTCAATGGATTGGTTAATGGGAAAATTTACAGGAAACCCCTGTTTTTCATGGGAAAATCCATAGTTTCCTGTAGATTTTCCCTTTAACCAATCCAATGAATCTTGGGGTCTCGGTTTTCCCGGTTTTTACCCTGTTTGGTATTTAAAATGACCGTCCCGGCTGGCTGGGATGGTATATGAAATGGGTTTACCACATTACGAGCCGTCAAACATGGCAGAGGAAAACCTTTTTTTTGTGTAGAAACATCGCTTATTGAACACCTTATTGAAACATAGTTTGCCTATCTGGTGCCCTGTTCCTAATGGTGACATTGTTCGCTGCTCATGGATCGAAATTGTTTGCGACTTCGCTACTAGGTTCGGGTGCATCCTTACGGTCATCTCTCCCCGGAAATCTGCCGGGTGGCACGCACAGCGGTTGGCAAGTACACAATGTAGATAAGAACCATTCTTACCAACACAAAACGGAGGTGTCAAATCGTACCACTTATCTTGTTTTGGCTTTGGCAAAATCAATTCTATTCACTGTGCCATTAGGTTTGCCAATCCCAATGCTGTGCTTNCCGATTTTAACCTTCTTACTGCTGCGGATTGAGTGCATGTCTTTTCGCGTACCATAGCCCAAACAACCCTAAGCGGTCATCGTCATTGAACCCTCTCGTTGCTCGTGTGGCACGATGGTGTTGGAGAAAAAATGAACACATACTTACTATTATACTTACTATTGCCGGGTCAGGTATTAAGATTGCCAGCAGATAAATGCATGTGTTTGACAAAAGTTGACAGGGTTCAGCATCGGAGATGATGATTAAAAGGCATAAATCATGGAGGCAAGTGATTCATGGTGATGAAGCCCCAGTGACTTCAAGACTGGGTAGTACGAAGCGTATTTGTATTTGGTAGGGAGCTCCTCATTGCAGATGCTGGCAAACGGCGATTATCCAGTGTGTATCCGTTGTTTCACCTAACTCCATGACTTGAGGGTAATTTGTGTATTGTTTACCGCGTTTACCGGGATTATTGTTGAAACCCAGTTGGGTTGTTGGCCATAATCTTCCAAATTCGCTTGGGAAGTCAGCTTATTTCTCCTGTCACAGCCAGCTTCCATAGAGCTCCATGGGCTTCCACGTAACACTCGCAAAATCATGCAAAATCCATGTTCCTGAACTTCTGGAGCAGTCTATTGGATTCTGGACAAAGAAGCATACATCAAAAAAAACTGGAGTTTTTGTAAACACGCTAGCGGGAGTTTAGAAGAAGACAAAACATATTCCACTTGGATGACCATCCCATTCCGGCAAGTGAACAACAACCCTGGTTCAGAAGTCCCCCATCTTCCTGGAGGTATCCCATGTGTAACTCTTTTCCATACTTTCCCAATTATCTCATGCATTCTCACGATTTGTTTGTTGCTTCAAGCCTCATGTTTTCTAATACTGTGTTGGTTCCCCAAATTCCAAGGTTTCTCGATTTTCATTGCTCAAACCAGCTTTTAGTCCCCATATGGGCTTGCCTGAAAATAGGACAATGTCATGTTCGTACAAATACCCCCCCCCCCGCAGAAGGTCTAGATCCAGGAGAAGGTTTCCACCCCCAAGTAATGAGCAGCAAAACCAAAAAATGGATTTTAATTGAAATCAATTTGCATTCAATTGATTTTCCTTTTAAATCTAAATGATAAGTAAGGATTTCAATTAAAACTTTACTTTTAATCTATATTTCGATATTCCTTTTAAATCTAGACAACCCACCTAAAGGAGTACCCTTTAGGGGCTTCTCAAAATGCATTTGTTTAATAAGCAAGTAAAAAGGACCATGCATTTTTTCAATCATAAATTTTGAGTGTGCATTTGCAAGCTGTGACAATGAGTGAATGAGTTCATTTCATTTATATAATATCATGTCATTTCATTAGCAGCACCAATGAGCAGCATGATTAGCAGTTTGTATCAGCCAGTACCAGAGACATGAGGTCAGAAGCATCAGAACCAAATCACTTTCTCACAACCAAGAAACAAATGGGTTTTCCAGAAGGGTGTTGATTAATTGGGGGTGACCACCCCATGTTGATTAGCATGGGGTGGACCGACCCAAAGTAGCATTGCCAACAAGTTGTTCCTGTGTGGGTGTAACAAATACGGGATAACTTATTAATATGAACTTAACATAACCCATTTCATCCACTCGTTCATCATCGTTTTCCCTATTTAATTGCTACAGATGGAGGTATCCAACCCATTCTCAGACACACCCAAATATCATATTCGTCCATTAGCTGAATCCCTGTGAACAATCCATTCATGTCATATCCCCACAATGCAACTATTTTTGTTGAGCAAGTCATACATGTTGTAAATAAAATACATTATAATACATTATTATAATATATATATATCATGATTAGTATACAGTATATAATAGTATATATATATTATATGTATGTATAAATATATATATATATACATCATATATCCCCAGATGTTCATCAAATTTCTGCCGCTTTTCTGCCACGTTTGAAACTTCTTGAGGTGACTCGCCAGGGTGTTGGCTCAGTGATCTTCCACGGTCTCACAGACTGCAGCGATGTGGAGGTCCTTGGGACTGGTTGGATCGAATGGGGAGGGACATTGAAACCAGAACCACCATTTTTTGGGGGTAAAAGATGGTAAAACTACCATGGTTTCCTGAAGTTTCCTGTATTTCTTTTCAACACATTCTTGAGGACGAATTGGAACACATATGAGCACCGCTATCAAGGGATATAGTCAGGTACCATGTGGGCTTTCCAAGGTTTTCCTACAATTGGGGTGATTTGCGCCCAAGATCGTTGCGAATGCTTACGGGGAAATTTGCCAAACCGTTGGATTTTTGTTTCAGCCTTCACAGCTGAAAGTGTTCGTGATATAACCTATATGTTTCCTAGTCGTTCGATTTTAACACGGGAATCTACATGAATGTATACCCTCTAGTTTGCACTAACCATCCACTTTTCCGATGATTTACCTATTGAAACTCGTGGATTTTTTCTATATCTATGCTATAAATTACCGGAGAACGGCAGGTGCAGCGGGACATCGTGCTGTCGAAAGGTGCCTTGACGCTGTTGAGATGTTTGGAAGTTGGCACTTCCAATTGTAGTAGGAAGTTAGTTATCTATGGTCAATAGTGGATAATAGTGGTATATACTTAATGGTTGATAATGTTTAGTTGTTGGTTAATCAATGATTAATATAATGATTAATACATCATGTCATTGGATGGTTTTGAGGGAAAATCTTAACCGGAAACAATGTTTTTTCCTATGAAATTGATGGGGGTTTCTGGTGAAAATTGTCCCTTGAACCTATCCAATGATGGTAGGAAGTTAGTTAGCTTAATGGATTGGTGTCAGGGTAGTGGTTTCTAACTTCTCACTAGTTTAGGTACAATTATTGAATCTCACACTTACCAGGATATTGATCAATGTTCCTACTAAAATGTGATAGCAGTATTCATTTGAGTAGGTGTTGATCAAAAAATGAAGGTATTTTAATGTATTTTACTAGATATTGAACTTGAAACGAACGTCATTCTTGGTGTGTTCTCCTCACATGTCGGTAAACTATGCTAGGAAAATCTGCAGTTGCGTCTCCATCATTTGGGATTTACATCCAAAAAAGGTGAGAAAAAACCTCAAAGAAATTGGGGCAGAGTCCCAGTTGCCGGACGCTTTTCAAACCGCCTTAACTACCATCCTGGGCTTAATATCGGATGTACAGCATGGTATGCAGTGGCTAAACTGTCGGGGATTATGAGATAATAATGATAATATTAATGGGATGTATTTGGGGATGGCCTCTGGAAATTCAACATAGCTATGGTATAGATGGCCCATTTTCTTCCAGCATCCCTCGAGTTGCCCGTCTGCTTTTCGGCCAAGCTGCTGAGGTTTCATTTTGGTCTACCCTGATCCCAAAAAGAAGCCTCCGGCCTCCCGGCACCTGAGAGCATGTGCCCTTCCCGGAGGGAAGCCAGCATGGCACCATGAGTTTTTGTTAACCAAGTACTGTATGGCATATTATGGCATAAATTTCAAGGAGTCAAAGCTGGGAACCAAAGCATCAGTGAAGCGTTGGCTGATTTGCTGTCCTCTCCAAAAGCGTGGTCTCAGACTCAGTTCGAACTGGGAAATTAATGCAGCAAACCAGAACTTTCAAGTACAGCGCCTTTTTTTTTGGCTGGGGTTTAGCACCATGTTCATTGTGTTGCCAGCTTTGTTTTGTGTTGTCTTCATTCCACCGCCATCCACTCAAATTTCCAAGCATCACTTGTTTCACGCGTTTCGTTTAAGGTCAACATCGCAGGATCCCTTAAAGCTATGTATTTGGATATTCCATGCTGTTACAAGCCCTTTGTCCTGCAAATCGCATCTTTTTTATCTAGCATCCATCGATTGGCATTGGGACATCACCTGGGTCTGAATGGCTGGGGTACCCTCTGGTAAACTAACATAACTATGGAGAATCACCATTTTTCATGGGAAAATCCACTATTTCAATGGCCATTTTCAATAGCAAACTCTTAGTTCACCAGAGGGTACCACCAAGCCCAAAGGATCCAACTTTCTCACCTCAGGCGGGTTGCGGCTTGAACAAACCCGCCACCGTCACGATGTTCAACTGCTTCGCTCCGGGCGAGTTGCTGATGGACGATCCTTTGGTCGCTTGCTTTTAAGGGGGAAATGGGATCTGTTGGGATCCATTGGGGAACATGATCATGAAATTTGGATGCCAATGTACGCCATATTTTTTTTGGTGAAGAACAAACATCGAATTTCACATGGTCTAACGTCAAAGATTGAGAGTTGAAGCAAGTGAAATGAGAAAGTCAATCTAGCGTCGATATGGAGGTCCAAACATGGACAAATGATCACAAATGACCCCTTCTGATTTGTTGCATTGGGCCCACGATGGACTGGTCATTTTTTCAAATAATTCTCATGAGCAGAAAAGAATATAGAATCCCATTTCTAGATTTATTTGCTTCCCAGAAGCCTTACATTCAGAATTTACCACGGTTTTCTCATGTCTGTGTTTGTTGGAGGATGCAAATCTGTTGTCCCTACATTTGATGTTGAAGAGGCCTTGGTTCTTACGGTCATTTCTCACCAGCACTAGTGTCTCTCTAGTAGACGTTGATGTGGTAAACCCATGACTGGGGGTCATACTAAACATCATCCCAGTCATAGGGGCATATAGTTGAGATATGTTGAGATGATCCCAGTCAGCTAATGTTGGGAGCCGCCAGCCTAGTACCGGTGGTCAGACAAGTCCCACCACAGGTCCGCGAGGACTACAAGGAGAAGATTCGGCTGATGACAGAGGAAAATAAGACCTGCAAGTTCTTGGATTACGACTGCCAGAAGGGCATTTGGCAGTTTGAAGTCAACAGATTCTGAGATTTCTGAGTGGGTTGGTTGGATTTAAGCGGAACTTCAACGCATGTAAGTGGCTGATTCCCAGGAAAGTTTGGAATTGGTTCGTCAACAGGGTCCCGAAATTCCAGGGATCATTCGCAAACCAATCAGTGTTAGTGGTTTGATTTCCATCTCGATTGTATCCCCATTTTTGTAGAATTACCCTCTGGTAAACCAACAGTTTGCTATTGAAACTGGCCATTTATAGTTGATTTTCCCACAAAAAAGTAGTGATTTTCCATAGTTATGTTAGTTTACCAGAGGGTAAGGTTTCAAACATGGACTTCATTGATTGCTTTGAACACCTTTTCTTCGCTTGAGATGATGGCAACTTCTGTTGAAACCACCTGGCGCGCTGGCGAGAACCAACGATCCAACCTGGAATCATCCGAGCGGTCCCAGCAGCTCCCCTGCTTAAAGCAGCAGGGGAGCTGCGCCAGGAATCTGTGGAAGGCTTGGATAGGAATAAGATGTAATAACCGAAACTGTAGGTCCTTGTGAATCAGATATGATCAGCAATGTCACAGATTCCATCACCCCTTTGTATCCCTTTGTATGATTCATGCATTCATTCGATTAAACAAAAATCTACAGCGCTTGGACACAGAGCAGATCAGGTTTCAAATTTAAGTTATCACCACGGCCATCCGGCCTTTTGCTCGTCCCTGGCCTTGATTTGTCAGAAATCTGTTTGTATATGTTTGTATCATTAAAGGCGTCGCTCGCCAATGTCATTGGGACATGTGCCCAACAGCATCACTTTGGGCACGCCCGGCTGACCCACTTCACGCATATTATATACATGCAACATATTGCAACATCATGCAAGATTGGGAAAAGTGGTTTTATCAAAACTGTACCCTCAGTCATCTAAGATAGCGACGGAAAATGGCCCATGTGTAGATGCATTACCTATCAAACATTGTTATTTTCCATAGCAACATGACATGTTAATCATGTTAAGTTAAATGATTACCAGAGGGTTTGCACGGTTTACATCTAGCCACATGCTGTCCGCCGTCAGCCGGGATGCTTCTCCATGGGTCCCTCGGTCCATCTCGTCATGCGTGCTCAAAAGCGGCCGTTCGTGACCGGTGGCAAGAAATCGTACAAGGTTTGGGCTGAAATTTGAATTCGGAGAGAAGCTACATATGATAAATCGTACTTTGGTGAAGCTTGTGGTCATTGGTTGTTCGGCTTGAATTGAGACATTTTGATGGAGGAACATTGTTCACTAAACAAAGAAATTGTTCTTCGTGAAGCATGTCAATCATGTCACCTGTTTTAGTATTTCTTGGAAAAAGCCTGAAAGAGCGCATTTTTGTTTTATCATGTTTTATCAATAGTAGAGAAAGTATGCAGCCATCCACGCCTCCAACATGATCATTGTGGATTCAATTTTTGCACCACATAGACATGCACTACACATAGATCATAGACCTGAAGAAAAACACCAAACACTGAGGGTTTTTGCATGCTTTGTAACCCACAGTCAATCAGACAAAGATTCAGAATGAATTGAGGAACCTTTGGGTCTGCCCAAATTTGGGGACCGGCGGAGAAAAAACAGATTTGTATCCAACAGACTCTTTGGTACAGGAAAAGTCCAAGAAAGTAACAGAAAACTAGCAGGGTTACAGGCAGGGTCCCTTCCTCGATTGGTGGTTTTCCAAAAAGTCAGGTGGGAATACTTTCAGATATGATATTTAGTGTATTTTCCAGCCAGCCCGGGAATTCCCCCTGCATGCTTGCGAGATGTTGTGAGATGGGTTGGTACCATCAACCGGTCACTGATAGCTTGTGACCTGCAGCTGTGGGCTGATGACCGTCCACATCACATAGACCCAAAGTGGTCGCAAGTACTGTTGGCCTAGGAGTTATGGCATGACCATCACCGTGCAACCACTGACTTCACATTTTTGCAGACGGGCTAGGTCGCAAGCATTAGGCATTCATCAGAAAAGATGATATGTTACGCATGATTAATCGTACATAGTGGTAGCTATATTTACGAATCAATGGTGTAGATATATTTTTTTTTACTTGTCATGAATGTATGTGATTTGGCATGGTCTATAGTCAGTAATTCAATAGTATTGACCAGGGATAACCTTGGGATCCTGCAAATCATCAATGAGTGGGAACAAAACCGCCCCTGGTAGGACTGCAATTGCGCGGAAATAAAGATTACTACACCCGGTTTGAAGCGTGATGTACACGTGATGTGTACCTTCCACCTTTTTCATCCTTTAGATTTTGGTGAGTTTCACCTTCATCCTTGTGTAACTTCGTGTGACCATTATTTCGATAAATTGTGATAAATTCACCAACCTAAAATCAGGCAAATCTGGGATAGTTTCCCCAATCCAATTCCCGACATCGCGATGCGAGGTAGTTGTGATTTATTCAGGTCAGCGCATTATAAATCCCACTAGCCAACATCCAGCATTCACTGTGATATCATATCATTATAGCAAGTGAATCCATCATATATTGAGATATCTTCTCGCTAGTACCCCAGTCGCCAGTATACTTCAACCGGAGCGCCATGACGCAAGCGCTACAATCGCCGCGCCAACAGCTACGGGCCTTGAGCCCGCCGCGCCTGGAAATTCCGGTGCTGCCGGAAGTGCCAGTGAATAGACGGCAGAAACCGGATGGATGGGGTATTTAACTAATTCACCAACACAGTTTGAGGAGGAAATCATCAAACATGGGGGTATCTTTCTATGATATGTATATATATATATATATATGTGTGTGTGTGTGTACATTCGGTATACACTGGTAGGACAAAAGTTGCGCTTGTTGAGCTTCCAACAGTGAACATGTTAAGCTTCTTCTTCTGCACACCCTTTCCCCTTAGAATCCTACATGGAACCTTGTTGTACCCCGGTCGAATTTCCACCCTCCAAAAGCTTTAAAATA
>BGPT01001134.1:0-15023 GCA_003297045.1 Symbiodinium sp. clade C Y103
GTCACCCATGCCACCGGTTTGGCCAGCCATGTCACCCATGCCACCCGTTGGGCCAGCCATGTCACCCATGCCACCCGTTGGGCCAGCCATGTCACCCATGCCACCCATATGGCCACCCATGCCACCCATACCACCCATAGGGCCACCCATGCCACCCATTGGACCACCCATTCCCATTCCACCCTTTGGGCCCATGGGACCCATGCCACCCATGTACCCCTTTGGGCCACCTTTCTTTCCTGTTTCCTTGTCCTTGGCATACTGCACTGTTATAGGGCCGGGGAAGCCCTCAGGCTGGAATTGGTGCAAGTTTTCGATGCACCAATGAGCCTCGTACTCAGGCATGCGGACAAAGCCTGATTGCACACTTTTGCCCGGACCGGGGGGAAGAACTTTGCTGTGGTAGACTTCTCCGTACTGTAAGAAGAACTGCTTCAAGGCGTCCTCAGTAGTACCCAAGGGCAGGCCTGCAATGTACAACTGAATGTTTGGAGGAGTTTCGGTCCTTGGCTTAGTGAAAGAGTTCCCACCACATCCACCTTTTGCAGGCGCCAAGTGCGCTGGTCGAGGATTGGTGCAAATGTTGCAATAGTCTCTTCTCCGGAAGTTCATGTTCGAGCACAACTCGCACTGCCAGTCACCTTCTTCTGTGCCATCTGAACCACCCAAACCAGCCCTGTCGCTGGCATACTTGATCGAAAGTGGCTTCTGCAGGCCTTGGGGAATGTTTCCATTCAAGGTGTCAAGGATGTATTTGGCCTCTTCATTGGAGCCAAATTTCATGAAGCCAAAGCAATCATCTCTTCCAGGGGCTTGTGGAACCACCTTGCATGCAACCACATTGGCATACTGTGCAAAGATCTGCTTGAAGTAGTCATCGGTGCATCCGTCTGGAAGCCCTTGAATGCGTAGGTTGTCTCGTGGTGGCATGCCTGACTGTGGTGCTTGGCTAACGGGCACTGGGCTGGGGACAATTGATGTCTGCTCAGTGGGCATGAGCTGGATTGTGACTGGCGTTTGAAATCCCTGTGGGATGTTGCCGTTCAAGTTGTCTACGACCCATTTGGAGGCTTCTTTGCCAATGCCCACCAAAGCTTCAACTGTGGGTCCTGGAGTTTCTAGCACCTTCACGGCATGGATCGGAGCATATTGCCCAAAAATCTCCTTGATGATGCTTTCATTGGTACCCGGCGGGAGGCTCCCGATGTGGACGGTATCATACACCGCGGAAGCGGCCATGGCTCAAGTGCCTTTTGGTTCAAAACTAGTTTTGCGTGTCAAAACATATGGGGAGTGTTGAATGTCCCCTGCCAGTTTCCTCTTGTGCGAGTTAGAAACTTGGGGCCTTCGTCTGCATACTCTTATAATTAATCTCTGACATAGATATGGCTCGTGTTCGGTGCAGGCACAAATCCGAACTGCCAGCTTCGAGCCTTTGTAACTTGCGCGAAAGAGATTCATCTGAGATGGCATGTGTCCATGCTGTCAGATGGATTCAAACACATTCAAACGGAATATTCTTTTGAAGGGTTAGCTGGCTCACAAAACTATGCACAAAAACTGGTGGGAGAAAAGAAATGATGTCTTCATACGTCTTCCAATTCTTCAAGCTTGTCCGATTGGCACATGCGCTGCAGCTACGGATGCACCTGCGTACAGGTCTAGAATGGTCTCTCCCTCCACAGGCCATGTAGCCACTCTCTCCTTCTCCCCGGCCTCAGAAAAAACGCATGGCCATCCAGCATGCGGGGCTGTCGCAGACCTGTCGTGATCTGCTTTGGGCTGGTCTTCATTCCCAATGCTACACGTTATTACTCACTTTCGCCATGAACATCTTCCATTCAAGAGCATGGACCCAAATGGAAGATAGGCAGCCTGTGTCATACCTGGTAGACTCCGCCCACACCAGAAGTTGCACACTACGACCGCCATGATTTGTATTGATTTGTTCAATCTTGCTTCATGCCATCCGCCAACACAGTTTGTAAGGCTGGCACATTGCCCTCCGAGAACATGCATTTGGTGACATCCTCAGGATTCCGGAATGTACATTATGTGAATTCTGAGTCTTCAAAGAGCCAACCCAAGGAAACTTTTTTACGCCGCTTTGTCTCTGTGCCGTTTGTTCTGTTGCCTTGAGCCCTGTAGGAGGATGCTGAAGGACCCATACCCTCCATGGAAAACATGGGTAAACCAGCTCAACCAATCTACACTCCCAAATATCAGCGACTGGCAAGAAACAGCATATTGACATGGTCAGTTCTCTGAAGCCTTAGCACAGCTTACCGCGCAAAACTGGGTGCCCTGCAAAGCTGTATCGTACACCTTTGGGGCCAGGCCTGTCACATCTGGTTCCATGGTCATATCTGTCCGGACATGAATGGCTAATCAAATTCATTACATTGATAATTCTGTTTCATGATAGCTGCACTGTGTCTGAGCTCTATCCGAGGGCGCAGCACAACCACCCATCCGCTGCCACTGCCTGCAAGCACCTGTCAATTTCATCAAGTAGAGGTGTCGGTGTCACTTGCTCTAGCAACATAGGAGAATAGTAGTATAATGTTTTTCTTTGCATGCTGCATATGGCCACGTGGCCAGGTATTCACTCTGGCCGCTCTTCAAATTCGTGGAGGAGGAATTAGTGAGCTGGGTCGAACAATATGCAAGGCATTTTGATCATGTCATATTTGTCAATGCGAATCAGGACCTAGGGAGGCCCAAGAAAGGGGCTGGGCAACCTTGGCAGCGTTGTTTGTTGATCATTGGTGGGTCCGTACAATCCAGTCTGAAGCGAAAGCATGACAAGCTATGACAATCTCAAATGAAATCCTCCCTCTTCATGCTTATGATAAGCATTGAATTGAAAAACAATGAGCTGCTGTAAGGCTACTGTCATCATGATCAATCTGATCCTGGAGCAACCTGATGTGGTGCATGAATGTTTGGCACAAGAACTGCCTACTTTTGCCAAAGAGCCCTCCACGCAAAAATACGCAAAGGTTTGGAGGCATTTTTTTGATCAACACACTACTGTATAGGAATGCGATGCCTGAAAGAAAACACAACTATCACAACTTGGGTTAGGGCATCCAAGAAACATCAAGAAATACTCTACATTGACATCTTGGATTCTCCACTGGACTTGTACTCACCTAACCTTACACCCTCACCTTCCCATGCACTCTTTTGATCTCTTTCGCAAATGCTTGGCCTTTACATTTCCTCCTCGCACTTCATCATCGACCCGGATCTCCTCAGCAAGTGCAGTGTGTCGAGGCGTGCAGTCAAGGGGGCGACTTGGCCCAAAGTGCTTTTTGGATCCTGAACCTTTTGAATTTTTCTGGATTTGGCAAGATTCAAAATGAATCAAACATTGTGGATTTCAACTGACACTTTGGTTGGCTCCTGCTGCCTCGCCAACATCCGAGCACCCAAGCACTGCCGGAACCGCTCCCACCTTAGTCAGTGATTCAGTGGGACCTCCTTGCGGCTTTTGGATGTGCACACCCAGGCATTTTCTCCAGAAGTCCATCATAACAACTCCATCTAAAAGTAAAGTGTCGAAAGTCAATACTGAGACCACTGGCAAGCTGCCTCCAGGCAACGCCTTCGCAATACAGCTATCTGTGTTGCACCTGATCGTTCTGTATTTGTTGCTGGTAACCTGGTACTTACAGCCATGATAGAACTTAGCAGTCTCTGTCCCTGCCCTGATTCTGGATTGCACTCAAGTAGCACGACAACTGCTACCGCCCAAGGATATAGTAAAATGATGGAAGATGCACAAGAGAAGTTCACTGTATACATGCATGAGCCAATGCCTCAGCAGCAAGTGCGACTGTTTCCCAGGAGCTGCCTGGACAGTGTGAAAGCGGTATGCGCAAAGGTAACCAGTCCTGCAAACTTTAATGCCAAACTTTCTGCTTCAAGGTACAGTATGAGGCAAAAGACAGCATTCAGCTAGGCCTGTTAGAGCCCCTCTGGTCAGGAGAGCCACATCACCACCTAAACTGAAACAATCAAATATATCATGCATCCACAAACTACTCTGTTCGTACCCTCCCTACAATACACATCTAGAAGCAAACTGTTCCAATCCATGTCAATCTCATGAGATGGAAGCTTGATAAATCTTTCAGTCACAGTTGGAAGTTCCAGGCTGCAGCTCAGCTTTCGACGCCACAAAACGGAAGGCATTTCACGAATCTGTCGGCAGGAACCATCCAAGTGTGTTGAATCTGTGTTGAAGTAGGCGTGAGCGAGCCGTGTGCGATGCCACGCCTCCTTCAGCAAAGTGTCGGCAAGGGTTACCTCAAGGATGGAAACTGCCAATTGAATCCCAGGACTTGCTTCTCTCCCAAGCATGGACTACAATATACTGCAATATCATGAATATTCATGAATACTGTATGCCCCTGTGAAGCCTGTGAATGCCTAATGATTTTAAAGAACTTGGCACGCTGACATCCAAAGGCGGCTTCAGCTCATCAATCAGGTTTCTCAGGACCTACCATGAAGAATGCTGGGTCTAAAGTTCTTGGCACAGGGGCACAGGGGACACGTCAAATGGAAATGAAATGGAGTAGCCTGTTCAAGACTTCGTTCCTTTGCCTGGGAGTGCGGTTGTGCAGCAGTATGCTTGCTTGTCAACATATATCAAAATATGCCTTCATGATCAAGAGTGAAATGTGAAATGCAATGGATCTTGAAATCATGCTTTCGTGCGCAGAGAAGGTGGGCTTCTTTGTTTGGTGTGCGTCTGGTGATTCTGTCTCTGAAACGTCAAACTGCTCTGAGACCCACACACCCGAGTGCAAGCCAGACGCCCTGTCAAGTGCTGGCCACAAACTAACTTCCCAGTCTGGCGCGTCTGTTTGGCTCAGCGCAGCACGGTGCTGGTCTGGACTTCAAAGGAAGCCTTGGGAAGTGAGAAAGTAGCTCAGGAACACTGGAATGTAAGGGAATGTAGCTCAACAAAAATGTTTGAAAAATGTTTGAGGATTGAGTCTCGAGCTCTGCTTGTGTAAGCCGAAGCGACCCCTGGCGCCAAAGTGCCTCAGGTCATTGTACAAGCTATTACAAGCTCCAACCATCTTCAACCTTCAATTGAAAAAATGAGGCATCCGGCTGCATACCCACGGTCCACCACAGTATATCACAATAATAAGCTGGCATGAACTCACAACAAATCGCAAGAAAAAGTTCCACGCCTCCAAGTTGGCGGCTTCAATTGGTGGCCGTTGGCGTTTGGGCAGTTTGCTTCCCTGCACAGCTGGGTCAGCTTGCTCAGCTTGGTCATTGATCTTGGTCTCCTGGATGAGGCAACCCTTGCGATGTGGCATGCTGCAACCACAACCCTATGCCGCGCTGGTCCTCCAGCACGGGCTCGCGCTGAGCCATCTCCTTGCATTTGGAAATTATTCCCAAGAAGTCACAAGATCCACAAGTAGCCACAGCATGCACAGCTCACGCTGGCTCACTAGCACGGCTTGCACGCACATCTATCTAGAAACGTTGTCCCTGCCTCTTCGACAGTTTCTGCAAGTGCCTTCCAACCAAACGACTCTCTGCCAAGGCAGCACACTTTCCATCTTCTGAGGGCGTGCATATAAATATGTACATCTATTACCATTTGTGTGCAAATCCATGTGTGATATAGACTATTATATATACCGTATTTATGCTTGACTTCAAGATCCCCAAAGGCAATGAATGAGTAAACATACAGATCATGTACACAAATCAATACAGTACACACCTACACCAACATGTACTGACCAAACAACGTAGAGTGCAAGGTCTTCGAATGAGCATTGTATCTTCAAGCTCGCAAGTGTGAGACTGCCCCAGCCTTCAGATTTTCAACACCCTCAGGAGTCAATGGTAGGCCTGATTGTCAAACAAATATGCTTGTGTTCACTGTCAGCTGTGGCAGCGAAGCCATCTATGGTCTGGGGCACTGGTTGTTCAAACAGCGGCTGTCTGGATTTTCCTTTTACTGCGTCAATGTCGTGACTACAGTATGCGACAGCGAATGCTTGCACACTTTTCTGCCTATAGAGTCGTCGTGGGCCCCTTTCTCTGCATCATCACGGCCTACAGGCATCTAGGTCTGTTGGGTCCGCATCACTCTTGGTCAACACGCAGCCCAAAGCAAATGTTGCCTTGCACCAACAAATGGAGCATCAACGACATAACAATTGCTGGATTCATGGTTTCAATGCTAATGCGTCTTGTATGTGGCTACTTCTCATGACAGCTTGCACTTGCAGCCTGCTAAGCGCTGCATCTTGCGATTGTCGTCCTTGACTTGAGGCAAATTCTTTCTGCTAGCTGCTAGTTGGCAAAAAGAAGCAACTTGAACCAAAAATACCCCAAACACTTTGGGGGCACGTAGAATGATGCATGATGGTAGACAATGCCAGCTGCAAATCTGCTAAGCCTTACTCGGTGGCCTTCAGCTATTTCTGATTCTTGCTGTATCTACTGCATGTCGCCTGAAACACTCTAAGGGCCACTCCAACCATCCATGGCCTTCCAAAGCCAGTTTCACCGAGCGCCTCCAGGACAAATGGAAACAATGGGATGGAGGATTGGAGAACTGGAGGAAACACTACTGAGTCACTACTGCTCAGTCTTGCAATGTCTGAACTGAGGATTTCACGCGTGCGACTGGGTACACACCAGAACCCATAGCCTCACTGAACTTGTTCCAACATTTCTTCAAGAGTGGCCATAGCGACTTGGTGTGACTGTGGCAAGCCGGGCTTCCTTCCTTTTTTTTTTGGGGTCTGCCATGAATCAATTCCTGAGCTTCTTGCTCCTGTGCAGCCTCTGCGCACCGGCTGAAGGCCTTTGCAACGTCTCAAATTTCAATCAATACCTTTCAAGGTCATGGAAGTGATGGAAGTGATGGAAGATGATGGAAGGTGATGGAAGGTGATGGAAGGTAATGGAAGGTAATGGAAGGTGCTGGAAGGTGATGGAAGGCGATGGAAGGCGATGGAAGGGGATGGAAGGCGATGGAAGGTGATGGAAGGTGATGGAAGGTGATGGAAGGCGATGGAAGGTGATGGAAGGTGATGGAAGGTGATGGAAGGTGATGGAAGGTATTTGAATCTGAATGGTTGAAGCAATCACCAAGTGTACTGGATGCTACTGGATGCCTCCTTCAACTTCATCCACAGCCGGTTTGTACCTCAGAGAAGGCAACATGTCAATCTTCTGAAAATCACCAGACATTTCAAGTAAAAACCATCTAAAATCTATGCGCAAAGGAACAAGAGAACAGGCTGAGACAACTTCTGTGCCCTGAGGATTTGTGCGCGCCAGGTTCTCGTCCAACCGTTGATTTGCGAGTCTGATGAGAGTCTCAGCGCAGTCAAATCATCATAGGCATCTTTACATCAACATTGGGTGAACACTGCCTACTGGACTAGTTGCTCTCTGTCAACATTGGAATTATGGAGGGCGAGGGCGCCACCTGAAAGTAGGCTTCATCCACCAAGAGTTGGCCATCCATGGCAAGTGGCACCTCCAGCCTCATGGCCTGAGAAAAAACTGAACCACCAAGGTGGTCAGAGATCTGCAAGGCGCTTTTCGGTGCTTCAGCTCAGTTCTCTGCAGGTTGAAGCTCTTTTGTCGCTTTGGACATGGTAAACATTTGAAGGGAACACAAGTGTTGTTTGAATTTCAAGCTAATGGCCAGCGTGCGAATCTGCACCAGTACACGTTTGCGCCCCAGGCCTCAAGGTTGAGGCAGCTGATGCTCCTACTGCATCCGAATCATGAGGACATATGAGGACTGATTGACTGAGTGTCCTGCTTATGCCACTCTCACGGAAGCCAGCCTGGTTGTGGGCTTCATCTGCTCCGGTTGCGGACAATTCCAGCAATAAGGAATGGTAAGGAGTCCCCAAATTGAAACTGAAGCATTCTAAGTTCAACTAGGTTCAGTATGTTGAGCTGGTGCAGAAAGCACCGACTTTGTATGGTGACACCTCCCGAGCCACGCTGAGCATGTGTTGTGCAAGACCCGCATCTGCACCTCAGCTCTCTTGACTGACTTGGCTGCAATACTTATATGTGAACAGATATACCCCTGTTCCAGGCCAGCAACTTCTGCTAATGGATAAATGTTGATGCCAAGCTTGCGTTCAATGCAACGACAACGGCACGCAGCGTTGCACACGTTTTGTACCTTATCGGGCGGCTTGAGCCAATGCCAAAGCGGTCATTGGCAAGTCACCTTAGTCCTTGAATTGTGCAGTCCCATCACTGGATATATGTGTACTTTACATGGATGGCTCCTGCCTACTTCCCTTTCACACCCCCCATGTGCAGGGCGCTTCAGCCGCTGCACACGAGAGAAGGGATGTTTGAAATTGGAGAAATGAATTGAAAGTCAGCCTGTACACGCACGGCAAAAGAAAATGACACTTCACCGGCGAGGAGCGTAGCTCCCTAGCCGGATCCATGTTGGGATGGCCTGCGAAGCAGGTTACCATCCAGGGCAGATACACCACCCTTTCGTGCATCTATGTACGAAGGCTAACTACCAAAATTTTNCCATGTTGGGATGGCCTGCGAAGCAGGTTACCATCCAGGGCAGATACACCACCCTTTCGTGCATCTATGTACGAAGGCTAACTACCAAAATTTTAATTAGATATTGGTTCAATGCATTGAAATCTACGAATAGACAAGCGACGTGCTGTCTTGGCAGTTTGAAATTTGAGGTGTGAGACGAGCGAATTTCAGGACTCTACAGTGAAATTGCCTCGCTCAGATTCCTCTCAGTAGACGATGTCGGCGTCTCCTCTCGCCACCCATCATCATCGTTTTCGGTGTTACCATTTTGGAAGTTCGAAATTTAATGTCGAGCCCTCTTTGACCAACCGTCCATGGTTCGCCTCTCGATCGAGAACCCCTTGTCCTTGCCTTTGCCCTTGTCGTCCTTCCCCTTATCTTTTCCTTTGTCCTTCCCTTTGTCTTTGCCCTTCTCCTTTCCCTTTACGGGTCCTTTACTTGAAGAGCTTGCTGCCTGTGATCCTGATTGTGGAGCTCGAGCACCTTGTACAAAACTTGTTGAAGTCTCATCCACGATCGCGGCAACATCTTGAACCTTTTCAGGTGCTGACGGCATGAGGGTATCGAGTCTTTTCGTCTTTCCTGTTGCACTATCAGCCATTGCTTTCGCCCAAGCATAATCTACTTGAAGCTGGAGGACACGGGGAAGTCGCACGCCACACTGTGCAGCAATGATTGCCACATCCAGGTTCCTGTAACGCTTTCGGACCATGTAGTACACTCCGACGGCAGGTAGGCATAGGCATGAACTCCCATAATCACGCACATCATCTTGACCTCGAAAGTAAGTGTATGTGGTGATGTCTGGATATGCGCCCTTGATAGCCCTGGCTACGAAATTGGAGATGATCCTCCTCATTCTCGCTCGTCGGGATGCATCTGCTTTGTCCTCAACTGTGGGCATGTAGAACTTGATATCATTGGGACTCAATCCAGTGTCCACAAGGAAAGCCATGATCTTTTCAACTTTGATGGCTGTTTCGATCATAGTCATCATGGCATCAAATGGACGATCTTCCCACATCATCTCGTTCTCANGGAAAGCCATGATCTTTTCAACTTTGATGGCTGTTTCGATCATAGTCATCATGGCATCAAATGGACGATCTTCCCACATCATCTCGTTCTCAAGGACGGAATTGGGTTTGGCCCTTTTGTCAAACCACGGTCGCAGCGTAGAAGTGGTCGGTGGACGTAGGCTCCCATCATCGTTGACTCCATTCATGGGTGCCAGCTTGTCAAGATCCAATCGATCGTTTTGGTTCATAGTCCATTCATACCGGGTGTCCGCAGGAGTCTCAGTCCGGTACTTGTAATATGCCTCATAATAACTGGTGATGAAGACCATCAGGGTGTTGTCGAGGATTTGCGGAGATACCTCGTCCGGATCGATGTTGCCAACGCCCTCATATGCTTCTGGCATTTTCTTGATGCCGATCTCTAGGGGTTGTGCCCATTTTGGGTACCGGCTGGTACGTTCTTGCTGTGCTCGAACCCGTTCTTCTGCCAGCTCCCTCAGGCGGTCATCGTCATCACCAACGACTCTATCACCGTCAGAATGTTCATCCATCGGACGCATCTTGGGCTCTTCCGTTTCCTCCTCAACGTCCATGTCTCCTTCCTCATCTTCATCATAGTCAACTTCCTCCTCGTTGAAGGAAAAGCTTCCAAGATCTCGATGAACCTCATCAAACTGGTCATCCACATTGACTTCATCAGTCTCCATTTTGACTTCTTCAGATGGTTCCTCGTCCTTCATTTCATCGCCACCACCTGTCTCACCTTCATAAGGTGTGTTCTCAGCTTCATCGGCTTCTTCCTTCGTCATCTTGAAGGGCTTCCTTCCATGAGACACCATCATCCCTTTGCAGTGGAGACACATGCTCAACTTCACAGGTGTGGACAGTAGGCATGCAGGGCACACCGTACATCCTGCCCTCTCAGCTTCCTTGTGGTCGATCACATATGTCAACAGCTTCTGCATGTTGGTCTTCTCCTCAACTGTGCCAGACCTGATCACCTTGGTCTCTAACCCCACGACTATGTCCAGGATCTCGGCCGCCTCAGCATCATCCTCACCGACGGCTGTGGCACATAGACGAGCTTCCCAAATAATCGTGTCACGGGTCGCGTAGCGACTTGGTGACCGAACTGACTTGATCAATTGACTTGGCCCTGATGGCACCAGCAACCTGNAGCTTCCCAAATAATCGTGTCACGGGTCGCGTAGCGACTTGGTGACCGAACTGACTTGATCAATTGACTTGGCCCTGATGGCACCAGCAACCTGTGCCAATTCTTCCGGCCGTCTTCGAGCCTCTGATCTTGTCGAACGGGATGGTCATGGTCGTCACGGGCTGACCAGATGCAGTCACCCTGCCCTCGAATTCCTGCATGAGAACTTCAGTAGGGATGTAAAAGACTGCTCTCTCATTTCGATGTCGTGCAGTGCCCTTAACGATTTTCCATGAGCGACTGTCCCACGGAGGAANAGTAGGGATGTAAAAGACTGCTCTCTCATTTCGATGTCGTGCAGTGCCCTTAACGATTTTCCATGAGCGACTGTCCCACGGAGGAAAAGGATTAAAAAATGTGCAGATCCTTCCTTGCTCTGCTCCAGCTCCCGGCTTGATGCCACCCTCCCAGATCTGCATTAAGAGATCTCTATCAGTTTCATGATAGCACTCTGGCAATGCAGCCACAAATCCTGGGGTCATGGGCGACGAGAGCATCTCCTCCTTCAATTTGACTTCGCCAAATGCGCTCTTCGAGTGACCTGATGGTGCGCGTACCGCAATGGGTTCAACCAGCAGTCCATCTTGGGGGATCAAATCGGGGGTCAGAATTCTCTTTCGCACGCAGTAGGGCATCTCTAAGTCCGCCCCATGATTGACACCTAGTGCAAGAATCTGGATCCTCACTCTATGACCCCGAACCACACAAGTGTGCATGATCTTCATCAACATCTTCAATCTGTATCTTCCCTCATCCCAGTTGGTACGCCACCTTTGGTTTCTGTGGTCCCAGGTACGGAAGGGGATGTGGTCATGGCGCAGTCGATGGATCCTCCAAAGGGATTCATATGCAAGAAAATCTTCGAGCATAACCCAGCCACTGTCGTCACATTTCAACCCGATGTTTTGGGTATGGCCAGATGTTCGACCGACCTGATGTCGAAGAACAGAATTGATATCGAAACTGAGCTGGTACTCGTATGCGTCCAACCATGGATCACTCTTGGGGCAAACTTGACTCCGTCGTAGTAGTCGCAATTGAAGAAGTAGTCCACAGTTGTGGGAATGATCTGAAGGAACATGTGGTCAGAGTAACATCCTTCAGGAAGTTTCACCCTCTTGTACATCTCAATGTCTCTGTTGTGCTCAGGATAGCTGTCCCAGAAATCGGCCCACGACCATCGGTCTCCACGACCCTTCATCATTGCCTCTTTTGCAATCTCCATGATCTCATCATGTGATGTGGGTCCACCTTGGGCAAGCAAGAAGCCATCGATACAGTATGAACCANCATTGCCTCTTTTGCAATCTCCATGATCTCATCATGTGATGTGGGTCCACCTTGGGCAAGCAAGAAGCCATCGATACAGTATGAACCATATTCATCCTGGTCGCCAACACGGCTCATGAAGAGAGGACTTTCATACATGTGTTCTGGGGGTGATTCAGCCTCCTCCTCTTCTTCATCATCATCAAACCCTTTCTCAGTTAACATTGGGGCATCGTCACCTTCTTGTGGGGCCTGCGAAGCAGGTTCGCCCACTTCATCTTCCTCATCACCCTTCTTCTCCTCTTCAGTGGTGACAGGGAACATGGTGTCTCGAATCAACTGGAAGGCGTTCTTGATGATTGCCTTGTTTTCATGTCGACAGTCTGCATGTTCATGTTCGATGCTTCCACAGTACAGACACACCTGCACTTCTTCAGAGGCATTGTAGATGAATCCAATCGCATCGGCGATTTTACCTCTGGAACTGCTGACCTCATCCCGCATGGCGTCATCATTCNCACTTCTTCAGAGGCATTGTAGATGAATCCAATCGCATCGGCGATTTTACCTCTGGAACTGCTGACCTCATCCCGCATGGCGTCATCATTCTTCGGCTTCTCTTCATCCTTCTCCGCCATGTTGACATCTTCATCATCATCGGCGGGTTCCTGGTCTGGAGCGACGTCTTCATACTCAGCATAATCATCACGCTCCATACGGATCTGGTACCGATTCAACATGTCCGCCAACTCTTCATCGGTGAGGTAGTGAAATTCCTTGAGGTCCTTGAAGTCCTTGATCAATTGCGTGATCTTGGAGACTTCTTCAATCTCACGGGCATCCAATTTGCAGTCGAAGGATCCCTTCCTTTTATCATTGATCGTCGACGTTGACCTTGCTGTTTGTCTGAAGAATCGTACAGCATCCTCAAGGCCATTCAAATACAGTGACGGGTCAATTGCCTCAGGAAACACATTCACTGTTCCTCTTGTCATCGCCGCCACGTCGAGAAGTCCCAACCAAAACTCCACCACGTCACCTGCCTTTTCCGCCGTGGCTGTCGTTGGACCAAATATCTCGTTCATCTTGTTGTCGTCGTCAATGACCCTTTTCAGGAAATCCTTGTATAGGACATTTCCACAGTCTTTCATCAAACGATAANTCCCCCAACTCAGGTCCGGTCCTTTTGTACTGACTCTGGTTGTTGGCAGAACAGTTGATGCAATATCTGGCATCATCCTCCACACTGTCAAGCTCAGCAGATGTTTCAGCATGCTTGCATCTCATGCAGAGGAGATCCTTCTCCCTGTGCTGATTGACAGGCAGCCAATAGGTGCTTGCTGCAGGACGTTCATCAAGATCAAAGTTGGCTGTTTCGGCATCAAACAACTTGGGCTTCCGGCTCTTTCTGGCCTTCTTGGTGAATCTTGTCGCATTGACACCAATCTCGCCCTCTTCTCCCACGCTTCTCCAATACTCCTCCTCACGATTCAGAGCATCTTGCTTCTCCTCAGACGTGTGGAACAGTGTTGGTGGTGAGGTGATTGTCTTCAATCGGAACAAGCTGATACCGGAGTACTTGGGCTGATGTGCAACTTGATTCAAGCGATCCACAGCATCTCGATCAGATGCACACATGAGGAAGACTCGTTGTCGAAATAGAGCTTTCTCCATCGCTGACCAGATTGCATTCTTCCCGGCAGATCCCTCTGGGGCTTTCCTGAGGATTTTATATTGGTGACCAAATTGGGAATACATCATCCTCCACATGTTCTCAGAGGTGGAAACCAGGATTCCCCATTCACGGAGTTCAGCCGCCAACTTCTTGGCCATCTCGTCCGTTCGTCCTTCAACATTGTTGAACCTCGAATCAGGACACACCGCGACAAACACTGGCCTTGGACACACCTCTTCCAGTTCTTGGATTGAACCTCGAACCAGTATGTGGAAGTTCGCATCAGTCAGTACGACGTGCGGTGGATTTGGGTTCATGATGAATGACATGGACAACCATACATGGATCGTGAGGTTGACCAACTGAGGATTGGCTTGGACGTAGTCCCTCACCTTGGTCGCCGTGTCCATGAACTGCACAACATTCGACTGGGATTCCGTGTCTTGGATCTTGTACACAATGACATTGTCCCAACCCATGTCCTGCAATCCCATCACAAAGTTGTGTGATCCAGATGTCGTAGCAATGGTGAACTGGAGATCTGTGATCAGGATCGTTGTTCCATGACGGAACTGCCCCGACAGAGAATCCTCTGGCTTCTTCTTGTCCGGTNGATGTCGTAGCAATGGTGAACTGGAGATCTGTGATCAGGATCGTTGTTCCATGACGGAACTGCCCCGACAGAGAATCCTCTGGCTTCTTCTTGTCCGGTTCTGGAACGATCTCGCACCCCAAAGTGTTTCGGATGTCTTTCTTGAACTGTCCGACACCACTCTGATTTGCTACTTCCACATCNCTTCTTCTTGTCCGGTTCTGGAACGATCTCGCACCCCAAAGTGTTTCGGATGTCTTTCTTGAACTGTCCGACACCACTCTGATTTGCTACTTCCACATCATGGTCTCCGCACATCACCATCAATGCAGCCGATGTAAGGAACGAACTGCTTTTCGTCCACATCTGGGTCTTTGCGAGATAGTGGTACATGCGAAACCACTCATCGGTAGGAATAGCACATGCACTCTCGTCGCAAACCAATCTGGTATTCAGCTGGCTGAACGCAAGGATACCGTATGTTGTGACTCGTCTCAAGTATTGAGCCCAACCGCTGTTGCCAGGAGCAAAGGCCATGGGGCCCTGCATCACAGAAAGCAAGAAGATGGTTTGCTTCGGCTCACTCCTTGAATCGGCCCAGTATCGCGTAGCAATTTCTGTGCCAGCATAATCCTCAGCTCTGGACTTCTCTTCCTTGAA
>BGPT01001134.1:18726-87382 GCA_003297045.1 Symbiodinium sp. clade C Y103
TGCTTGGATTGCGTCTGCAAGCTTAACATCGTTCCCAGGCAAACACCCGTAAAAATCAGCCCACCGAGATGCCTCAAAAGTAGCTGGTGAATTCCCGAGATCCTGGAAGAATGCTGCCTCCCAGAACTGGTTCTTGACTTGGTTTCCCAGCAGGACACCTCTTCCCTTGAATTTTCTGGTGNCCCGAGATCCTGGAAGAATGCTGCCTCCCAGAACTGGTTCTTGACTTGGTTTCCCAGCAGGACACCTCTTCCCTTGAATTTTCTGGTGGGATGCCCCTTGGGCAACTGGAAGTTCTTCTCAACACATATTCCATGCACCCTAGCCATGTGTACTTCTTTCCCAGTGCGTTTGGCTTCTGCAACAACATCATCATATTCCCTAACGACACTGAAATCATATACACCGGCTGCATGTTGACCCAACCATTCTTTGCGCATAGATTTACGTGCATCTTCATCTTCCATCATTTCCTTCCGTCCTACTGGTCTAGACACAGCAGTGTTGAAGATCTTAGTGATGTCGATGCCGTTGTAGTTCTCTCCCAACTTTTCCCTATGGGGTTGATCACACTGATGAACACAAGGCATACATGGAAATGGATGGAATACATTCTGTTTGTCTGGGTCTTTGATGGTGTCCCCAGGGGCAAGTGACCTCGGAGTGATGCCACCACATTACCGTTGGTGAAGTCGTAGCTCTTCTCATTCGACCACGTTGCCTTAGGACCAAATCCCTTCTCAACTTCGGACCATTCATCCCACTCCATCAAGAAANTGGTGGAAACAAGAGCATCCGACCGACACCCGAAGGGTGCTATGGTCGATGACATCTTACATTTACCATCACACTCATCGTCAGATGTTGACCTCTTGCCGATACCAAAGATCTTTCCAGGTCTTGAGTACTCATGTCCTACAGACACACCAATGTCACGGTCAGGGCCCTTATCCTTCTTCTTGCTCTTTGAGCTTGAAGACTTCTTCTTTTCCTCCTTCTCTTTCTTCTTCTCTTCCTTGGACTTGGAGGTCTTCTCAGCATCTTTGATCTTCCTTTCAACTTTGCTACGTTCACGTGCAGCATCTGCCTCCATCTCCTGAACTCGAATGATCTCTTTCCTTGTCTCATGAGGAACCTTCTGCCACTCCGTTGGAGAATACTTGGCAGGTCTTGGAGAATCACGGACGATCTTGTATCCTCTCTCATCCACTCGATAAAGTCGTCCAATCTTGTCGATCTTGACTCTCTCTCCATCATTGTTCAGGTACACGATGTCGTCACCTTTCTTACCCTCCAGGTAATGCTCAATCATGCTGTCAGGAACGATCACTCTGTCAGGCTTTGATGATGAACTCGGAGCTGGTTGTTCAAGGCCCGGTGGTGGTGGTAGATCAGCTCTTCTCGCCGCATCCTCAGCGCCCATGAACTCAAGTTCATCAACTTCAGCCATGATCGATGGATCAACACCAGACTTACTTCCACCATCCGGTCCATCTCCTCCACCATCTCCTTTGTCATCATCACCTGCGTTGTCACCGTCCTGATCATCATCGTCATCATTGTCATCACCCGTTCCCGGAGGAGGTAAGGGTAGATAATCTGGACTTCCTTCAAGTCGATCCTTCTCCTTGAGACCTTCAATGGTGACGTTGATCTTCTCGTAATTCTCTTTGCATGGGAATTCCAATGGCTCTCTCAACTCTACTCGTTCTGTGTAATGTGGTGTCTTGAGCTTGGGGATTGGTTTACCGGCATTGTAAGCAAGGCTCTGCTTGGACCAATCTGTCAGTGCCCATACACGATACTTTCTCGACCAATGCAGTCCAGGTCCGAGTTCATAACCAGCAAAGATGCCAGGTATTCCTTTCGGATCAAACTTGTGCTTCTGTTCCACAGCTCGTGCACCACTCGGTTTGAAGAAAACCAATGCTCCAAATGGAATCATCTTCCCTTTGAACTCTTCACCATGCAATTTGCACCATGCACTGACCTCCTCGTCATTTGGTTCAATGTTGAGTAGATGACTCACACATCTTATGGCATATTTCCAAAAAAACGGTGGTATGCCAGCTTCTAGCATGCATGTAGTTGTGGCCACCAACAGGAATTGGTTGTTCCTTTCGGCGAGGGAGTTGTGCTTGGTCTTTCCAGCAAGGGAATAATCAATTGGAATTCTCAGTGCCTTCATAGCTTCTCTGAACTGAGGTGCCATGTCTGAGTAAGCTTCTCTGATCTTCCTTCTGCCCATGAACATCTTCACGGCACTGATCACTGCCTCGTTGTTCTTCCTCGCAGATGGANCATGTCTGAGTAAGCTTCTCTGATCTTCCTTCTGCCCATGAACATCTTCACGGCACTGATCACTGCCTCGTTGTTCTTCCTCGCAGATGGATAGGCTTGAAGCATGCCCGTGTATCTGTCTCTGATCACAAAGACATTCTTCTCAACCCCATAGTCTTGGGCAAGAACCTGACGATCATCCACGAAGTCGAAAGTGACCAGGTCACCAAACTTGGTGAGCTTCCTCTGAAATGCTCCTCGAAACGTCTTACGANAACGTCTTACGATGTTTCATCTTCGCTCTCACACATGATTCACAATATGGATTCTTGTAACGATGAGTCAACAGATGTGATTTAGATCGAGCTTCACTCTTAAGAGTTCCTCTTTTACTCAATCTTGGTCCTCCATCTTCTTCGTCTACATCAATCACATCCTCGTCATCGTCTTCTCCAGCCTCTTCTTCATCAACATCGACTCCGTGTTCGACATCAGGTGCATCTCCAGCGAAGCTGGGTGGATACACGTCATCATCGTCTTCCACGTCATCGAGTTCTTCCACGTGACCTTCGTAATCCTCTTCTGANCTTCACTCTTAAGAGTTCCTCTTTTACTCAATCTTGGTCCTCCATCTTCTTCGTCTACATCAATCACATCCTCGTCATCGTCTTCCACGTCATCGAGTTCTTCCACGTGACCTTCGTAATCCTCTTCTGAGCCCACTGCAACCTCGTGGACCTTCTTCTTCTTCTTTCGTCTCTTTGTCTTGTTCACCTTCTTCGTCCCTTGTTGTGTAGGGCGTTCCATCATTTCGTCACCGCCCTCTCCATCAATCACGAGGATGTTTTCTCCATCGGAAGTGGAGCAGTCATCGTCCAATACGTTCATCAACTTCTGAATCTTGGGCTGATTGCCAATCTCCTTACATTGGTCAATGTTGATGTATGGAATGTGATCCTTCACTTTCATCTTCACGATGTAGCCCTCATTGTCGATCATATACGGATCTTTCCCAGAAGGCCAAATGAACGAGAATCCTTGTTCCATGCATCTCTTACCCATTGATAGGACTGACGGAGTATCATCGAGAACGTGAGCCTTCACCGGCTCACCGAACACTTCAAAGTTCAAATCAGTCATCTGTGATGTTGAAGTGACTCCGTTGGCTGTATGGAAGTTGACCATCTCACCCTCGTACGTCTCGTTGTCAAGTCGATCAACTTTCCGTCGAGCGATGAGATCATGCCCGCTTCCGGAGTCCATGATGAACTTCTTATCCTTCTCCTCGACAGGTACAGTGATGCACATCACGTTCCCCTTGATGCCGAACTTTCCTGGAATGTGTTCGATGTAGTTTTCCTCAAAGATCTCGTTCGCAAGGTCACCGTATCCGTCTTCAATCATCTTGATTCGGATGTCAAATTGAGGTCCGACGACGATGTGCACTTCATCAATGCCACCGTACTCCTCGTCATTGTTCATCAGAATGGCCATCGCCTTTCCTCTGCTCCGAGCAATCCGACAATCAAATGCCCATTGCTCGTCCTTGCGAATCTCCTCAGTTGTCTTCGAGTCTCTCTGACGATTCTTGCTTTTGGGTCCTCTTTGATCACATTCGACAAAGTCGTGCTTCTCATAGTTCACGAGTTCCACACTCTTCATGTCAAACTTCACCTTTGTCCTAGATATCGTAGATGCAACTTTGACAATGGTATCGTCATCGTCACTGTCGAAGTCATGAAGTAGTGCGGGTGCAGCTGAAGATTTTGGAGTGCTTGGTGCAGTGTTGAAGAGATGTTGATCATGTCTTCTTCTACATTTGTCGCCAAACTTGCAACTCCCTTTTGCCCAATTCCAACAAGGTTCATCAATCTTCTTTGGCTTGTTGGCCGGGGATTTGCTTCTTGGAGATTGACTTCTGCTGTTCTTCCCATCCTTCTTCTTCTTCATGTTATCGAAAACCTTCTGGTCATGGCTGTATTCACAGTCCTTACCCTTCTTGCAGGCTTTCTTCACGAAGTGGAAGTGACATGGAATCTTCTTCTTATCCTTTGGTGAGGGAGATTGAGATGCACCGGGCCTCCTTGGAGTACCATTACCTTTCCCTTTGCCCTTGCCTTTGGCATGGTTCTTTGGTGACGGTGATGGCAATACTGGAGCCGCTTCAACCTTAGCTTTCGCTTTGGGTTTCGCCTTTGCCTTAGCATCTGGTGCATTCTCATTTCCAGCCTTTGGAGTTGGAGTAGCGGGTGCAGGAGTACCAGGTTTCCCAGATCCTGCATATTCCCTGGCATATTTGTCACGAGCGGCTGCATGCTTGTCTTCCTTGATTCGTGCAATGGTCCGCTCAATGAAATTCCTCAGGTGTCGATAAGTCTTCCTCTCGTCANGGCTGCATGCTTGTCTTCCTTGATTCGTGCAATGGTCCGCTCAATGAAATTCCTCAGGTGTCGATAAGTCTTCCTCTCGTCACCCTCTTCCCATGACTCGTACTGCTTAATGTCAAACATGAGGAGGTTTGAGTGCCTGATTTTTGAATACAATGATCGCCTCAACCAATCATCTGGAGGGACATTTTCCGGTCTCATATTGTTCACCATCTCAATCCACTTGTCATAGAATTGATCGAGATGTGCATCTCCATAGTAGGTCATCTTCACGAGATGTTCCATGGTAAACAATGTCTCTGATACACCTGGAGTTCTGAAGTGGTTCAAGACCATAGCAAGGATCTCCCTACCCATGACAAATCCTCCATTCCGTCCAGCTGCTTGTGTCCGATGTCGCAGTTGTGTGGATACATTCCTGGCTACGTCTCCTGCTTGTTGGATCATGTTTGAGAGTGCTATGGACAACTTGGTGTCTATGGACTGGAACCGTTGTCCTCCACTGTCATTCAGAGCATCCAGATCAGGATGTCTAGCAAGTGCTGGTTGTAGCCATTCCTGCCATGCTGCTCGATCACCATCATTGGCAGCCAAAATGACTCCCTTTGCCACATCAGATTGCCAGCTAACGACGTCTTGAACTTTTGGCCATGCTGGTACGAAGACCTTGTCCGCCTCTCTCCTGGAAATTCGTGGAGCTTCCACTGCAGAGAAATTGGATTGTGAAAATGCATCATCCGCATATGAACCTCTCGTAGATGGTTCAGGTGGTGGTGGTGGATCAGATGGCTGACCAACCTGAAGAGTGTCTCTAGTGAGAACGGGCCCGACGGAAGCAGGTTGCCGTTCATTAGATCCCCTCTGGTTCGACGTATCCGCTGGGGGTCCTGCAGGTTCCGGAATCTGCTCGTTATTCCCAATGCCGTTCCCTTGTCGAAGACGTTCAATCTCTCGTACTTCCTCATTGTATGCTTCTTCAACTTGACGATAATAAGATCGAGTGACCGCATGATCACCCTTTTCCTTCTCCAAGGCGTCCCGTAACTCTCGAATAAGTCGATCAGTATCTGGGTCAACCTGGACGGCAGCACTAAAATGTTGGTCATGGGGTGTTGATTTGGACTTGTTATCCATCTCCACTTCTAGACCTTGAATCTTGGCCTTCAACATGGAAATCTCCCCTTCTTTACCAAGTATAGATATCCTTTTGTCCTCTTGATCCTTGTTCAATCTCCATATGATTTGATCTTTCTCAGATATCTTCACGAGGTTGGACTTACGTTCAGTAAGGAGTTCCGATCTAACCTTATCGNAACCTTATCGATGTCCTTGTCCGGTTGCGCAGGTAGCGCACTCATGGTCAATTCGTGCACCTGGTCCTTTAGTCGGAGGTTCTCCTTCACGTACTCACTGGCCTCGTCTACCATGTCATTGATCTTCAGCTGTTGGATCTTTACCTCAGACTCGAGTGTCTCGACCCTTGGACTTCGATCGGCTCCACCAAATGCTGGTAACCCATCTCGACGAGCTTCGTCAGCTTGGACGTAAACTTGTAGTCGATCCCAATAGTCCTGACTCGTCTCGTTCTCGACTTTCAGCATGGTTTGGAGTCGTTCGTTCTGCTTCCTTAGGTCTTCCACTTCCTGAGACCTCACTCGCAAGTCAGCAATCGCCTGAGAACTCTGTTCTTGATCTTGTCTACGTCTCCTTTCTATTTCGGAGTGGAGAACTCTAAGTCGATGGTCACTTTCCAATTTTTGTTGATTCGCTTCACTCACCTTCATCCTACATTCCCTAACAATCTTCTTTACACTCTCCTCATTGAAATAGTTACCTCTCTGGGCCAATTCCAATGACTCACGTAGTGCCGTTATCTCATTCTGGGATTTCTGTAGTTCTAAGGTAGTGAACCGATCTGAAATGGATGCCATCTCTGCTCGTTCTCGATGTTGTACTATTGAATACTCCAATTGAGTTTGCATTTCAAGCCCCTCACAATGTAAGTGATTAGCTACACTCTGGACGTGTTCACTGTTTGTTTCCATATGATGAATTCTGTCCTCAGTGTGTTCCAACATGCCTTTCAACTGACTGACCTGGTCCTGGTACTCTTCCCTCATGATCATGCCCTTCTCATAGATCCGTTTTGCGACGTCCTCGGCTAAGTTCCTCTTCTGCTCGAGGTCTTGGATGCGCATTGTTGAACCTTCATCATCCTGGGCTGCGACCATGAGTTCAGCTTGGTACTCTCTTACCTCAATAGTCGATCCGGCCAATCTATCATTGAGCATTTGGAATTCTGAGTTGACGTTCTGATAGTAACCCCGTAGGTACTCGGTGAACTTGGTTTCAATGTCACGTATCACTTGATTCCTGGCTGATACTTCATTCTGGAGAACTTTGATGTTTTCTGAGAGCATTTCATTGTTCAGATCTGCCATACCANTTCAATGTCACGTATCACTTGATTCCTGGCTGATACTTCATTCTGGAGAACTTTGATGTTTTCTGAGAGCATTTCATTGTTCAGATCTGCCATACCACACTTCTCTTTGAATTCCAAGTATTCTTCTCGATATTCTTCATTGGATTCCCTTCCCTCATCACTGATGCTGAGATGTTGTGGTCCCTGTGATCTACGTTTCCCTGACGAATCCCGGGTGGTCCGATGCGGGTTGTCCTCTCTTGCCCGCGGAGTTCCTGACCTTGTACTTGTTCTTCTTCCCGGGGTCATAGGTGCTCTGTGTTGAGATCTTCTCTGAGAGTGTCGCCTCGAAGATCGATCGCTTGCATCGCTTCTGCCTCTGGGAGATAAGTGTTGCCACGTCGTCCCACTAGCAGTTGCACGGTCTCCGGTGCCAGGTGAAGATTGTTGTCCACCTTCCGCAACCGCTACAGTGTTGTCGCCAAAGGTACAGTTGGTGTCTGCACTGCTGCTGTTCATCACGTCGATGGTGTAGGCCGACTGGTACTCAGACGTCAGTCAATTGCCAATCTTCGACTCTGCAGCACGCAAGCCTGGTTCCTGCGAAGCAGGGTCACCAGAGCTATACGGCTGATAACCTGTGAACAGATATACCCCTGTTCCAGGTCAGCAACTTCTGCTAATGGATAATGTTGATGCCAAGCTTGCGTTCAATGCAACGACAACGGCATGCAGCGTTGCACACGTTTTGTACCTTATCGGGCGGCTTGAGCCAATGCCAAAGCGGTCACTGGCAAGTCACCTTAGTCCTTGAATTGTGCAGTCCCATCACTGGATATATGTGTACTTTACATGGATGGTTCCTGCCTACTTCCCTTTCACATTATACACATGCTTCAGAGGTGCAGTAACGTACTCTACAATATACTACACAGACACATCTTGCAACATCTATCTATTCATATCTTGGGATAATGATTGGACCAATGGGCCACGGTGATTTGCATCAGACAAGCTTGGACAAATGACTCGCTCAAAGTTGGAGATTTATACAACCACTGAAGACTGCCACGGCAAAAATTGGAGGCAAATACAGGTCGATACAGGTAGCCTATAGTAGCCTGATCTCCTGAGTTCATGGCATTCAGCGTGCAACACAAAGGGCTCCAGCAGCAACGTTGTCAATGTGCCCTCAACAATCCATGCACGGTTCGATATGATCAGCCCAAAAAAGAAAGCCGGCAGTTGACTATCAAAACACTTGGGATTTGGCAAGGGTATCTTGCCCGCGGTGGCTTTGCAGCCTTGCATGCTCCAAGGAGACTTTCAACTTGGACCCCATTACTTGTTCAAACAATCCTGCAACCCTAACTCCAAGTGCCAAACCATTCTCGTATCTCCTCCCAGGTCTTCTCAGGATTCTCCACCGTGCTGTGGCTAGCCCTCAGCTTCCAAGAACATGTTGCGGCTCAAACGGTCTCTGAAACCAACCAAGAATGTACCAAGAGCAGTGCAGCAGCCACTGTCCACCTGGAATGGGTCTCGGCATGCCCCGGCGGATTGAAGAGGCGGACACTACCAGAAACCCATCAAAGAGGCATGGAAAAACTGTAGCAAAATGTAGCAAAACATGTAAATCCCATGCAAATCCCATGTTGGACGCCATGTTGCAACGGCACATGCAGCCTGCCTTTGGAATTACCCGTGTCAGAAGAGCCTCAGCTCCAGCGACAGAGCTTCTTGACATTGCTGGTGGTTTCCGGCTAGCTGGGCAAGCTGGGTGCACAGCCATGAAATATGGCGATCCGACCGCTGCAGGAGGATGTGGTGACTACCTTGTACAGAAAGGGCATGCTATGTAATTAAGATACCAACTCTATCCAATTCCACTCACTTTCTATGAAACTGTGACTTGCATTGCAATTTTTTAGCGAGGCAATGAGGGATATTCATAGTTCTATAGTGGCCTCGATGATGCTTACTTGAATAGCTTGATTTTTGTTAGATCTTTTTGGCAACTATACACAGTTTGGGCATGGCTATAGACAAGTTTGTGGCCTAGACCTGTTCGGCTAGTTTTTGGGGCAGGACTCAAAAGTCTTGGAAAGCTGAGAGTCCAACCCGCTCTTGCTCATTCAACCAGTTGAGAAAGTCTACCTGGTCACCGAAGTTCGCTCACTGCAATTTGTCTGCCTTGTCACATCTTGTCACGCGCTGATCTCGGGTCTCAATGAGGCCAAAACAATCGGAGCATCCAGTGAACCCTTTGGGCCTCAGTCAGAATCAGGCCAGCATTCAAAAACCAGTCCTCCTGACCAAAATGACTCGATGTGTCCAGCCAAGTCACTCCGGTCCAATGAAGCCAAGATCTGCCTTTTTCTCGCCAAGAATTCTTGCGGTGCAACCGCCTGAGGCTGCAAGACTTGCACTTCGGTAGCAGCGAGTGGTCGATTTAAGAAGTTTACAATGAACAAGCTCCAACAACTCTCAATTGAGCAAGGTAGCCGATACGTCAGCCATGGCATTGGTCTGATCATCTGCCCAAGTTTGAAACGGTAGGAAATCTGAAGAGCGCTACTGCTGGCGAAAAGACTACACTCCCGCAAAGAGACTGGCAAGTAGATGCAGGTAGTTCCGCAAAACATGCTACACAATCATAACTTAATATGAGAAATGATACATATCAGTGGGAAGCAACCAAGTCTATATTGTCTGTGACGTCATGTCTAATGATGCTCATGGCCGCGGCAAAGTGGGTAAAGTGAGCAAATGCGGCACAGCTCCGGGCTTGTTAAAGGCAAGTGGCGTCAATGTGCATGTCTAGACTATATATAACTATGCTATAAAATATGGGATATTTTAGAACTTCATCTTTGCTTGGATGCTTACTGTAGTCCATCCTTTTACTTCCAGCTCGTCATCTGGCTCCTCACAGTCACTTTCAGGCTTTACTTTGGCCTTTTCAAAGTGATACAGCAGCTGTCGCTTGTTGTACTCAATGTCTGCTTTCCGCTCCTCAGGGCGGGCATGTGTGGGTATTGTTCCAACAAACAATTCTTTCATCTAAGTGCTCCAAACTCCAAACCACCGAAGGAAAGGAATTTGCGATTTCAAGTGATTTCAATGGCTCATCTTGCAGGTTCATTATATATATAATATAGTATAATATATATATATAATTATATATATATATGATATAATATAATATATATATATATAATTATATATATATATACTGTATGTAATTATATATATGACATTACTTTCCACTGGCCTCTTCTGAAGCATATTCCTTCTTTGGCTTCAGCTGATTCCTCACTCCACTCGCAGGAAATCCAAACAAAGGCTTGTGCAAAGGACAGGCACGCGCAACAATCTGGCATTGGTTTCTAAAAGAGCTGCTACCGAAGCAGGTTCATTAAACCTGCCTCCCTCACTTAAAGACAGGTGTAAAGCATCTGTGGTAAAAATAGGTCCCCGCCTGGACATTTCTTTCTGATCATCAACCCAACTACTTGGGTCGCTCATGGCTTTCTCCATGGATCGGCAGGCATTTCGCTCTGCTTGGCAAGCTGCACGGGCCTGCGAAACTCACGTTGCATCCATCGCCACAGAGCATGAATGATGCCGAATTCCCTTGTCGCGGCCAATATGGCGAATATCAAGCATGTCAACGAAGGTTGACACACATTCATAGTCTCACCGTCCTCTCGGTCCCCAAAAATATTGTGATAAACGAATATCATCGAATATCAATATAAAACATATACTGTAAATGAGACACAATGAGACATTGGGAAGTTGTCCGAAGATTCCGAAGCCCTCAAGAGGCCTCTTGCAAATACTTTCGGACATTGGGATCCTGTGGCCTCAGATCCGCTGATAACGCACATAGTGTCATACAGTAAGTCATACAGTCCAACGAAAAAGCCACCCAATGCATTCCCAATGCGAAGTGAATCCTAGTGGTGTCCAGCTGCTAGCCCTAGCAAGCAAAACACATGAAGCAGTGACCAGCAGTGGCACACCCAAAAAATCTAGTTCGATCCTGTTCCTGCTAAGGAGCGACATGCGAGCTGCTTCGGCAAAGCTGGTTGCAGCTGTGGATATCTCTCCGAGCAAAAGTTCAGCCCTTCCTTTCCGGAACCTTGTGGATCCACACATCAGAATTCAGAATGAATCTCATCTTGTCTTGATCCATCACTGCTTCTGACGGAAACCAAGGGAACATGATTTCCTTGACACATTTGTCTGCATGCAAGTAGCCACAGTTTGGCATCATCTTTCTTCAGCTTTAGTGCTCTTTGGGAATATCTCTTTGCTTTGCCTCTCAAGTTTCTCAAGCAGCAAGCATCCAAAAAAGCCAAGGAGGACAACATCAGAGCTATTTGAAGCTGTTTTCAAAGCTATTCAAAGCTACAGCAACTCAAAGCTGACAAAGGCTGCCAAACGCTTTCACCTGCATAGCCCTCAATGCTGGGTTCCTCCCTAGTCTCGTCCAGCGCAGCGAGGGATGCAGCAGCCAAGTTGCTCAAGCCTCATTTTGGCTGTGGCCATCCGGTCATTCAGCACGTTGCTGTTAGTTGATCAAGGCAGAAGTACCAAATAGATCCAAATAGGAATTACTAGCACCGAACAACGGCCAAGTGCGTTTTAAGTCTGCCCATCCCCTATTCCATTGTAAGCAAAGCGGTTTTGAAGACCTTTTCTGAACCAGAAGCTAAAGCATGCTAAAGCGGTGAGTCCCATATGCCACATGAAAGGAAAACTGATTGATTCTGCGAATTGAAGCCTAATTGCATCGCACGCGCTCTGCATGAACATCTTCCAGCGGCGGCAGCTCATGATGATACGCGTCTTCCTCATCACTGTGTTCCTCGAAATCCTGCCGGTAGGATCAGTAGTTCTTTCAAAAACATGGTGAAAGTCAAATCAAGTGAGTGTAGTTGCGTGTGATGTCCTTGTTCCGGAAGTTTTTACATTTTAAATAGTCAGTTTCCATTTGCATTCACAATTGTCAAGCTTTGCCCAAATTCGGAGCTAGGATGTGGTAGGAGAAGAGCACCGATAACAAAGCTTTTGAGTGACTCCTCATCAAACTCTACCATGAAGAGGGCATTCTTGTAAAGTGTGAAGGCCTGCAATGGTCATCAATCGTCCAGAAAGATTTGAGCTGCTAAGACGCTCCATATCAGCTCCAATATGGATGGAAAGAACAACCTAAACTTAACATATGTGAACCATCCTGAACCACCCATTCGGTCAAATTCCCCAGGATTTACAGCAACTGCCTCACCAAAAACTCGTGCGCAGCATGACACTATCATCACCATCAGATTATCAGCAAATGATGCAGCTGCAGCGAGCACCTTCTCCGAGTGGCCTTGACGCATTTCAGCGTTGCCCAGGTCACGGCGATACGCAGCGACTTTCAGCTGCTCCACTGGGCTCAGTTCCCATTTGGGCCGTTCCGACAAAGAGGGCATGTCCTCCATCCTTTGAAAGACTTGGCTCTTCACTTGAACCAAGTGCGACGAGATGTGACAAGCCCAGTCAACCAAATGCACCAAATGTAGCTCAGCACTATGCTAGTTCTGTGCTAGACAGTCAAACCACGCGTAATTTGCAATTTCAAGACTATCTTTTACGCCGTACTGGAAATATCTGTCAATCATATAATTATGCCAATCATCCAACAGGTGACTGCTAATCTTTGGTGACAAGGGCTGTCCATGAAAATCTCCGGCCATTTTTCCCAACGGGACGAGCAGTTGTGACAGCAACACAACCCCAGCACCATCTTCTCCCAGCAGCGCACTCTGCAAAGAAGTCAGCGCCTGAGGTTCAGTTGATACGAGTACTGTACGTTGCTTTAACGTTTTTTTCTTTAAAGGTTCCTTCATCAATCATAAGCATACTAAAGTATGCAATAATAAGTCCAGTGTGTAATGAATTATAATGATACACGCCAATAAATGCTAATATTACTGCAACTGTATATTTCATACCCTCAAGTTCAACCCTGTTTGAGTCTACGCTATCAACAATTGCCAAGCACTCAAAGAGAGAGCGACAACGAGAGAGAGAGAGAGAGGTCAGCTTTCCCCTATTCAGTAGCAGCACTGTATCTGGTAAAATTATGCAAATTATACATAATTATACTATACAGTTGCATATCCTGGAATGTCGGGCGCGGAAAAATTGCAAATGAGTTGCCGCGAAAGGCTCTTCAGTGCTGCAGCCACGAAGACCAGCTGCATACTGATGGCGCGCAGACTGGAAGTCCCAGCATCTTGCTACGCCCAAATAGCATAGCAAAATCATACCTTGGATGCCCAGCACTGCTGATGCACATCTTCATCATCTTCTCATTCTTTCCTGAACCATCAGCAAACAAACCCATCCCACGCAGATCTGCACAAATTCTGACTTCTAATGCTGGCATATGCTGGCAGCTCACAGCTAGGTCCGCTAGGTTGTCCATCTTCACTCGGAATCGGATCCCAAAGAACCTCGGGGCCGTCTTGGGCATTCCACGTTGCAGTAAGGTCCAGGCTGTTGCGAATTGCTGCTGGTTCGCCTGCAGGATGTCTTCTGCCAGCCTTAGCGCCCTCGGATCCGCCTCTGCAAGGTCCTTGGCCCGGCCACACAGTTATCCACCTGGTTGGACATGTTGGAATGCCATCATTCCATATCATTCCTACCTAGAAGATTCTGATAGCTTCTGCAAAAGCAACTGGACGGTACATGCTGATCTACATCTGCTCCGTCAGTTGAAAGTCACCTACACTTGCAAGTAAAGAATGACACCCAAGTCAACCAGTTATAGCCGGGATTCAGTCGAGCAATGTGAATGGAGGTGTAGCTCAATGGTCCCATCCTTCCTGCGTGTGAGGGTGAGATACCGCTTCCAGCTTCCAAGTTTAGCGGTCCAACATGGAAAGATATGGCACATGCATCGAATATGGCCAACAATTCAACGCTCGTCATCCAGGACTTGAAGAGTGTTCAGGATACACGGTTCGAAGATTCTTCCCGGCTAACTATTCCTCGCATTTTCTGGCATTATTACTCAAGGAGCCATAAGAACGCAAAAACAAAATTGTTCATCGAGCAACAGTGGAAAGTGCCGTGCAATTAAATGTAGTCATGATACACAAGGGCACGTATTGGCATGCATGTGCTGTATGGAGCAGTCCTGTAAGGCAAGTCGGGCAACAAGTCACCACTTTTTAACTGGACCTTTGCAACTGGGGAAACTGCTATCAACTGATCTCTCTCACTCTTTGGCCCTCCATCGCCATCTCCAGGAGCTTGCAGATGTTCACAGCGTTATGTGATGTTGTATGATGGTATATTAATGATAATATATATCTATATATGTATATGTATATATCTATATGTGTATATACATACACACACACACACATATATATAAATAAAGTAATATAAATGATGTTACATTATGTGCTACAAGTACAGGCCACTGTCTATCACCGTCTCAATGCCACAGTGGTTGCTTTACTGACTTAACTGGCTCTGAGATGCTCGCTGCGACAGCCTTCCTTCCAGGTGTAGCAGTTTTGGCAGTTGGTCCCAGCTGCAAGGCATGGTCAACAAGCCGTCGCATCTCCTGCCAAAATTTCTCGTTACCTGGTGTATATTTATGTGAATTTCATATTGTGACCATTGTATACGATTGTTGGATTTCTATGGGTTTTTGGTGATGCATCATGATGCATCCATGTCTTGTGCCGCTCTCTGCATCTGCCATCTGCCAGTCCCTCAGGACATGGTACTCCATCTGCCGCTTGCCCTGGAATCGGCCCTTGAAGCGTCGAGTAACTGTGACCACGGCTCCATCATTGAAGGCCTCACCACAGCTCGCCCACACTCAGTACTGAGTCAACAATTTGATCAGATTCTTATTGTGTGTAGTTGTCTGGTTTCTTCAATTCCGAAGGGCTACACGAGCTTATAAATTTGTTTAGGCGCTGGCAAATGACAAGCGGCATCTATCCCAGGCATGGTGTGCTCGCCAAAGCCCTGCGCCAGTGAAGCATACGCCGAAGGCATTGAATGTCAATAACTAGCACAAATCTCCTGCTTTGGATTGGAGGGGCCTTCAGCTTGCTGAACACTTGAGTATCTTGAGTCAGACTCAGAGGTTCGGTGATGACGACCGAATGCTTTTGGCCGATCATGCCAATTGCCAGTCTGTTCCAGCTAGGCCTGCGATGCAGCTTCTTGCTATCAGGCAGCAGGCCCCTAGCACAGGGAAGAAACGCTCCACAACTGATCAAAGGTAGGGCATGCGGCCTGCGTCAATCCACTAAAAATATCACTGTCACCAGTTTGAAAGGACAAGAGCTGTGTTGGGTGCCAACGCCCATATCTGTAGTCACTTGAGTCTTCTTTGTGCGAATCACAGGCTGAGAATCATGCCAGCCATGGGACTCATCGGATCGCAAGACAAGTCATCCAACCTGACACACCAAATTTCAGATCAATACCATTAATACCTTCCAAGCAGGAATGACAACAAAATCAGCAAAGGACTGGATGATCTGAAGGCTGACTCTCAAATGTTGAGGATGTTTGAGGCATATCAGCCATGCCGTGGCCTCAAATCTGCTCGGAGAACGAAGTGCACCAATGGTCCGTCGCGGAAGAAGAGCTCTCCTTCTCGACCTCACTCGATTGAGGCCATTTCATGATTGAGTCTCACACATCCAAAAGAATACAACATTTGTCCGTGGCCAAGAAGCCAAAAGTCCAAATTCCAAACAGTCCAAACATGATCAAACATGTCCAAGCATTTCAAAATCCTGCAAGTCTGTAAGGTAGAAGCTCCGTGGACATGGCCAGCCAAGCGATGTTGGGAACTCCTGTGCTCGAATGCGCTCGACATGGATTTGCAGAAGTCCCCATCCTTTCCGTTTGATGTTGTGTGATGTTGTGCGCAACTAGTGCCAGTTGACAGCAACCGCTCACTAGGTCTCAAAAGTGGGAGCTCCAAATCCTTCTGTTCAGTAAGGCTCAAAGCAGGAAGCAGCTGCTTGCAGTTGTGCAGCACCTTCGGCTAACGCAACTTGCCACAGCCCTGGCTCCTATCTATCACCTTTACATTCTCTATCACTACCGTGGTTTGCAAATGTTTTGAACTCTTTTAAATGCATTCGATTACCATCCACACTTTTTTGAAAACAACACCGACATCTTTGATGTATGGAGTCCACCCGTGAAGCCTTCAATTGCCTGGAATACCTTGAACATCCTTGAACGGTATATCGGTATATCATATGCATGCTATTGTCTACTATTGTTTTGCAGCATTTTGCAGTACTTTGCAGCAAGACTGTGGGACCTGCAATCGCGCCACAATCTTTGAGGTGAACTCGGCCACCCATCCCATGCTTCGGCGCAAGATCTTCCAGGCTGCACGCTCCTTGAAGCCGTGCAATGTAGAAAAAAAGGGTGCACTCCATTCATTTCGCCAACATTGGCAAAGAGCTCCGGTTCAAACCCAAAACGCTGGCAGCTCGGCTTAAATTATATAGTTCCATGGAAAAAAAAACCACACCTTTCTATGTGTATGCGTTCTATGGAATCCATTCTGTTGACAAGGGCCGAGGTCGGCACTGCTCCTCTTGTGAAAGCATCCAACTGCTCATTGCTCAGCTGTTCCCTGGAGTGCATGGAGTAAATGGAATGGAGTATGATTGCCTGAATCAATTGCGAATCATGTAAGAACGCCTTAACATGCTTTGACTTTGCTTGCTAGTCCACATGATGTCATGGCCAGAATCCACTCAAATCCTTTCAGTATCCTTTCCTTCCAGGAAATTGGTCCAGCCTTAAGCCAAGCAAAAAAACTACACGTTGAAGTTGCGGGTCGTCTCCTCATGAATCTCACGACTGTCCGAAACTTCTGATCGAAAGAATTTGGGTTTCTGATGTTTCAATATGTTTCAATCATCTTAAATCGTTTTCAGATTCTGAATGGTGCTTTCACAACTCTGCAAACTGACGCTGCATCTCCTTTGCCCACATCTGCTGCCACTGGCAGTGGGGAGAAGTTCTCATCCAGTAGCACCTCAAAAACAAGTCCAGCGGCAGCGGGATCCTTTGACCACGATCCTTTGACCACAAATCACAAATATACACACTGAAACAGGCGTCACTTGGCATCACTTGGCGTAACTTGGCATCACTTGGCCAGGGCACTAACGCAGAGTCTTTGGCCCCAAGGCGGTTGAAAAATGCCTCAGCTGTTGCTTCCAGGCTGCTGCTGGGGAACAGTACTGCTCCAGGTGGCCTGGTGGCACGGAGGAAAGGGATGGACACGGGAAGTGGAAGGGGCCTTTGAAAGGGGGATATGCTGGGGATATGTTGGGAGTGCCAGGGGTCACTCCGTTGCAAGAAAAATGGATTCAGGAACTTCTGGAAACACATGTATAAATTTTTGCACACACACATATATATATATACATACTAATACACACATTCTTGTATTATAATATACATATACATATATATATATATACATACAAACGTCTCCAAGCCTTGCTTCAGCCATCTGAAGTACTTCGGGGCTGTTTGCAGACTCCTTCAGGCTGGTTCGTGATTACATAATGAAAGCTCAAGTGGAGGTTGAAATTGCATTGAAGTACTCAGGTTCCGGTTTTCAATGGTCCTGTGCATGCATGAATTCTGCAAGTAATTGGCATCTTCGAAGCACAGTGTACCTGAGAAACGGCTCAGCATTGGACCCAGAAGTGCGCCATGCCATCTCTCTGTCTTGGGTCTCGTCTTTTGCTTGTAAGCTGCTCTGTAACCACTGGCAAATCCTCCAAAAACTCTTTGCGCAAGACCTCACAGGCCATCACAGGCCCAAACCCGCCATGTAATGCGTCGAACATGATCCATGCATAATATCCATGCAGCACAGAAGAACGCTGAAGAACGCGTGCACTTGTGTCAGTGTACAGCATGATTGTACCACTTGTCTCTGCGTGGAAAAATCTGAATGTATGGCGAGATGCCCACCACGTCTTGCTTTGTGTCCTTTTTGCGTCCTCAAAAACCAGCACCACTGCCGAGTCATTGCCTGACAGGCTGCTTCAATGCAGTAGATCCTCCAACAGAATTTCCACCACTTCTCCAGCCTAGATCTCCAATTTTTAAGAACGTCCCCCCTAAACATGATGGTTCCTATGAACTTGCAGAAACGATCTGCAAATCATTGCATATCTGAGCCCTGATCTGCCTGCTACATTTCTGTGATTTGTCAGTGCTGCTATAATGGACCGCGCGATATCCTCAGACGCAGTGTGTCGTGTGCAACAGCTCAAACAATCAGCAGGACAGTCTCATAAGACTGCCGGCGCAGTTCAGTTTCCGCCTAATTACTACTAATAGTAGTTTCAATCAGCGGCGAAGCGACGGTAGCTACTCATGCTGATTGATTGCAAGCGAAGGTCATCCCGCGTATTTCCCAGCTCGGCAGCCCCTGCACAGGACATGCTTGGCAGCTGCTGTGTGGGCTGAACAAGTGCCACTATCACCCAGAAATCCCAGAAAGTCCTTGAGTTGACAAGTTCTGTAGAAAGCCGAAATTGTCTGACAGTCTGACAATGACATACAATGATTGAACCACATTGAACATGTTGACCGAATGGCATGACTTGCCACCAGAAAACATGAGGTTGCGAATGAGTCGCACCTCGAGGCGACTTTGGCCACGCATCTTTGGAGTTGCTGCCGCGGGCCTGGGCATTGCAACCCCAAGCGTCTTGGATCGTCTTGGCGGCTCAAGTCTTACATAATCGTACCATATCGATCCATAATTCACTGCCGGGTCACAAGGATGCAGAAGAAGATCTTGGTGTCCACGGAGTCCACGGGTATGTCATGTACAACCTACGACAAGAACAACTTTCTGTTTGGCGGCTGTTGACACGTGCACTTATGCTACTGTGTGCGAGGAGGTTTTGCAGTTGCTGAATGCATTCAACACATTGAGCGATCTATGCCTGTCGGCATGTTGTGGCTCTGCAGGGTCTACGCAGCCGGTAGCCGTATTGTACGCACTTCGAGCCTGTCAAGACACAGAGTGGCAATGGTCAAAGACAGCCGGGAGTAGCTAAGCATTTTGCAGAGGCCCCTCTCTGAAGGGCCTGCCAGAGCGCCAGCTGCGAAGTGCTTTGTTCGCAAATGTGACGCTTGTGAGAGCTGGGGACCGGATAGAGCGAGTGGCCGGGGCCTCTGGCTCCATGAAGTCCTTGGTTGCAACTTGGTGGAAGCTTATCACACAATAGTATGACACAAGTCCCAACAAATTTCCATAAAATGTGGGAATTACCGGAATTGCATTGAAATTGTTTGCCTAGGTGCACTCGGTCTGCATGAGATTGAAGCCCTAGCGCCATAGTGTCTCATGTCTGGCATGTGCTTCAAACAGCTCAGTCTTTGGACGCTGTGAGCAACTCGTGCAGGAAGAGAGAGGTGCAAGAAACATGAGCAAATACAAGGCATGCTCTTCTGACATAAATTCCATGCGAGCATGCCCTAACTATAGGTTGTGAGGTCGTGACCCGACCAAAATCTAGTCTACTCTAGTCTCAAGACTTAAACTTAGAGAAATTGCGGCAGAATGCCTTTTCTTCGCGACCTTGCTTCCGCTCATCAGTCTATCTATCTACAAATCACACCCTTGGCTGCTTTGCAGAGTCAAGGGGTGAGAAAATTGCAAAGGGGCTGAACTGAGCTGAAAGTCGCGAAGCGACACACTAAGACGAATGAAGCCTCCTTCTGGCCGCAGTCTCAGCGCATAGTGTCCTTGCCCCTCAGTATCGACGGCTTCTTGGGAATTGGTCCAAACAAAGTAGGACCAGTGAGCTTGTGAAGCTTAAGTCAGCTTAATCATCATTGCCATTGTGATCGTGTGGTACGGTACAACATAATCTGATTCTTACACATTCTTACTGTGATCCCTCCCGACAAGCTATGCATTGAAGGTGCACACTCTCGATCCAGTGCCAAAAGCGGCATACGGGGTCTCCTGATATCAAACCCGAAGCAAAGGAACCGGTGGGATGCAAAGATTGCTAACCCCATTAAACACTACTTACACGACGCAGCCAACGGATGCTAGCTGAATCTTTCAATTTCCCAGAGGCCTCCTGAGCCCCGTTTATCGATTCGTTCGGGTCTGGGATTTAGCTGGAACTCGTGGGGTCCCCTTTGTCTGGCTTGTCCTGGGGTCCCATGATGCGCATGGGCAGTGGCATGTGATTCCTGGGCAGCACCTTAGACATGTAGAATGCACAGCTTGTTGACTAAACCAAACAATTTTCGCCCGCATCCGACTCTACAGCACCTCGAAGCTGCAAACACATGCAAAAACAATGAGCGCAGAATAACAAGAGTAACAAGGGCTTTAAGGTCGAGACATTGTCAAGACGAGACGCTGGTGACCAGGATCTACCTGCGAAGAGGCAGAGTGCCGGCATGACCTCAGCATCCACAACTGTTTGAAGCTTGGTTTTGGGACCACAATCAATGAGAATCTACGAGACCATGGGTCGTTCTGCGCACGAGACATACATGACCATCAGGTCTGCGAACAAGAAACAGCGAGTAGTGCTCGGGAACCCTGTCGGCCGCATGCAGAAACCTGTGGTGCAGAAGAGGCACTAGCTGCAGCGTACCTTGGGCACAATCAATATTGTGTCCAAGCTTTGCCTCAAAGAAAAATCCTCAGACCCAAAGCATCCGAAGCATGATTTCCACTACAAAGAAATGCAATGCAGCTGTGCATGTAGCATTTTGAAGCCATGATTCCCATTTGCGATGACTTCTTCCTCTTCTTCCTGCGCTTTGCAACGTGTGCGCGCTTGCCGGTCTAATCTGCAAGCAGCTTCAGGAAACTGACCCAGAAACTGACCCCGTTGGGCCCATACCGCATATCACTTACTGACCCTTACGCCGCATAAAATTGCTAGCCCCGTGCAACATACTTGACTGATCTTGACTCTTGGTGGGAAAAGAATCTTGGACACGGCAGCAGCCTAGGCCCATGGTTGCTGACATGTGCTGATTGTCAGTCCAGGGCTTTCTCTGCACTGAGCCACCCTTCACGCACCAATGCTGCACGAATGCGGGGGGCGCTCCAACCCAGCTCTTCCAACTCCTCATGACAACCCTTGAAGCAACATACGAGCAAGCTGCAGTGGCGCATATCAACCAATTCCATGCCTGGCTGCGGGCAGCAATTTGTTCTTCCTCAGATCGGCACTGTTGCAATCATACAGCCATCCTCTGCTTTCTCGTGCAAATCATTGAGCATGTTTCTTGTGATTTCTATTGATTGCTTATTATGTTTATTGAAAATTCGCCCAGCTTCCCGTTGGCGCTCCAGGGACTCTGGCATGAAACTGCGGAAGTGCCCCAAAGCCTCACTCTCTCTCCCTCTCTCTCTCTCTCACTCACTCATTCACTCTTTCACTCACCCACTCTCTCTCTCTCTCTCTCTCTCGCTCTCTCGCTCGCGCTCTCTCTCTGCAGCACACATTCACACACCCAGCATGTTTTTTGTTGTGCGCATTTTCTTATTCTTCATATTCCTGTTCCACATCGTGACCATTTGTGAACTTTGCGTCGTGAATTCTAACATTTTCAGTCCAGATATGTCCAGATTTAAAAGTACGCTTCTTTCCCAGTTGCACCCTCGCCTTCACAAACATCTTGCCTTCCCAGTAGACCTTGCCACAGCCGCCGCAAAGCCAAAACCTCAGCGTAGAGTTGAACAGAAAGCATATGTTGGACAGGGAGACCTCACAAATAAATCCTTCCGCCACGGTCAACGAGATGCTTTCCATACATTAGCGTCCCAGCAGTCGCAACACCTATCACTGCCTATCACTATGCATGCAATTTCGTACATTTATCGGCATGAGGCTCATCAAAGCTCTCCAAAGTCTTCGCCGCCACCTTCATTTTGGAAAGGACCAAGGGTGACCGAGCGAACCCCTTTACATGCTGCATTACGTGAGATCAATCATCATCACAAACATTGCCCGCCGCAAACAAAAGTGCAATCAATATGTTTAAAATGTACGTCGTTGTGAAAACATATTAACTTTAGAAGGTGGACTGCGCCTGAGGGTTGTCTTTGACTTCCTCGCGGCCCACCAGTTGCCAATCCCAGGCATTGCACTGCACACAGCGGCCGCAAAGACAGTCTGAGTTGACATCTACGTCGAAGGCCTCTACACTTGGCAATGTCTGGACACTGATTGGAACAAGTTTCAAACACGATCCAGTGCAAATGCCTTGGCTCATCTTGGCTCATGGTAATGCCATCCCGAACATACACCAAACAAAAGGAAACAACATGAAAAAAAAATAAAACACAAGATTAGAACAAGGCTGAACCAAAACTTTTGCCTCTCCAAGCTGCACATGATCACGAAGCCTTCACCAGCCTCGATCACTTCTCGCAGCTGTTCGTCAGGGGATGTGCTGCGGAGCATATAGGTACGATGGCATACTCGAGCTGGTAGCAAGTTCTTGGTGTTGTAGTACAGAATGATCCTTCCGTAGGAATGGACTGGCATGTGTTGGCTTGCAACTTCTTTTTTTGGCTACGGCTTCTCAGAGGATTTGCCCTACCACATTGCGCGCATCTCGGGGCAAGCAACATATTGCAACACAGATTTCAACTGTGAGAAGCTCAGGCCAGGCCCTGTGGTCAATGGTGATGCAAATCTGATCACGGCCTAGAGGACAAGCAATCTGACTTCATGTTCCAATCGAGATGCAAGTCATAAGAATCTTGGACGAAGGGTAGCTACAATATGGTGACCACGCTTGGGCCCCCTGTGCTATCCATGTATGTATATATATATATATATAATGTTCACATCATCTTAGTAAACCCCACCTCATTAAAGTACGCCACCTCCCGGGGCATAATAATAAAAGCCCCCCTCAATAAAGTATGCCAACCAATTTTTGGCCAATTTTGTTTCCGTTTTTTTTGTCCCGTTTTTTTTTCGACTCTTTCAATTTTTTCATTAATTTTGAATTTAAGAAAATCAGATCTACATAATCAAATTACATTCTTAAAGATCTCATTTGATCGAATTTTTGAAACCTGTTTGAATCATTAAAAAACCATGATTTGACCCCCCTCAATATAATATCTGACTTTTTTCCGTGGGGGAAAAGGTCATGATAAGAAACCATGTTCTGACCCCCCACAATGAAGTATCTGACTTTTTTCCGTGGGAGGAAGGGGTCATAATAAGAAACCATTTTCTTAAACCCTTTCTGCAACCCTGACGCCCCTTTGAGCTGGAAGCTAGCACAATCTAACGATTTCTGAAGCTGAAGGGTTGTGGAATTGAAAAAGGGATGGCTGAATGGACCACTCCAAATACTAAGCCGTTATCAAAACAAGCTGAAAAACAATCCCGCAAAGGAGGTAGCCCAGAAGCGACCTGGGACCTCAATAATATTGAATGATTTCACCCCCCACAATAAAGTATTTGGATCTCAAGGTCCTAAATTTTGGTGGTCAAATTCATGTCTCAATTCCCTTCCTATTCAACCAGCTACACCAGGAAACAAATACTTTATTTCGGTGGCCCCCCCAAAATAAAGTATTCCGAAATACGTTCCAGCTAAAATTTTTGGCATCCCTTTCCTAAACCCTTTCTGCAACCCTGAAGCCCTTTGAGCTGGAAGCCAGCACAACCTAACGATTTCTGAAGGGTTGTGGAGTTGAAAAATGCCGGGATGGCTGAATGGATCACTCCAAATACTAAACCGTTATCAAAACAAGCTGAAAATCAATCGCGCAAAGGGGGTAGCCCAGAAGCGACCTGGGACCTGAATAATACTGAATGATTTCACCCCCCACAATAAAGTATCTGGATCTCAAGGTCCTAAATTTTGGTGGTCAAATTCATTTCTCAATTCCCTTCCTATTCANATAATACTGAATGATTTCACCCCCCACAATAAAGTATCTGGATCTCAAGGTCCTAAATTTTGGTGGTCAAATTCATTTCTCAATTCCCTTCCTATTCAAGAAACCATTTTCTGACCACCCTCAATAAAGTATCTGACTTTTTTCTGTGGGAAAGGAAACATAATAAGAAACAATATTCGAACCCCCCTCAATAAAGTATCTGACTTTTTTCTATGGGAAAAGAGTCATAATAAGAAAGCATTTTCTGAAACCCCTCAATAAAGTATTTGACTTTTTTTCCAGGATCCCACTTATGTATTCGTTTTCAATTAGCCAATTCATTTGGCAATACTAAAACGATTCCAGGATCCCACTTATGTATTCGTTTTCAATTAGCCAATTCATTCGGCAATACTAAAACGATTCCAAGATCCCACTTATGTATTCGTTTTCAATTAGCCAATTCATTCGGCAATACTGAAACGATTCCAGGATCCCACTAATGTATTCGTTTTCAATTAGCCAATTCATTCGGCAATACTAAAACGATTTCAGGATCCCACTTATGTATTCGTTTTCAATTAACCAATTCATTCGGCAATACATAAGTCCTAAAATTTGACATGGACCTCTGGCCACTGTTTGGCCTCAACATTATTGCGACGTATAAATTGTTTGGGGGGGGGAGGGGGGGGTTTATTAATACGATGTTAACATTATATATATGTATATATACACTTAAAGTCGGGTGTGGGTTGGATCGGCGCAGCTGGATCGGAATCTACATTGGTTGGATTGGGACGGTATAGATGGCAACCTTGCGGACTACCCCAACCGCCCCAACCGTCCCGACCGTCCCACGTCTTTGACGCTGATTCTGCGTTGCTGATCCGAACCTTTGGATGTTGATTCCGGACGCTGCTCCGTGGCGCTGATTCGACTCGATAGTTTCTGACCCGGAATTTGCTCACTCCAAGGCTTGTAACTTAACTTATTAGCATAAATTTAAGTCGTAATATATTATATTATATATATATATATATTACATAGAGATAGATAGATAGATAGATAGATAGATAGATAGATAGATAGATAGATAGATAGATAGATAGATAGATAGACAGATAGACAGATAGACAGATAGACAGATAGACAGATAGACAGATAGACAGATAGATAGATAGATAGATAGATAGATAGATAGATAGATAGATAGATAGATAGATAGATAGAGAGAGAGAGGCTATGATTGATGTATGTTATATGCATATAATATAATATTATATATATTTTTGATATTGATAGACTATAGCCTGTAGTAGACTAATACATACCAATACAATGCATAAATGTGATTGAACGTGGGGATGTCTTGGGGCTGAATCAATTCTGCCAATTTGAGCTCCTATCTTCGTTCTCTGCAGTCTCCACCAGCTCTCGTTGCGGAGCACCCTCTCGAAGAATGGCAGTATCAAGACCCAAACCCCGCAACTTCCGCATCAATCGTGTAAGTGCCGCAGGCAGCATGAAACCTTGGCATTGCTTTCCCAGGTTGTCCCAGCTTGACGTTGCAGCTGGTACTCCGCAACGTTGAAACATGAGTTACGCATACAGACATAGAAACTGCTCATCTACTGCGAGTTCCCGCGGCTGAGAGTGATCAAGTGAAGTTCTATGGAACAGTGATCTCTGAGGCCTTTAAATATTGGATCTTTGTGATCTGGTTCTTCCTCAGCATGCCACCTACTATAGAATGCACTATAATTGCACGAGAAGTACCTATGGATTTTCATGACTTCCGAAGATTTATGATGATTTATCATGATTGATTATGATGATTGAACGTTCTTCAGTGTAATTCCCAAGTGTTAATGTTTATGAGTTTAGGAGCACAGGTCGTCATTCCTCTCACGTGCCCCTTCAGCATCAAGGATGCGCGGTCGCTGTCTCTGGGGATGACTACGATAGCTATTCCACCGCTCCTGCTGTGAGGAGCGGCTTGACGACTTGCACTTCACAGTATCAGCACTTAAGATCTCTCGAGTACCAAGCTGAAAAAGAGCGAAAAAAAAATATAATGAAAGATCAGTAAATTCAAAATTTGGTCGTTTTCGCATCTAATGCCGTGTCCCATGCGGACCCATTTCGGGTCTGTTCAGTCCTTCTCTTGTGCCATAGCCATGTCTCCAGAGGGGTTTGGGCTCTGAACCTTTTCGTGAAGTACTGCTTTTTGTGGAAGGGCTGCACGATCACAGTCATGCAGTTGCAGAAGAACACTGGCATCCAAGGCAGCATACTCCTTACCACAGCCACACTGAGGGGTACTTAGGGAATCGATATCTTTCTCCGCAGGTTACCTGGTCATTTCTCTGCAACATATCTACATAATATCCACAATAGAGACTCCCTTCCCTCTTCTTTTGACAAAGCGCCTGCTGTTCTCGGGTCAGTGGGCGCTGGTCCCAGTTGGAGGTTTGCAAGGATTTGTCCATCCAACGGCCAAGAGCCCAAGCTGCCTAGAAGAAACTTCGCGATTCTGCAGCATTGGCCACAAATTCAGGCATTTTGGAATCTCAACTTAACTCCTGAATTAGCATGAGGTAAAGCGTAGTGAAGCAACCTGCAAATAAGTTGGCACAATCGAACCATGAAGTCGAGTTGCAACTGCTTGCAGACCAGGCTGATTGCCCAATCCCCAGTCAAGTCGCTGCAAATCCAACCAGTTTGATTCATCAACTCCTTGTGGCAGGCAATTTTTTGGGACAGGCAAGCCCCTTTAAATTCAAATGGTTTCTTGGCTATGTATTCCAAGAGATGCAAAGAGATTGAAGGACATTGAACAACCCAGGCCTGGCAACAAGCCGACCTCTTCGAGCCTTCGCGAATCCTCCTTTGGGCTAAAGACTAGCACTTCGTGCTCACCCGTCAACAACTTCCGGCACCAATCCAGTGTTGACTCACAGGGCGGCTGCACCATGTCAATCAAAAAGACCTAAAGCAAGCTGCAACCAGCTGCTTTGATATATCACTTCTATAACGCACATTACAAGACTACATATTAACAAATTATAACATCATATAACTATCAGTGTCAAACAGATAAGGTCTTAGACTCGTGGATGCTGCCTGTATCTTCCAAACATGTGCAAGAGTGTGTAATTGCAGTCATGGTCAAACAATCACAATGTGTTTGTATATCTACAATATGTTATGATATATCTATCTGGCGTCTAGTATTGACTTAGATCGTGCTAACAAACGAAACCACAGCATGCCACAGCACCGTTGGAGGCTGCTTTCGGACAGAGAGTGCCAGCTGCAGAAGCGACAGTGGCCTAGGGTCCTGCCATTCCTGAGACTCTGAAAAGCGGAACGGGACTTGCAAAGGCAGGATCAAAGAGAATCAGACAAGCAACAAAAAACATCCATTAAGAAACACACAAATGAAAGACCGCGGAATAAGCATCTGGCTGCATCCACTGCAACACGCAGCTCGCGACTCTTCAAAGCTTCAGCAGCGTGCTGAGCCAGAATGGATCCGCCTGATGGCTGGGCGTCTTTCATCTGCCAATCTGATGCGTTTTTGACCACATCCAGCCAACCCTAAACTCCCCACCACCGCACATCAAGTTGAGATTTAAGCCATGGAACTTATTTGAATATTTTGAGTTCACTGCCAAAGGCGAGGCGGACTTTACCTTGTTCTCCATTCCCTGATTTGATCACTGACCTCGCTTTCCAACGCTGTACATGTGGTTTCAATGCGTGCTCGCCTTTTTCAAGTATTCAATTTTCACCTACTCCCTCCCTTCAAAACTCAGTCGTGTAAAATGTGTGGATTATAATGATGTAATATATACATATAGAACTACAACATAATGAGATAAAACATATATCACATCCACATAATTATTAATATTATATATGTATGTATATATATATAATCAATATAATCATATATAATCATATTAAAATTAAAATCATTGTATAGTGCCCAGAATGCAAAACTCTGGCAGGCGTGCACTCACTCTACACTATAATTGCTCGTCTGCTCTCCGGCCTTTCTCAGCATCAACCCAAACATGAACTTCTTCCTGCATGGGTCGAAGCAAAGGCAAGCGCAAGCCACCGACAGATGCGCCAACTCTGGCGTCTTCCGTCGGCTTATTCATGGCGAAGCAACGGTATGAAGGTGATAGCTTAAGGATCTTGAATTGCGAACAACTACTGGGAATGTTGTGTGATGTGCTGTTCTCACAACAACTTCAATGCCAGTAGAAAATCATAGTCAGCAAAAAATAGAAGTAGCACAGTGAATCTATCCTGGATTCAGCGTTGTGTTTTGGTTTGTCTCAGCTTCTGTAAGATCAATGCAATTGCTGAGGCTATTTGTTGGGCAAGCTCCTAAGACTGGCCTTTCAAGTCGGCTATGCTCGTGGCAAGAATTGCCAAGCGTTGTTTGTCTGGACAAGTCCTCCAAAGCAGCTGGCGATTCAAAGGGATGTGCTTGTGCCAGATTGTGCTTATCAGTCGCACTTGTTCGACTCCCTGATGCTTCTGAAGCAGCAGCAATATGGGAACATACTTTTTCTGTCATCGGCTCTAAGGCATTGACTGTACAAGCGATCAATGGCAGATTGGCCAACATTGGCCATCTGGCCCCGTGTAAAGGATAGCAACAATCACAGCCGTCAATGCCCTTCAGGCAATTCAGGCATGGTCATGGTCCAGAGTCCATAGCAAATTTCAAGAGTTCTTGTCCCAGCATCGCAGACTTTAGCCGCCGGTCCCTCTCTTTGTCTCTCGAGCTCTTGCGTTTGGATTCAGCAAAGTTCTGAGTCTCCTCTGGTTTCGTTTGCCTCTCCCACCTCTTCTGCCGTGCATCGGTTCCAGGAGCTCGTGAGGAATCCACCCCATGCTTTTTATTGTGTCTCGCACTGCGGCTGAGATGGGACTTTGAATATCCCCCGTTCTTGTCTCGCAGCTGCCACTCTTCTTCCTCTATTAAGTACTCCACATAGTCTCCATCTGAGTCTGAGCACCAGTCATCATCAAAGAAGTAGAACAACTGTTGGTTGTTTTCATAGTCACAGCCGTATTTGGCAAAGAACCTGTCCATCGTCTCCAAGACTTGCTTCTCTTTTTCCTGTTTCTTGGCAAGCATCACTGCAATCAATGCATTAACTCCAAAGGGCTCAAGAGAGATGAGACTTTCCACCGCTGCTTGGCGCACTTGCCACTTGTGGCTGCGCAACCCGTCTTCCACCATATGGTGGAGCAAGTCGAACACTGCCTCTAGCAGCGTACCATCGGCTGCCGCAGGCCAACGGTCCGGGGCATGAAGATGTTGCCATTCACAGAACCTCCGCCGCAAGAACTGCACCATTGACATCGACACTTCGCATGTCGCAGCTTCAACTGAAGAGTCTGGATCATCCAGACCTTCCTGCCATCCGGCCCATTTCGGCCAGGAGGCGTCCAACTTTCTGGCAATGTCCCTACAAGCCTCTACAATGCCGGAGTCTTCTGCCAGCTTTGCTTCCAAATTGATGCACTCACCAAAACTGAGGAATTGGAGAATCAATTCGTCCCTGAAAACTGCTGGTACGGGTTGGCTTCCAGCTTCAGCTGGGAATACAGGGATACGAGTCATCAAGAACGAAGCAGCGGTGTTTCGGATATCCGCAGATGAATCAAAAAAAGCTTCACAAATCAAGGGCAAACTAAAGCGGTTGCGCTGAATCTCTTCTGGGGGAGTTGCTGGGTTGTCTTTGTCCTCCAGCAATCCTATGATAGACTTCATCGCAGTCAGGCGAGTGCTAGGCAATTCCGACATAAAGAAAGCCGCTATGGCCTTTTTCCCCTTTGACATGATGGAAAGATGTCGAAACCGCGCGAGTGGCAGACATGTAAATGCCAATATGTCTGCAGCATAAGCCGCACCCGCCTCTTCTAACCACGAAAGAGCCTCAGCAGCTGCTGAACGAACTCCCCGCTGATCCGATGACTCATCTCTCAGGAGTTTGGCAATTGCAGCAGCATGAGGGGCAGCAACTCGGCCCATCCATGAGAGCTGGCTTAGTGCAGCAACTTTCACCGAGCTGTCCTCGTGCTCCAAGCACTGTGCTACTGCTGCTGCAAGGGCATGGGTTGCTGTTGTGGATGCTGCCAGATTCAACTTTTCCACAATCGCTTCTGGCTTTTGTGGCCAACTGTTTAAAGCAGTGATAATGCTGCCATCCTCCAGGCCAAGTTCGGACAAGAAGTCCTTGCCGTAAATCTCCCTGCCCTCACAGATCAGTCTCTGTACAACTCTGGGAATCTTCAGCGCCCTCTCAATCGCTCCATGCAACTGATCCACACGCCCAGATGCCAATGCTGCGATGGTGCAACTTTGGCCTGATGGTGTGGACACTGTGAGGCACACGCGGCCCGGCAAGGGAGAGGTCATCAGCCAAGGAAAGTCTGCACTCCAAACGCGTTTGAGCCTGTTTGTCTGCGTGGGCTGAAAAAGGCTGAAAGTATCTGAAACTCAAGAGTTTTCCACTGACCGTAGTTGGGGTCCAACATCAGCGACCGTCACTCGTTTTGACTAACTGGGTCCATACTCATTCGCACGTAAGCTTCATGTTTGCAATGGATATGTTTAATTGATGTACTCTTGTCACGTTTTAAGTCCATGTGGTAGGGAAATGGCCAACGGCTTGACCAATAATATTCAGCAAACATTTACACTACATCACTGCAATGCTCCAGACTGTTTTGGGCACGCATTGTAGCACCCATGGAAAATATGCCTGACTTTGCAGGACGCTACCGGTAAAATCGGCTCCTTTTTGAGTTCTTCGATTCTTAAATAATTAGCAGTGATTGCTATCACCCTTCAGTTGTCCTCCTCACCTTTGGAGAAGGCTACCGAAAAGCTGTGCATTTTCCTCAGCGCTGTAGAGTTCAAGAATCAGGCATTCATGTGGGTGCCACTGAGTTGCTTTCTGGAGTCACTTTCATTCATGGGTCCAACCACAGTTAGAAAAAACATAACCAAACGCCATCCAAAAGCCCAAGGCTCTCTTACGAAATATTCAGACATTGCAGCCAATAGATTGATTTGTGGATGGGTCAGTGCCTCAGCAAGCGACATGCTGACCAGCGACCCCAAAGTCTATACATTGTCTTTGCTGACCTGCACAATTTTTTGCGTGAGCAGTCAAGGCGTGGACAGTCCCTGAGCCTGCATTCTGGAACACTATTCTGTAGTGCGGGAAGCGCTTGAACTCAGAAGTAAAAAACCTGAGCTGTTCGTGCTATTCCTTAACTGAGCAGCTGCGAAAAGTGTTGCAACCTCATGTTGACAAGTCACGCATGAAGATTGTCGGACGTGTCCTTGGGAAGCTTGCTTTCGAAGTCCCTGCATTTCTCATTGTACACTACAAGCCTCAGTGATTCTCAGGTATGCCGTCAGCAGTGGCAATGGTTGCGGGCAGAAGGGCCAGTTGTTCAACTGACTTGCTAGACTGCATCTTGCTAGGAAAAGTTTAGTGCAATTGACACCACCTTCTGGCTGCACAGTCCAATTCTGGATTACAAACGAATTCCCTCACAATGACCATTTGAAGCATTGCGGCCAACCCAAGCGCGCATCAAGAGGCAATTGCACACCGTAGCCGCCCTCAATACCCCACCAACCTCGAAAGCCAAGCCAAGTCAAAAAAATGCTGCATACCAACTTTAAAGCCGAAATATGCATTGCATGTTGTAGCCACAAGCGATCATACAACGCTCATCCTTGCGCCGAATTCTGCACCACACACACTTTGAAACTCCCTGGAATGCTGAGGTGCTGTTTGGGAGAACTTTGAGTTTCCGCTTTGCCACCGCGGGCTTCCCTTGTCTCTTCAAGGACTGCAGTTGGCAAAGCAACGGCAAAAGCTCATCCTTGCTGAAGACCTGCACGTGAGAATTGCAGGATCTTGTGCCCGATAAGAAACATTTCTTAACGACTCAGACTTAGCATCACACAGTTTCATGATGTGTCATGCATCGGCCACAGCCTGATTGCGTGTCAGGAACTCACCAATGTCATCCTCCAGGACATGAAGCACACTTTGCAAGAGTCAAGATATGTCAAGATATTTGATCAGGACCACTTGTCCACATACCTACCATTGCTACCCATCCACTCCAAGTACACCGCCGACTCCTTGTCCCAAAAGCCAAAGTTTGCTTGAAATTGGTTCTCCAAGCGCTTGGCCACGTCGGGACTCAGGGATGGAACTTTACCTTGTGGCTTGATGCTTCGATAGATTTCGATAGTGATTATGCCGTTACGCTCCAGGGTATCGAACATATTCTGTCTGCTAAGCCGAGGCTTCATTGCAACAGAGGGATCCATGCCATGTCACCTTGCCTGAGCATCTCCGCTCTCCATATCTCTGCACTTGGACATGCAGTAATGGAAGCTGAGGTACAAAATTCTACATCGTCAGGAAGTGCAGAACCGGTACTTACAACCTGCAGCGTGCAGAAATGACAGCAATGACATGTAATGACTATTCTCACGGCATCTGCAGTGACTACATGTGCTAACCAAGTCAGGCCAAGCATGCAATGATACATCTGGGGAGAGAATCGCATTTTCTTAGCCAAGGATCCAAAACAATCCGTCTTGCCCCTCTCTGCAGCATAGCCAGGAGACCACTGTTGTCCTGAGTCAAACTGCAAAATCATTGTTGATGAGTCTTTGATGAATATTCTTTGCGAAATCATGACAGGTTTGCCTTGCACTCTTCTTAAGCCTGGATATTTTTGGCAATTCCGGTGTTCCGGAATTGCAGTCGGCGATGTTGAGAATCATTGGATTTCCATGAGTCTGCAGGGTGCAATCTCAGAGGCCTATCCCAATGGGGCCAAGTGTCGATGTTTCCACCATCCCCGAGGAGGTATGTGCCTCTGCTCGCGGCAAATTTCATCACATTGAAAGCTCGGTGTTGCCCAGCCCCAGCTGCCCTTCACTGCAACGGCAGAAAGTCATAAGGCGGGTGCTCGTGCTCTCTGCCTCCTCAAACCGTGAAGATGGAATGGCCCAATAGTCTGACCTGCAAGTCTGATGAACATGAATAGTAGTGAATACCATGGAAGACTGGCTGGCGAAACAGTATGTTGTAGTGTGTCATGACCTGGAGGGAAAACAAGACTCAGCAATCTATGCAACCATGCCTTGGGCTAAGCTTTGCAGGATTCAAGCTGCCATGGAAAGGACCCTGTGTAGAGGCCTTTCAAATTTTCAGAGCATCCGAGCAAAACAAGTACAAAACACAGCTTTGCGGTTGTACGTGGGTCTCACATTGAAGGCACTCAAATGTCTAAGAGCAGCACGGACGACACCCCTGCACTGCTCACACCCACTGCCTGCATTGGGTTGGGATTGGGTATCATCAGAATTCATGAGATGCCCGTTGGATTCTGTTGAGATGTCTGTTTCAGGTTTCAGGTCATTTCCGTTCAGGACCTTGGAGAGGCTGAAAGGCTCCATGGCGGCAGCAGTAGTCACCCAACCATTGGAAAGGTCCTGAAACTGCTTTGACATGGTACGCTAGAGAGACTGAGAGCGCACACAAAGCTTGAAGCAGCTCCTCTGGTGCACCACCACCGAAGGCAAAACTTTCCACGAAACCACCTGGAGTTGAACAGAGTTCAACGTTCCCCTATGTTGAAGGTGCAAATGAACCAAGGATATATAGGTATAACAGCAATCCCTTCCCCCTAATATTGAATATATACACCGTATACACCCCTTTGAAACCATGGTGTAGTGTCGTATTTCTCTCTATTCGCCATTTCAGGGAACTAGATATTTGATCATGTTCTCAGGTTGGGGCGTTAGGACCTGCTACGTAGAACTGGATTGCAAGTGACCTAGTGCCAGCCTCCTACCAGACCCTTTCTTGAAGGATTCCAACGTCGCGACTGTGACTCGTATTGAACTGGCCTTGGTTCCAGTCAGACCCTGCCTGCTACCAAGGCATTTCTGAGCAGCAATGCAGGTTGACAATAACCTGGTCAATTGAAGCGAGAACTTGAAGTACTAGGGGCCTGGCTCATTGTTTGGATAGAAGGGTGAGCCAATCAAGTCCGGTGACATCTGGAGCGAAACCACATTGTCTTTGGTGGCTTTGTAGCCAGTGGGACCCAATAGTGCGCCAGACATGACCTTGGCCGAAGCTGCGCTGAAAACCGAAAACTCTTTTGATGCTAAAGCAGTTTGAAACACATGGAAACACTCTTTTCATCTATTTTCCCCGTCATATATCTGAATTGTCTGAATTTGAAAGTCCATGATCACCATTGCCATGCACTGCGACCCTCTTTTCCCTATTGAGGCGAGGCACAAAGACCTTGGGGCGACCCGGTGCTGGCGTCAGGAATTTCGCATCCTTCAATTGTGGATTGCGTCGCCTGTCAGCTGCACTCGGTCACATGTCACCGACATCATCCAAATAGTAGGTGTTATCCAAAGCTTGAGTCACGTGAAACAAAGCCGTGCTTCATGGCAAGAGCAAGCGGCTACAAAGCAACCCCGACACCATCCAGCATCTATTGAAAGAAGGCACTTGAACACACAGCTTTGAGCAAAGCATTTGCACAATGCAACCACGATTTCCCAAGGATCTTAACAAATCAGTGCAAAATAGTACAAATCAATACAAATCTGAGTAAAGCTTTACGATCCAAGGTAGAAACATGGTCTCACCATGTCCAACCATGGTCTAAGCCACACCTGATTTCGTTCACAGCATCCTGATCCGCAGCCATGTAGCTGTCCAGGTCACTAAGGCCGAAAGGCTCCAATATCGCCTCCCAGCGGCTGCGTCCAAGGCTGTCCAAGCTGTTTGTTGAGGGTACTGTGAGATACAAGGCCAAATATATATATATATATTATATGATATATATATATATACATTGTCATATGATTTATGAAAAAAATAATGACAATAAATAATAATAATAATAATAATAATTATTATTATATAATAATGACATATACACTATATTTATTGTAGTATATATATATATATATTGTAGTTCGTTCGCATTCAGGACTCAGGACACATTGAAAATCCATCTAGGCGGGTTGCCTGTCTGTGACTTGTAAAGTTGTCTGTGAGGGTTCGTTTCGCACTCAAATTGCATGGCAACATATGGCAAGCCACCACCGTTTTTGGACTCTTCAGGGCCTTTGAGATGGTGTTGACCCACAGTTCCCTCAGAAGCGTGTCCAGATGTGGCCGTCATAATTCTTTGTGACAATGACATCATACTTTGATGACAAAAGCCAAGCGTTCAAACCACTGCCGAGAATCTGGGGATTGATGCCACCCTTCACCAGTCGCTTTGCTATTGCCTGGACAGGTCTGAGTTGTCTAGTCTATTGTGATCGAAATGCGCAGTGACATATCTTTGGTTTCATCAGGTTCATCACAGGACACGCTTCAGAAAACACCTCTCACATGCAGCCAAGCTATGCCAAGCTGCCATAGTACTCACTGCACCGACTGTACCCAACGCAGACTCTGGCTTCTCCAGGTTCGCCAAGGTAAGTTCGGATGGGTCGGTACTTGCCCCCAAGAGGTGCTGAACCTGGCAGCGACGCATAAGCGACGCAGAACGCATGGCATTGCATAGCTATGGCAGCTATGCTTCAGACTGCCGTTCTTGGCTGCGGATTCTGCGAAAACGAAGCTCCGCGCTGTTCTCAATTGAGCTCCCCGCTGGCAATGTGGAAAACATGTATACTGACCTTGATGCCCCGGAAATGGCGCAGAAGCCACTGTGCTGAGAAAATGCAATCTTCAAAACTTGCAACATTTTGCACCACAGTCTTGATATGCCCCCGAGATTTCTTTACAGTTGTTCACTCATGCTTTTGCTGCTTCCACTGCCAAGCAACGCCGCCCACGAACCACCTGACACAGAACTGATGGCATCGACATACCTCGCACAGAAGGAAACTGGGGGACAACACTTTGGATATGTTTTCAATCTGGGGAATGTATGGACATATTAGATACATGCTCTAATAATGTACCGTAAAATCCGTAAAATGCAAGCTTATCTTTATTTTGTTTGAGTTTGATGAAAACAAGAAGAAGCATAAGGGGGAACTGCATCAATCAAGCCAGTGGGAAGCAAACAGCCAAGCCCACAGTATAAACATGTCGCAGGAAAAGAGATACAGGCGGAGTAACAAATCATGAACATCCTTACTCTTCAACCGAAACAACTTACAAGAGACACACACACACACACACACGCGCGCACACGCACACAAGCACACAGGCGCAAACATTGAATCAGAATGTATGATCCAACACACTCAGGATCCACACATGGGATCATGTGATATTCATGTGATATTCATGTGATGCTGATGTCGCTCTGCAAGCAGAACCACTCTAGCCATCTTCAGCCTCATGAGTCCCAAGTGTTCAAGCGCTCGAAGCACGCCCAAGCTGAAGGCCAAAGCTCGTCCACCACCTCCTGAGAACGCTAAAGCAGTCTCCACACGATGTGGGAACCTAGGCTTCGAATGGAGAAACAAATGAAGTGACATGAAGTGACACATGCAACACTTTGCAACATCCGACAATTACATATAATTATATACATCTCCATTGGGGAAAATTACTAGACAGGATAAAACATGATAACACCTTTGTTCATACCATACATGTTCGGCCACAAAGATTAGAAAAACAATCTTCAGTGATCTTCAGTGATTGTTTTTTGCCAGCAAGAATCTGTGGCTTCTCCTTTCGGATTGGTACCAGTTTTGCTCGGAGAATCCCCTGCTGACGAAAGCACAGGCCATTTACTTGGCAATAGCCAGGGGCACAAATGCAGTGTCCGGACCTTGTGGCCAAATGAAGTGCGAGCATCTGCAAGCGTGCATAGACACAACTGAAACACAATGGGTATTATACTGAATCGACATCTTGGTGCATAGTGTTGTAATTGCCCACCTTTGCCGTGGCCACTTCAGCAGCATCTCTTTAGAAATCATTGCACTGCAAGGCCTGCAACTACAACTTTCAACCTACTATATATAGTATTTGGATGTATTTGGCGTCCAAGTGGCTCGCAAGTAGTGTTTCCCAACGTTGAAGAGCACCCAAAGAAACGGCAGGTCTGGTCCGTGTCGCGAATGCACCTGGCTCGCTCAGAGCACAACCCTTGCAAGCATGTGTAAAGGGGTCCTACGCAACAAGCCACACACTTTGTTGCCATAAAGTTGACTTGTGGAATCTTGAGGATCTCCTTGTGTGGAGCTCATCTGATGAAAAGGGTGCGGCTGTGTGTGGATTTGTTGGGTGGCTGCCGGCCTGTTCGCTTGGGCTTCTGCAACGCAGGTTCCATGATGATTGCAGAAGCCAGGCTTGCACTTGCAACGCCTGCGTTCACAAGTCGCCTGAGCTGGAATGCAATGAAAACACATGTGCTAAAATGAAAAGGCAAGCATATGCATATGCACAAAAATCTGCAATGCCAACAAAGCACATGCATCAGCCTTTTTAACGTCGAGATGAAACCTATCCTGGCCTATTACCTTTTTTAATCTGATTTACCTTCCAGTTCGCAGAACGAGCCAAATTCAGTGCACCTTTCAAAGACGAACAAACCAACAACCGGACTGCAACGAAAAAACTGGCCTCTCCACGAGAAGCGTCGCAGGAGAAAAAACGGCAGGTGCCCCCGGTATCCCGGAAACATGAGCCCAAAGGAATTTCATCTGCACCTGCGCAACAAAGATGCACATCGTCGTATTCATGCGTGGTTGATTTCTGCTTGTCCTACACACAAAATGGACATATGATACATATGCAATCAATGTCTGGATGTATGTGGATATGAAAATACACAACCCATGGAGGGAGTATGTTGATCAGCACGGAACAAAAGAGAGAGGAGAGAGAGAGAGAGAGATTGATTGATTGATGGATGGATGGATGGATTGATTGATGGATGGTCATCGATTCCACATTTGAAATCGTTTCCACATTCCAATTCGCTTGAACATCTTGAACAAACCTGTGAATAAGTATGAGTATCATCTTGAAACGTCATAATAACGTCTTGCAGCATCGATGCCTAGACCTTCCTCTGCTGAATCGCTTGACCACCCCCAGCTGCTGTTTTCCTGTCGCCAGCCACCAGCAACAACTCCAATTGACTAACTATAATATAGGCATAGCAGATTACAGCAGGTGGATTTTGCTGTGCAACTTCAACCGAATATCTGGAGTGTACTAAAACGGTACTAAATCTGGGAAGTCCATGTAACGATCTTAAAATATCTCCAAATCAGCATCCGAAAGGACAACCCAACAGTGCCCAACGAAGCTTGACAGAGTTGGCTGGCTGACCTCTGACATTTGTTGGGCACGTCGTTGGAGCCAGGAAGCCGCACAGACTGACGAGAGGGGACAGGGGTTGTGCCTTGAAGTGCCAGGACTGCTTTCATCTCGGTATTTAGAGATGCTCATAGACTCATAGATTTTCAAATATCTTCTGGTGCTGCTGCATCATACCTTATTTGAATCTTCTTGACATGCAGGCCATTGATCCCGGGTCTGAGGACCAAGTAAGTCGGACGAAGTCCTGGTTTGCAACTGGAGCCAACGTGCAGCATCGTGCAGGCCTGTGTCGATGCATTCGTCCTCAGGCACCTTTGCAGTCTTGTGCACATCAACCAACTGCCACCTGAAAGCTCCTTTTGAAGCTTAAACTGAATATATAATGTATTATTATATAATATATAATCATTCTTCTTTGAGAAATCAAATGCCTTTGCGATTCTCCTTTCCATGCAAAATCACCACAAGCCAACCTGCCTGTAGCTCAGCATTGTAGCTTCTTGCCAGCCACCAGAAGGTCCAAAAACGGGGCGCCATGCTGAAGCCACCAAGAAAATGTGTCATACTGCGCCGGTCAGTGAATGCGTGAAAATGTGTGAAGCATTTTGAGACTCTGTTTTAAGTTCTAAGGGGAAAAACAGGGGAAAACCGATGGAAAACCGATGGAGAACCGATGGCTGCCAGCCATGGCTTAAGCCGGTAGGGCGACCGGTTGGGCCCCCACCATGCGAAGTTTGCAATTCCTTTGAGATCTTTGAGAAAGTGCGAAGCTGCGCATCACAGTTTGAATGTCTTATCTTGCCTGGACTTGTCGTGGTATATTCAATATTCAGGGGCATGCTGCGGCCCTGTGGAACATGACGGAGCTTTGCACCATTTTTTGACCATTGACGCGCAGTGACTCAGGCCAAAAGCAGCTAGAAGGCCAGAATGCAAAGTGCAACCAAGATTTCTCATGGCTCGGACTTCTCAAACGCGCATGCACAAGTTGTTTTCTCCGACTCACATTGCGAAATGCAACTAGCAGTCAGTCGATGTTAGTAGACTATGTACTTGACTATGTAGCATAAGAAATAGATAACAGCAGGATATGAAAGGCACGGTGTCCCAGTGGACGCTGCCTGAAAATGCTGAGAAAAATGGTTTCTACCCAAGAACTGGGTCGTTGATGAGCAGGTTCAGCAATCCTACAAGGCCATTCTGACAAGCATTGACAAGCATTGATAAGCATTGATTGTCGCAAGCTTGTCACTGAATTCACCAGAAATATTCAACACGACAAACAGTTCTCCGACATTTGTTTTGCTTGTTGCATCACGTTGCATCACATACCATCAGCCCTGACAACGCAGCACAATATAGCACAATGGTCCTGTGTCTTTATCTGGCTGCTTTGATGGCGTCGTGATTGCCCAGTGTGCCCTGTGCCAGCCCAGCAGCACCAGCCACAGCTGCAGCTGCCACATCCTCAACTGCCAATGGTGGCGACAGCGCTAATCGCAGCGCCGCAGGGGAGGCAGCCGCTACACCGCGGAAAATGCCAGTGGAGAGAAGTGACTCCACCTGCAACTTGGGTCAATTTGGATCAACTGGCAAGCAAAGTGATGCGAAGACTCGCAGAGCAAAGGAACTATATAACTGTTCCAGACGCGCCGGCGATGAGAATTGGTGGATCCTATGTGCAAGCTTCCACTTTCACGCAGATCCACCGAGCAGCCAACCTTCTCACCGTACCAGCCAGCCACACGGGGCGGAGTTGCGCTGAACTCTTCACCGCCATAGATGAAGCTGGGCTGCCTCAGCTTCGTCATAAGAGCCACAAAGAAGGCATGTCAAGCCTACTTGGCATTTCAATGTGTTGTTTGGATGGTCATGGTCCATCACTGTATACCCAGGAAACCGATAAAAGGATCCCTCAATGGAATATATTTTCTAATTCCCTTGGGCTATACTGTTTCGCCAATCGAGCCGGAGTCCAACAACATGAAGAAATGAAGTGATGACCGTTCAGCAAGCAAGCTGTGCTTGTTTCACATTGATTTCCTGCACCCCGTGATCACATAATTACAAGGCATGACCAACACCAAAGTTGATAAGCTGGCCATAAGCTAATGGCTTCAACGACAAACGGGTCGGCAAGATGCAGGATGACCCCGTTGGCTCCAAATTGCTCTGCAACTGCAGCCTCTGCCCGTCTCTTGCCCGTGACATATGGCCCGAAAATTGCATCAACCTCAGTTCCATGCACAAGGAAATCCTCAACTTCACTGCACCGTGCTCCACACAGAAGAAAGATTGCTGGAAGCTCAGTCGGTCAGGGTCATGGAGATAGCCCCGACCGACTTCAACATCCTTTGGTAAATCTTGCAGGCATAGAATTGCATAGCTTATCTTCTCTCGGTGCAATCAACTGCAAATGAAAACGCATTAAAGCAATCTAGCGACGCCAGCTTCAGCCACATCCTCCGAAAAGAAAGTGGACACACAACCACGCCAAATGTCAACCCAAATAAACTGAAAAGAAAGTGGGCACACAACCACGCCAAATGTCAACCCAAATAAACTGTCTGATTCTGAGACGCTAAAAAAACAACAAATTTTGCATACCTTAATCATCACTCTGCACAGAAGTGCGCTATGCAGAAACAATCTCGCCACCCTTTTGAGGGGGGACGATGTGTAATATAAGATACATGTTTTACGGTTTTGCAAGGGGGATGTTGAAAATGTATGAAACCATATGAAACCGTACCGGGTACCTTTTTTTTTTTTTTTGCGTTGAAGCATATTCAAACAGAGAATATCCTGCTCCTTAGATTGTTGAGTTTCAGTGCAAAAACCGCTGGAGCCACTAGAGCAGACCTCCTGTGGCCTTCTTACATCAGTCTTACATCGTCCAACTGCTTTCCACATGGCTTTGCTTCAGAGCTGTCCTTCGAGGCTGAGACCAAAACAAACCGCTTGGCATTGGCCTTTCTGGCTGCCTTGGCAGCAGCTTCATTGGTGGCGCCGTTGCCAGTCTCATCATCCGCTGTGCCAATGGTGCCAATAGCAGAGATAACCTCAATACGTTCCACACAGCGGAACTCATGTCAGGCCCACTGCTCTGTGAATGCAAAGGCAATATCCAACTCTTTGGGCACTGACACTGAGTCTCTCGAAGCGAAATTGTGGGTTGTTTGGTGGCTTTTGCGGCAATTGGATGTGGGTCAGTGCACCCGTTTGAAACCTTCAGATCTCAAATGATCTCAACACGCGAGACTGCAAATTGCGGTGATTGTAGTACAGCTCTACGCTTTTTGTTGCATTTATATGCATTTATGCAAACACAACCTGTTGCTGCTCTACATCTTCAGATTGGCCTGCCACAACGTCACAATCTCTGACTCACTATCTAAGGAAGCAAAGAAACTGCGTCAGCACCTGTCATGATTGGATCCAGGTCTGTGCTGAGCACATCTCCGCTTTTCCAGCTAACTTCGCTAACCCACGGCGCTGTCAACTTGGGAGCACCAGAGCGGGAGAGGCTGACCACTTTGGCACCTTGCGCCACCAGGCCTGTGCAGCATCAAGATATCCAGACATCTTCAAGGCTGCTGTGCAATTGCAAAATCTGCAAGCAGCCGATGGTTGACCAAGTGAAGATCATTGAGCATCATTCTGTTTCATTGTGTATCCCTGTGTCGTGCTTGTACTTTTTCCACCACAGGCTATCCCAATGGGACCAAATGCACTATCCAAAAATATGTCAAACATCTAAAGAATTGGAGCAAGGCAAAATGGAGTCTTCATCAAGCTTCTGCAAAATCAAAATTGATCACAACCGAAGTATCCTTCGCAGATTCTCTTTCCAACGAACCCAGATCCACCGAGGACCTAGGGATGGAGAAGCATCTTACTGCGACATCGTAACATTAATTACGTGCCATCTTTGTTGAAAGCTGTGAGCACAGCCACGCCAAGCCCAGCTACACCAGAATGACCCCTCAACTGCCTTAACATCAGTCAGCCACCCTCACAACATCTTCCAGTAGAATCTACAGTGATCTAATATGATCTTATCGTGATCTACAGTCCACCGCGACTTCGAGGCAGAAGAAACATCGGAATCCTATGCTGACGAGATCTGACGAGATGCAATAACCTTCTTGCCGGCCAGGCTCTCGGCAACGGCAGGTTCTGGCTGCAACACCTTTGGCCAATTGGCACACGACTGGTGTCCCTCCCATCTGCCAGCTGCATGACCCAACTGACCAAAAGTGGAATCCTGTGCTACTAGTTGAAGCCAAGTAATTATATGAATCACCCGTGTCAAATTACTTGAAGATACCTGGACCCAAATCAATTCGCAATGACTTGCCCTTAGATCCCAAAACAGCTCCCTGCTTGCCACCTCCGCCAGGGGAGCCAAACCGAGAAGAAGCCCTTCGCGTCTTCCAAGGCTTGTAACACCTGGGCTCTGACCCTTTGCAAGTCCCAGCCCATCCCAGCCCTTTGCATCACTCTTCCAACGTGGTCCTATCATCTAACCTCTCCGCACTACAAGCATCTGACTGAGACCTTGTATTCAATCTGCTGATTTCCAATGTGATCAATGTGTCTGTCCACCAGTAGCCAACGTGCACTGGAAACACAAGACTTTCTGCTTCCTTAGATTGTTCACAGCCCAGATGCGCTTGCTCGCGGTTGTGTGCTCTGGCTGGCCCAAGAACGCTTGTCCAGCAGCGAGTAGCAGCAGCACCGCTGCTACCTCAATTTCAATATATATATATATATACATATTATATATATATATAAAGTATATTATACCTACAAAATATGGTGTGTATATATATATAAATACATTCATAGATACACGCATATATATATATATATATAGTATATCAATTATTACAAGATACACGTAATTATAATATCTATATATAATATTTATATATATTATATATGATTAATACGTTAATTTCATTCAATCATCTTTCAATTGGCGCTTGGGGCGAGAGCAAAAGCGGCCTGGTGGGAACCGCCTTGTATGAAATTCTTGGATGCTATTCAAACTATTTCCCAAAAAAAATCATCGGCCATTCCGCCTCTAAATGGTGCCAGGCTACTGGCCTTCGGTCTGGCTTGGGCATGGCTTCAGGCAAGACTTCCCACGGGCGCGTTTCTGAAGCAAAGCAACTGCTGCTTGTGTTGCAGAACTTGGTTTACATGTTTTCTCTTACTATCAAGTGCAGTACAATCTACACCCAGCTGGCTCTGAGGATTGCTGGTTTTGGGGTTCAATATCTGTTACACTTTGAACAGAACGCAACGCTCCAGGACAGGAATTGCGTCCATCTTGCAGGCTGATGGAGCTGAAGAACTCAAACAGCACAAGCCCAGCCAAAATGCGATGAGTTTTGAACCCACTAGCATCCAGCAACCCCAAACAGGATTCCGCGGGATTTCCAATATCTCGTTGCTCTGCTTTTTCTTCTCCCGGGCTTGGGAGCCACCATCTTTTCGGTGCTTGCGGATGCTTACGGTACATCTGTACAGGGAAACTTGCGAATTCGATGTGATGACGAGGAGATCTGAGCACAAACTTGAAACTCAAACTTGTGCATGTTCCATGTGTGTCTAGGCGTTTCTTGATGCAGGGAAATGGCAGAGTATGATATAATCATATGATATATGATATGACATGTGACATGTGAGATGTGACATATGACAACTGAGATATGACATGACATATGATAATAAAAATAATTAATGACTTATGACAGGTGATACATGATATATGATGATATATGATGATATATTATGTATGATGTAGGATATGAAATGCCATTAATTATATGATATGTTGCAACATGTTGCGATATGATGTTGCATGACACCCCAAAAAAACTAACTATGTTGGTTTCTAACATGCAGTAACATGCATATTGTGCATCATTGTGCATTATTTCGCAATATTGCAGGAAATATCGAGGCAATGCTTGCAGTCAGCATAATGCAACACTACGTCACAGGCAGTCATGCAGTCATGCAGATCTATGATGCAAAACCCCTGTTAAGCCTGACATGGCCTTAAAATATCTTAAAATGCTTTAAATATGACTGTGCGTTGGTCCACTCTCCCAACCACACTCCAAACCCAGCACATTGAGCGCGCGTATGGCTGTGCCGAGGTTCTTCTAGTTTCGCAGCTGTGCATTACAAATTTCAAAAAAATGGTCAAGCATGATTGGCAAGACACAGAATTTTGGGCTTACTACCGTAGCACGCTAAAGTGCATCAAAAAGTGAGTCGGCCGCATTCAACCACCTGGAACTGTCCAATTCGAAACGAGCGCCCTTCCGCATACTGAGAATAGATCTAAATGTAACATCTTCAAACCTGAGGCTCACTTTTGATGTACACTTCAGTGAACTGAATAGGCTTATTAAGGTGTACCAGAGATGTTCCAGTCTGGAACCTGGAGCTTCAAATATGTTTGTTGTGCGTTGCAAAAGCATACAAAAGCCCTGGCATTGATATAGTGTGATCTCGCGGTACTAGTAAAACGACAAACATGATGAATATGATCCATTCATGCTCGGATTCTAGAGTGCACTAGTGGTAGTGCTCCAGGATCCTCTGGCTTGCACCAGTCAACTTATTCAAACCTGTTCATCAGCCTGCGTGCCACTTCAAGACCGCACCTGGAAGCTATTCTCCCCCGAAGATGCAATTCGTTGGTTACCCTATTTTGAGTTCAAACATCACGCATCTTGACAAGCACTCCTCTTTGTCCTCTGGGCCAAACAACTCTTGCAACACCAAATAGATGCATGCAAGCAAATGCACAAACTACAATATGTTGCACTGAAACCCTTGCGACTACAAGCTAAAGCCGGTACGCGCTGCAATGATGATCAAATGACTTTTGTCTCGTGAGTTCTCCTGATCTGGACAGTCGCAAAGCCAAACTAGCGGGGCCAATGCCAACTGGCATAAAATGATGCAATATGTGATCCCATGGCCAGTGGCGGTGATGTCCTCTGACCATCTCTGACCAATAAAATCAGGCTCTGACAGGTGGATCCTCACCATGAAGTCTCAGGCCCCCTGCGTTTTGTGAATGAAAAGGGGTGGAAGATGGTTGAAGCGTTCTCACATGTTCTAACATTTGTCACACCCAAACGCCGCCAAGTGCTTCAAAGATCACAAGGATCATAACAGCTCCAGCTGCATCCAAGCAGCAAGCCCAAGCCGAGCTTGGTATCCTCCCACCAGCTGAGGACCTGGTTGACCAAGTGCAACAGGACCCAGGGTCTACAAGTTGCTGGCCCTAGCTGCACACTGGCATAACTGACTGACAATTTTACTTACATCTTCTGAATTGGCCTACAAATCCAGAAACATCCTGAATTCTGAAGCGAAGTCTGGCGCTTCCTTGAGACTGGGGTCCCTTCGCCAGGGTTCATACGGATTTGACGAAGATAATCCCACCTCAGTATCGCCCAGAGCTTGAAATGCTGCCCAGGGTCAGGGCCATCGTACACACAGTAATCAAAGATATCCAGAGACAAATGAGAGATGACCTCGAGTCAGAGGCTTCTGTGCTCCGTACGCACTTCCCTCGCTGCTGGTCGCACCTGTAGTAACACACCCAAAGTTTTTGAGCCATTGAGAGACACGAGCCTTCCTGCAAACAAACCTCGAGCGATTAAAAAGAGGACCAACCATGCCCCCCAAATAAAGAAGACTTGCCAACTGTTTTACCAGTAGCACCATGCAGCACCGACACACTTTGAGAATGGCAACAATGTTGAGACAGTTGTGAGTTGTGAGGGTCCGCAACGTGTGTCAAACTGATCGAGGAGAAGAAAATATAAGAAAATGAGTAGACCATGCAGTGGACTGTCGAGAGTTGGCAAACAAATGCCTGTGCTGCAGGGTGAGGTCATCGACAAAGCAAAGTCCTCACAGCGACTGCAAGCACACACACACACACACACATGGCACAAAGGGCAACGACATCCTGTGCTACAAGATGCTGATGATTGCAGCCACAGCAAGAAACCAGGGGGAAGAAGGAGCACTACGGCCATATGGTACGGATTTGTCAAGCACAAAACATCACAAAATTTTGGAGTTCAGCTGCAGTTCAGCCCCAGCTGACATCATCAGCCACAAGCGACTGATAGTGTCCTCATCGGAGTCCATCCTGCGTCTGGGAGGTGACCTGAGTGATGCCAAATATGATTTGTGATAGGCACACTAAATATGGGTGACATAGCATGACATTCATCATAGTAGAGTTCTACAAATAAGATGCACAGTGGTAACAACAATGATAACAATGGCACCAGTGACGTGTATTCGAATCATTATAATTATATGCTTGTATATAATTAATAGTAAAACATGGTAAAACCTGGAAAGTGTCACCAGGAGTCAGGCTGTGGTGTTCGCTCCTGAGATGCAGCACGGCAACAAGCTGTCTAGCTTCAGCCATTTTCAGCAATTGATGGCACATGATGGCACTATTGGCACTAGCAGTAACAATCTCCTTTTCAATCTTTTCGCAGCTCTGTTCAGGCGTGGAGCGTCCAAATGTCCGAAAAAACCCTAGCTTGCTGCATCTTGGGAACCATCAAGTCATCCGTTCTCAACGGTAGTGGCCGGCGGAGTACCTCTAGGATGTGGTCAGGGATACCTTGGAAATTCGATGAAGTCATCAGAGTTGTCAGGTCAACACATTTGTGAGTCCACGCGAGGCTCAGACTCTTCTGAGCTGCAAATTCTGAGGCACGCGCTAATGCTATCACAGCCCAGCACAGCAATGCGGGCTATGCTCTCGAAATCACAATCCTCCTGGATTCCGTCCAAACTTGATGCAAGTTGTGCATGCGTGTGCACGGGCTGCCGACCAACATACGGCGCAATGATTGTCACTCCTGCTCTCGGCTTCTCATTGTCTTAAAGAAGCTGACGATTTCTTCAAACCTTTTGGCAAGACTTGGGCTGTCTTTTGCCGTTGTTTTTCTCTCAATTTCAAGATGGCCAGTTGCCAGGTTACATCGCATCGTTGAATCTTGGCTCTCTCTATGGCTATCTGTGGCTATCTTGGCTATCTTGGCCCAGGTCCCTGGCTTCATCTTGAGCAGCGTTGCTTTTAGCAGCTGCAGGACTGACAAAGATATTGGCAAGATCTCCTGGCGAAAATGCATGGATCAACAAGGTTTGCTGTCAAGCAATGCCTACCACCATGAAAAGAAAATTCCATGCGCGATCATGTGCAGCAACACTACCATGTGCTTTTTGATTTTGATGCAAAGGTCAAGCATGCGCTTGCCTTTCATGGACGACAACGACGTCTCTTGATCATGAACCCAGGGCAGTTCCGTGCATGCGGTTTGTCCTGAAGCCCTCCGCAAATTATGGCCTCAGAATAGCGAAGTATGGTTCCAATGCATGCGGGCAAGTGGCAAAAACCCAGCTGAACTGAAACTGAAACTTGTCCATTCAGTGCCTGCGTTGAAGGATTCAACTGAAACATTGAAACAAATGCGAAAACAATCCGTATGAAATCATTGTACAGCAAAAAATCAACATCCGGCAGCAATGCCACAACACGCATCCTAGCAAAGAGAGAGTTGGGCACACTTCTTAGGAGTTTGTATTGTAAAAGAAGTGTCGTTCCCATGTGTCTATGAAAGATTAAAACTGCTGCGAGGATTTATATAATTGTATAATCATCTGTATATTACTACTACGTACAATATATACTGTATGATTACTGTATACTATTTATAATTCATTTTCGTTCCCTCCAGGCCGCATTCTGCATCATGGAGCCGCATTCAAGCCAAGTCACATCCCAAAAAACCAGGACCATAGGAAGGGGCAAGCTGCTGATAAATAATGTCAAGAACCACTGGTGCCTGTCACGCAAACAAATCAAGCCATAGATAGAAACAACAGAAACCACAGAGTTACTTTAGAGTGTAGCGGAAATCAAACCCATCAGGCTACAGACCGCTCCGCAGTTTCAAACGCTGAAACCTGCAAAATGCTTAAAATCTTATCCGAATCAAACAATTTGATACCTTTATTGCAGAAAAGGTGCAAGTAAACCGTGTGCTGCAGGTTTTCCTTGCAAAAGTGCTGCTGCAAGTCCTGGGAGGAAAAAAAGAAGCGGAATGCTTGCTGCAAATGGGGAAAACCTTTCGCCAGCTGCCCTGTCTACTCCTAAATAAAGATCACAGACAGCTGTGAGCAGGTAGGGCCAAGGACGAAAAAGGATGGATGACAAGAGGAATGAACGCCCAAATAGTCCTTCATTGTCTAAGCCTTTTCAGCTGATTCTAGACTACTTACAGTACTATTGCAACAGAGCGGCCGGCAGCGTTGAAGAAATCAGCTCTTCAAAAGCCCACAGGTACCTCGAACTCACAACCAGCAGGTGAAAGTGATCCCATCACAAGGCAGTTTGCACAATGACTATTGCGAGATACTGCGAGTATGATTTTACGATTCCAATGCATTGTTTGCATCGCGTGCCGCTGCAGCAACGGAAACTGCCGACGGTAGAAGCCGTTCAAATGACCTCGGGTGAAAGAGCATGAGCAATTATATCAAACTATTTTTGCTGGGGCTTCCAGCGGGTTGCCCTACTGCTACATGAAACTATTTCAAAATGTAAATACTTCATAATACATCCAACATCATCCAACCATTGCACTGAGCACTTGACTACACTCCATCAAACTGAAGAACATCCAAAAAGTTTCCTCCATCGGATCAAAGGCTACGAAACTGGTTTGGTCTTAGGCACCATTGCTTACCTCAAAGCACAAAACATAAGCCCCAACAAGGCTTGTGCTGTGAAAATAAGGATGGCTCTCGCTCTTGCATCTTAAAACCGTATGACTGTCAACTATGGTGCAATCCTTGCGCGTTCACGTGTCTTTCGATATCCTGCCCACTGTTTATGCGGCTTCCATCTTAGCTTCCCTCTCCTCTTCCGTCTCCGGAGACAGCGTTTGTCCGAAATTTCCACCTTGGACCACCTGACAGCTTGATTGATCGATCGACTGTCAGGGTCAAGAGTGATGGGTCTCTTTCTTTTAAATGACAATTGCGATAGCAAGGCACAACTGGATGTTCTCTCATCTGAGTTGGAAAGCTGGAGCACATTGAAGCGGCATGAAGCGGCTATAATCATTTCACATCATTGACCATCCATAATGACCCTCGGCAAACGGATCAAGTGTGACGAAGCACCAGTAGGAGGAGCCCAACGATAAAGTTCATCCCCTGACCTGCAAATCACTGTGGCAATGACTTACTCTCTACCGGCTGTGATGGAATGTGCACACTGGATGGAATGTGCGAGGTCGGTATGCAAATAGATAGAACATAATTCCATTGTCAAAGTTATCATTGTTCTGGACTCTGAAATCTATTGAAATCTCATGAGGATCTGGCAGTATCCAACGTCTGGACACAGATTCGCATAGGCTTTCAAGATGCGAAAGAGGCACTTTTGCCTCTGCTCTGAAGGCTGCGCATCAGACTCTGCTGCGACATTTCGTGACAGTTCAGTCAAACTTGACCACTGCGTGTGGTACGAGTAGTTTTGAGTTCGCAACTGTTCTGCATCAAAGCTTGGATCTTCCTAAGTCAAGCAGCTGTTGATTCGGGAGTCATTGTAGGGGCAGGGATGTGGAAGAGCGACCTGAGATACCACCGAACTTTTTCAGAGAAGAAAGAGAGAGAGAGAGAGAGAGATAGATAGATAGATAGAGAGATAGAGAGACACAAAACAAGTTACAAAACACACAAAATAGGTTCTTCATCTGAAAGAACGGTATCGCCAAGCATCTGGAAAGGTGCGGGGAATATCAATCTTGATAAGGTGAAGGAACTCGTTATCTGCGGTTTGCAACTCCTGGATTGGAGAGCCCCAGTGTGACATTCAAGAAGGCGCAGTGCTGGGGCCAGTCCTGGTAAAGACCTGGCTTTGCATGAGCTTCTGCATTTAGAGCAGTCTTCCACACCTGAGCACGCCAGGTATACCCCCGCCTGCTTCGATCTTTTGGTTCAAACGGTGAGATTGGTAAATGTGACAATGCTTTGCTCATGCTTTCTCACTTGGATCTGAGTTGGATCTGAGCTGGTTTTCGTTCAACGTTTTGAGCAAAGCACAATTGCATTCAAAAAATAGAGGATGCAATAGGATGGAATAGGTAATGAATATGTAGACTAACTCCACTTGGTGTAGTCCCAATATGTCCTAATAAATCCCTGCCTCTGCACGATATTCTGGTGGCACACCCTTGCGTGCTCGACGCAAGAAGTCGCCAGGCCGCTGTTGCATGAATTTCTGCAGTCCTGGACTCACAAGGACTGCACAAATTTTGCGAGCAATTTTTTCCTTAACGGCGTTAGTGTGGGGATCTCAGCCCAAATAAGGTTTGGTGTAGCTTCCAGTGTGGGTTCCGGGCTGGTTCCGGGAGGTTTCGCACATGATTGACTTTGTTTTGGCGCAACTTCAACTGTGCATTTGAGCAGGTGTGTTTCTCCATCTTCTCCGCGCGACGCGTGCACATGCACACATTGCATTGGTTTAAGATCAAATCGCGCCCTTTGCCAGAGTTCCAGTTGTTTCCACATTTTCCAACCAACTTTGCTGTTGGGGATACCCCCTGGGTTTATCTTGTAGGATGTATAGGGCCGGTTTCAATCAGGGCTGCTCCCAGACAAGGGGTGGAAACTGGGTAGATAAAGAGCTAAGACGACTAATAAAAACACGTGGAAATCCTGAACATGGCATGCGCTGCATGGCTCCTCGCTGCTGCATGCTCTTCCACAAACGTTGTCTGCGGAGCTTGTCGTCCGCCATGCCGCCTAAGATGGGCAAAGAGTTTCGACCAGATCTGGTGAGTTTAGAAGGCGTACTTCAGAATACTTCAGAGGTTGTTCATGGTGTTTCTATGTGTTTCTCTTTTACCAGCTGGACACCCCCCCAACCCCCTCAAAAAAAGACATTCTGGAATATGATTCTGGAGAATCGCTTGGGAAATCTTGGATGCAACAGGAGAACAGCATAGAACAACTCCGAGAACGGGGTAGCACATTGTCTATCAAGAGCTCTGGGCTGGCCACATATCCAAGTCACGCAGGCAGGCCACAGCAAATAAAGGTCCAAGGGCCTAGATCTGTATTCCAGTGTTCCAGTAAGTGTTCTCCCCCTGGGAGATGACAGGTGATATCAAACAAGGTGTTCAAGTAGCCAAATGTAGCCAATATAAAATCATCATATTTCAAGAGAGGCTTGCTGTGAATCACTGCATGCGCTGTTCTTTGCACATGGAAGCACATGTTACCCTCCGGTAATCAAACGTGGCAATTGGAAATCCACTATAAATGGAGGTTTTAATGGGAAAATCATCTAAACATAGTGGATTTTCCATTGCCATGTTTGATTACCGGATGGTACAGAAAAGTTATTCTGCTGCAACTTTGGACTTCCTGGCTATTTTTTCACTGTTTCAATCTACATGCCTGGAGCAGGCCAAGCAATGAACAATGATTCAATGATGGGTCTTTTTGTTCATGTGAAGTTGTTGCCAAGACATGCCAGACCATGATGTAACACTCTTGACTCCCCACCCAACCAAGCAAGACATTGACAACATCTATGAATGCATGACAAAAGGCTGGGAGTCCCTTTTCGCGCCGCGCTTCGCATAAACTTGTCATAAGTTGCCTGCTCTACCGGATCAATTGATGCCAGCATGTGCTCTTGGTAACAAGTCTCTGCTTCACTTTGGCCCTTGGCGACTTTTGGATCTTTTGGTTCATCAGAACAACTGACCATAGGTCTGTCGCAAGGCATCGTCAATTCTGCAGCTCCAAAACGCAGCTCCGGTCTTCAGACAAACTGGGTCTTGTTAAGCTTCTAGCGCAGCACGAGTTTAGGTGTTTGGGTCACTAGGCTGTGTTGACCTGAGTTATCCTCAATGTTGTGTTGATTCGCCCCTGCCCGGCGCTCCAGCGCCGCAGAACAGGGTTCAGGGAGCCTGAGCAAAACTCCAAGACGGGGAGGGTGAGACCTGCGAGACGATCATTGGCAAACCGTCCTGCATCAAACTTCAGCTGCCAAGCTTCACCAAAATCAGCCAAATCTATGCAGCAGCAATGATCAGCAATGCTGATAAGCCACTAAGTGTACCACCTACTGTACTTGTGGCAAAATGCATTTCGCATGAACATATAATTGAAACATATTGAAACATCACATGCTGTCATTCGCTATCACCTACCACTATCTGGCGATTGGCTTCATGTGCAGCTTCAAAAGCATGGACAAAAGCTTTGATCTGGGTCCTCGAGGACATAACTCATACCTAGGACCAAAGGCTGGGTAATGAAACATATCTACACAACTTAAACAACTCATGAAAAGTGTCGATCTGATGAATCGGCTTTAAGCGAGATGTGCCTTTGCAATTGGCTGAGGAGGCTGCCATTATGTTGCCGCCGCCTTGGGCGTAGATTCGGCTGGCTTGCTCTGTGGCAACGCCATGCCAGGAATCATTGGCATGCCCATGCCTGGCATACCCATCCTCGGTCTACTGCAATAGCGGCTATGCAGCAGAGCAAATTAAGCTGTCACTCTGAACAAATTTAGGGCCCACACACTCCCATGCCGGGCACCATGCCCATACCTGGCAAGCCTGGCGTGCAATCGCGCTCAAATAACACCCTTCATCTGCTGTTGGAAAGTATCTCATGAGACCATTCCGCGTTGCAGTCTCCAACGTTTTATACATACACACCGTTTCGAATCTAAACAAGCCAAAGGTTCCCATACCAGCCATGCCCGCCATGGCACTCATGCCCATCATGTCATAGCCAAACCCCCCTGGCATCATCATGCCAGGCATTGCGGCCATCATGCCCATGCCTCAAAAGTCGAAGCATGAAAGCCGGATGCCTTGGATGCCCTGTTTGTATCTTTCGATCATTTTATGTCATCTTGATAACATCATGCGAGGACATGCAAGCCACACAGTGCATTTGACATCTGCATGTCTTCGCACAAACTGCTACAAAGCAGGGTACGAAGCAGGAGGCTAAGGTGTGCCAAGGATCATGCTAAGTGTGCTAAGAACGTGCTAAGGTGTGGGCCACCAGCCATGCTGGCTTGCAGCGCCTGCGCCTGTGCTGCAGGAGTCGCCGCAGCCCCAGCCGCAGGGGCTCCGGCTGAAGCTGCAGGAGAGGTCGCGGAAGCTGGGGCAGTGGAAGACCTGGAGCCCAGAAGCGTTACAACACTGGGAACTGGGAGGCCAGTGGCCTGGCGACATCCACCTGGCCAGCCATTTTTTGGCCAAAGTTTGTTTGGGGGGGAACTGCCCCTCCACATGGACCTGCAGCGACGCCACCCCGGCGAAGAATGTAATCATAGGATTTATGATGATTTATGAAATCATATGCTGTAAAGATGCTTTGCCGCACGTTCTTGAAATACATTGATTACATTGTTTTTTTGACTGTATTTGAAGTAGTTTCCAGCTGGCTGGATTAGCTGAGGCTTGGACGTAGCTGCAGTCGCCTCACAAGTTGGTCTGAATCTGCAAGTTCAATATACATCAAAATCAAAAGATAATTCAATTGAAAATAGCAAAAGTCCGTCAAGCACTATGCCTGGGCAGGCGCTGGCTGTGGCGATGGGGTCTCAGCAGGCTGCGCAGGGGATGCCTACAGTCCAAAAATGTCCAAAACTGTTTATCAAACAGAAGGCGCTGCTCTTGAAGTTGAATGCTCAAGCAAGAAACTTGCCCTCTGAGAGATTGAATTGACGATCTGAACTTGAAGAGGCGTCATCCAAACGTCTCCAAATGTCAAGCCAAAATTGACGGCAAGCCTTGGACGCTGCAGTCTGGGCTGGCGCAGCAGCTGCGGCTGCTGGCGGCACCATGGCCTCCCCAGATCGAAATTTCATCATCATGCCGTCATGGAAGTTTATTCTCCATCCTCCATTCAAACATTTTCAAATACTTTCAGCGACTTTCTGGCTGCATTCATCGAAAATCGATTGTATTGAGATGTATTGTTTGCCCACCTGTGGAGGTCCTGAACTCTTCGCTACCGCGCCCTGTGTGACGCCAGGCTGAAGAGGCCCCCTTAGCAAACTGCCATGTGATTAGGCCTTTGTTGACATCCAATTGCATTCATCTTAAATATTGAACATTGAGACACGCACATGCACATGATAAAGTATGTGCAAGTTTACATACCATATGCAAAAAAATATTTGAGGCATTTGTTCTTAAGGTAAAGTTTTGGGGATGTTCTTTCTGATTGTCTGATGAAACTTCAAAACCTCAGGCTGTGACGGTTGTGCAGCTTTCATTGGCGGCGGCACCTGGGGACAAATTTAAACTTTGTTTAGACTAGTGCATGCAGGGCCAGGTTAAAAGATACTGGCACAGATCAAAGATTCTTGCCTGGCTGGGAGCGGGTTGAGACGCTTTGCTGATGCCAGCCTGGGCCCATTGTTCGCACATTGATTCATGCCAGTTGTTCTGATGCCACCTTCAGTTCTTCATTGCTTCGTCTGTATGCTCCAAGGTTTCAGGGATGATGCCCTGAACCCTATAGGGTTGCAGGATGAAACACTGATGGGGTGCCAGGCAGGTTCTGCCGCTGCTTCTGCGGGCGCAGCGGCCTGGCTCACATCGATCTCAACAGCACTGTGTCATGGAAGCGCATCTTGAACCACAGTAGCTGTAGACGGCAGTAGATATCGGATGATATCAAAAAAATATCAGTAACTCCTGGCCTGAGCTCCCCTCCAAGGCGCCTGTGCAACGTTTGGCCTCGGGGGCTTTTTTGTGCTTAATATGAGCAACTTCTCCCAGGCCTAGTGCCTGGCGGTCCTAGCAGTCCCGGAGTGGTCTCTGTGCAAGCAATACTGGCAACACCAAGCGCCATGAAGTCTTTGACAACATCCGCGTTTTCAAGAGATCTTGCATGACCCTCATGTAAAGCCATGTAAGTGGCTTCGGCTTGAGCCGAGGTCTAAAGCCATCTAAGTGGCTTGTTCGTTGCAGAAAAAACAACAAGTAAAATTAGCTGCAAAGTAAAGCTGGCTGCTTGAGACATACGCTGGGTTTCATACGCTTTCACTGCTGGCGCCTGTCAGAGAAAGGTGACAAAAGATGGCAAACGGCAAACGTGCCAAACATCAAAAACTGGTACCTTCGGTTGCCTACATCTTGAATCAAAGGATTATTGCAATCCTTTGCTGTCAAAACTGGGACTCTGGGAGAAGAAGCGGGTTTCAACCGCTGCCTGTTCAGAGGTGGGCAAACCTGCCTTGCTGACACCCGCCTCCGAAATTACAGAGCAATGCCAACAGCTCGCAATTCTCACGGTATGCTGAAGTTATCCCAAGTTTGACTTAATTACTGGTTGCCTGTTTGCCCCATGATGCCATGATGTCATGATGCCCCATGTCTCCAGTGTTCAACCCATGTTCAACCCATGTTGTCGCCATGCAGTGTCATGCACCTGTGGAGATGCCGGTGGCTCGACAGTTGCTGCCTGGAGCGTCTCACACAGATTCTGCAGCGACAAAGGATGTGTCAATGACATCGAATAGCTTGAAACAGGATGTTAAACTATGTCAAACGATGCAAAGAACATCTCTAAACCATGCTTGCGGTAGATGATCTTAAACATTCTTAAACCATGCTAAACGTTGACTCCACTCAGACCAAGGCTCCAACCTTCGCTGAACAAGGTGCCTGTGGGCCAGGTGCAAGGGCCTGTCGACACTGCATGAAGTTCGGAAAGTGGCACAAAAGCGGAGGCTTAATCTACACAGCATGTCGTGGCTTCTTGGGGTTGTTCGGAGGTCATCATTCACTGGATTACCCATTCTGACGGCTTCAACGTTGACATCTCTGAACATCTTTGAACCCTTTTCAGTATGTTGACACTAGTTATGCACGGCCAGTGTGCCTGCGGCGGGCCGAAGCTCTTCGCCATAGCCCCCTGAGTGACGCCAGGTGGCCTCAGCTCTGGTAAAAGTGGATGCAAAAGGTAAAGCGTGCTACATCCGGAGACACACGAGTGAAGTATAGTTATTTATATGCTCAATTAACTCAAAGTAAAGAGCCTAAGAGCCTAAAAGCCAATTTTTTTCACTTGAAATCTTTGTTGGCCCTTCTTTGTTTGAACATGTTTGAAAGTTTGTTGCAGGAAGACTTGATGCGGTCGCACGGTGTCCGAGATCCGAGCTGCTCTGGGGCCTCCGGAGATAAAATGGAAACCAAAATCGACCACCATTCCGTACCATTCCATTACCTTCCCCCAAAAATATCGAAGAATCCTCCATCATGTCTGTCCATGTGAAATCCAGACTGGCTGACAATCAAACCAATGTCTTGCATGTTCTGTCTTGATGGGAGTGATATGACCAAGCCGCACCTTGTTGGGTCCGCCCTCAAGGAAAGAAACAGCAATTACAAATGATCGCAACGACCACAGCAAAATCAGCTCAGCCCTAAATTCTGAATTCCCATCTATAGGGATGCTGACGAACATGTTTCGTAGAGCTGCCATTGTGCCCTGACAGGAAAAGAAGCTCAAGGGACGGGAGCTTCATTGCAAACAGCTTGCCCACCACTGGCAACAGAAGAAACCACAATGATTAATAGGAAGACTTCAAATATGAGCTGAGCAGAAGAGATCATCAAAACAGCAATAAATTCAGGGCGCCTCCTGAGAGCCTTTTCCGGCACCTGCATAGTGAGTCTCTAGAAATCTTAAACATGACCTTCAAGGCTTGAAGATGCTTGATGGATGCTTTTTTATAAGAAGGCAGTGTGAGCAGCACCTGGCCTTTTGGCGGTGGCGGTGGCACAGTGACACCCGCCTTTGATGATGAGAATCGGCAAGTGATGAAACGGGTCAAAGCTCACGAGCCAAACAGATTCAAAACAGATTCATATATTAATTGAATTTAGTTGATTCAATAAACAAATTATGGCCCGCCCCAAGTCTCTCAAGAAAGGGGTACGGCCTTGCTGATGGCACCCATGGGCGCGGCATTGTTCATGTAGTTCATTGATCCTGGGGCCATCAATCCTGCAACAGGAATGACTAGAAGTTTCCCACACTTCCGATCCAATGAAAGACTAATATCGGATAGAAAGTGTTTTCCTGGCTGGAAGGGCTGCTGCATGGCCGGCATTGCAGGCATTGGCATCTCGGCACAGGCAGGCAGTGGAACTAATGCTCGCCCGTGAAATAAATATAAGCAACTTGGAGGGAACCTTTCTGGCCAGTATGTGGCCATGTCTGGCCGGCGTAACAATCATAAGCGGCCCTTCGGATACTTCAGGACCGGTACATGTTCAGCCCACATTTACCACGCTGTCATCTCGCACAGGGTCTTGCCCCTTTCCAACCAGCATATCTCTTATCTCTTGAGCGTGGAGTAATTCTTAATAAGGCTTCGGCCATGCCAGGAGTCCTTGCTGCCTGCAGGTTTCACGCCACACAAGCGCACACAGACACACATGGTGTAGTCGCTGCTAAAATTTGCAATCTCGCAATTGATAAGTTAAACAATGTCGTTAGCATGGGAAGTCGAGATGACACTTGACTCATCCATTTCCATCCATTTCGTTTGTTTGCATAGTTTTGTATAGTTTAAACGATAATTCCAGAATTAATTCCAGTAGGAAATCTGTTGCTGGCCAGCCTCGGCCACTTTGCCTAAGCCCAAAAGCGCACTGCATACAACTGGAAGCGACGGTTTTCCATTCGTAGACACCTTCATGTCCCTGTTTGAAAGGGTCACTAGAAACATTTCGATACGACATGACATGATAGGACTCTCAATCCATTTAGGATCCTTCTAGGATTCGAGAAGCCCCACGTAGCTCTTCATCTCTTTTTCTCTTCCTCTCCTGGCAGCATGTCAGCACCAAACTGTGGTTTGCGCCCAGGCGTTGAGAATGGTACTGTCGTAGTCGGCTATACTAGTTGCGAACCCCACGTTTTGATTGCCTACCCCAAGCCTCTGCTGAAGCAGCGCTGTCTCTTGCAGCCTCTTCCATTCTATGTTTCATCTCTTCCTGAGCCTTTTCCTCCTCAGCCTCCGGAATGCAAGACGGACGAAAGGGAATGACAAATCGGCGCGACCACAAGTTCCAATTGGACTTCAACCACAATGTGCATAAACTCAGCATTTAAGCTCATCAGTCATCAGTTGTTTGTTCAGAGTGTTCGTTTCTCGCCTTTTTGTTGGCCTCCTCCTCTTGTCTGGCCTCTCAAGTGATTTGGTTGCCCCAATGCTGGCCTATCTGAGCTTTGCTTCAGCTTGCTTTTTCATGTGTTTTCACCAACAGCAACTTGGCTGACCTAACCTAACGTGACCTGAAGATTAAAACAGGAATTGTCCATAAGAAGATCGATTGAATCCAAAAGAGACCGAACGGCCCTCAAGAAGGCCCTCTGTAGTCAAAGTAACAGCTCCACATAGCACGACCCATTCAGCTGTCGGTGTGCTGTCCAGCTGTCCTTCTCATCAGCCTCAGCTTTGGCCTTGGCTTCCGCCTCTGCGCGCTCTTTCTCCTCAAAGCAACGCTCCATGTTTTTTATGGCTTTGTTGGCTTCCTTATGCCGACCTTATGCTTCATTATGTTTATGACAAGATATGACATGTCTTTTTGTGATGTTGTGTGATAATCTATGGGTATCTAAATGTATGCCGGATCCTCTTGGTTGGGGCTGATTATTCGCAATGGCCCACAAGCATGACGCAAATATATGCAAATTATGATGACTTTTTCGACTTTGGGGAGTTGCATTTGCTGTTTGCATTGTTCGGATTCTACTGGGACCCCTGCTCGCTGTTGCTGCGCAAGTAAGCGTGCATGGAACGGATTCATGATGCTTGCCCGGCTTGGAGTGACCGTGGCAGTGGCAGGAGCCTAGGCTTGCAAGAACTGCAATTTTCCTCCGCACTTTGACATCATTGACCTCACCCATTTTTGAAAAAGCAAAAAGTGCAAAAAGGGAGAATTTCAAAAAGCGGATCTTTCTGGCAAAACATGAGTTGTGAACCGGCTTCTTCGCTGGCCTGATGCACCGGAGGCTGCAAGAATACATGCACTTGCAAACAGCTTGGTGGTAAAGCGCCACAACAGCATAGACCTAGCCTATAGGCACCTTTAGCTTCGGTAAAAGAGTTTGTTTTTTTTCCAAGGGAGTGGTTGACCCCATCCGTGAAGATGCAAGAATGCGAGCGTCACTGGGCGGATGACTTCTCAGGAGGCAAGTCCAATGGCTGATTCATGTAGTCCAGCTCTTGGTCTTCCTGGCGCGTTCTTGGTTGGGAAGCAGCCGATAGTAGCTGCGAAGCAAGACTCTTCATGACTTGCATCGAACATCTCATGCATCACGCATCCGACCAAATGGGGCATGGGCCAGCCGCATTAAAGTATCCCCTCAAGACAGAAATGCATTTAACGAGCCTCTACTGGCCTCTACAGTACTACATGGATTGAAGAACGCTTTACTTCAGCACTTTAGCACCCTTCCCAGAACTTCCAGGAAGCTATGCCCAATCCACAGCTAAGAGTGTTTAGGTATTGGGGCCTTCGCATCATCTTTCGCGGACCTGAGCTTGCACACAGCCAGCTGTTCAAATCCAGCGAGAAGATGCGAGACTCTCATAGACTCTCTGGGTAAAGTCGGGATTTTGAGCATGAGAAAGAGGGCTTCAGTGCTTCAGCAAGCTCAAGAAACGAATTTGGGGTCCTCCTTTCAGGAGCCTCAACTTTGGTGGAAGTTTTCGCAAATGAGAACTCTGCTCGCCATTCCTCTCGTGGTCCCCAGCCTGAACATGTGTCAGCAGAGTTTGCAGAGTTTCTTTTCCAACTTGTTCGCTTCAAACGGTCGTTTGCCCAAAGGATCTCTCCAGTTTCACACCCGCGGCCTTCTTGGATGGAGCCTGTACGGTGCAAACACAAGAGAATTCATAGATGTTGGCACAGAAGTTGCATGATTTTCCATGAAGCTCTGAAGGATGATTTGCTGGCATGTTATGGCATGTGCTGGTTGTGAGCAAATGATGCGGCGTGCAAATGCATGTGTGAAGCTAAGCTCTACAAGTAAGAGGCATCATCAGCCATTAGGCCTCCTTCTCATCTCCAGAGTCCATCTCAGCATTTCAGGTACACTGTAGGCCCAGTCGTGACGCATTCCAGCAATCCCATCAGTGCTACTGGCCCTCCCACTGTGCCAGCGATGGAAATTGCGATGGATTGGAATCCCAGGATTGTCAATGGGACATCAACCACATCGTTTCCAGGAGGATACATTCCACATCTGCTTTACTTTCAGATGTTTCAGGTAGGGATAGGTAGGGTGATGATGTCACTTGGTATGAACGTACTTATCAGAGATGTGCGGCATACAGCTTGTGTACCGCACTTGACCACGGGCTAAGCTACGCACCCACGCAGGTTTTTTGCCCTGCAATTGAAGCACAAGACTCTGGTTTCAAACATTTGAAGCCTCTCCCTTCCATGTGTTCAATGTAATTCCTCACTAAGGCGATATGGATGTATCATGAATATGGAAGTAAAGGAGATGTATGGATCGAATCATGATAAATCTGGATGAGTTCTGGATGTACAGCAAAGATCAGCAAAGTATGGCTGCTGCTGAGTATTCAATCATCACATTTCACATCACCTCTGCGCAGCATCTCCACGCCTCACCATCGGAGTCGTCCTTGGCCAGGATGCCAGCAGATCTTCTTTCCTTGTCGCCTTTTTCGGCCTTGGGCGTACAAGGCTTGGCAAGTGGAGCCAATAAGTTGTGGGTCTTGGGATTGAAAGCCCTGCAGCTCCTGACCCACTATTACCCAATGAACCCAACGGCTGACTCTTTGAGCTGGTAACTTAGTATAACTAGATATCTACAGTATAATAGTGCAGTATAACTATGTTTAACTGTTGAAGGAACAAATCAAATCCGATCACATCCAACATCTCCACTTGAACATCTCCACTTGCAGGGCCAGCTCGGAGGAGAGACCAACACCGCATCTCCACAGCATCTCCGCATGTCCAAGAGCTTCTCATTAAGCTTCTCATGAGAACTTCTCAAGAGCTTTTCCAAGATCCCAACGGCCAGCTCCGCTGCCAGACCCCCAGCTTTGCCTGGAAGAGCTTCTTTCGAAACTCAAATCCGACGGAATCCAATGCTCTAAATGTCCAAAATGGAGGAAGAGCTTTGCAAAAACGGCCCCAACCTCCTTCACCATCAGTTTTTGCCTCAAATCGTTTGGGCATGTTTGGGCTCTTTGCCACATCAAATTCAGTTTAAACCACTGCTGCCAACTTGATGTTGACTCTGCTGCTGGCAATTGTCGGCACACTTTGAGCTTTGGACTCGCTTGCTTGCAGGAGAGGGCCTTGGCAAGATTTTCAGCTGGAGATGTGATTCCCAGACCGCAGGTCGATAAGCATCCCTCACGGGCCTGAAATTGCTGTTGCTGCGAACTCGTGCATCGCCCTGTCAGTTGCATCGTGCAATGCAACCATCTTGTTCCTTCAATGCATAAACGAGTCTGTGAAAACAATGCTAGAACAAAAGAACAAGCGCCTAGAGGGCCTAGAGTCTAGGCCTAGAGCACATTGTCAATGGACGTAGTAAAGATCAGAGGAGGCAGCATCACTGCAAAGATTCTGGTGTATCCTCAATTTCTAACAATAAATGCCAGCATCTACCAGCTACCTTTTGCCAGCAGCTCAAAATGTAAGGTACCGTTCCATACCCCGGACCCACAGGCGATCCATACCCATGATCCATACCCTTTTGAAGAGATTGAATTCATTTGAGACCATTTGTGTAACTCCTTCGTTCCATACGTCCGGATCACCGCGTACCGATCCATACCCGTTCCCTCTAGTCCCAATGTGTGCCTTTGGCTCGTCACCTCAGTAGCTGACTTGATCCACACAGGAAACGCCTCTATGACTAGCAGTCGTTGCAGAACCATTTTCATGTCTTGATTGGGCCGTAATCCTCGTGAACATTCTGGAACTATTATGTTGTCCCACCAATCCTCAGAGCATTTTTCCTCTGTGCCCCTCACGCTTTTCGCCCTTTTCATCCTTCTCCTCTTTTCGCCTCGGACTCAAATGAAAGAACATGGAATGACGAAACTCCAGTCACAGTGATGTTCAATTTATATCAATTACATTCAATTAGAGTATATCAATTGTAAGAACAAAGAGCTGGAATGCAAACTGGGCTGAAGCAACAGCAGGGATCATCTAGGAAGGTAGTTTAAAAGCGGTAAGACATGGCAAGCCATACGCGATGACACAACTTGCAAAAGACCTACTTGCTATGGCATCCTCTAGACTCTAGATAATGCCAGAAATGAAGCTCTCCCACTTAAGAATTACCTAGATTAAGCCATTATAATAGGAGTTTAAGATGTTCTAAGCTACAAAAAAACATCCTAAGTCGAGATTCTCGTCTAAGTAGATCCTTTAAACACCTGTAAACTGCATCCTGGACCCTCAGCACGCTCAACTAAGACTTCAAAAGGGACCAGCCTGCGTTCAGCCTGTACGCGGTCAGCAACCATGCCACGGTTGCCCCGGAACCCCGGTCTGGCCTAGCAAATGCCGTGGTTGTGCTCCGTTGAGCAGGAACATGGAGGAAACATGGGAGAACGTATTTTACAGGACAGTGCATCCTTGAATCTTTGAAGCTTTGAATATGGATAATATGAGCTGATATGGGACAGTACAGTAAGGCCTTTAGCTTTTGAAGGTGTACCAAGTTCTACTCGAATTTGACATGTGAACGTAGCTATCACTTTGTCTGCTCAACAGAACTGGGGTGAGATAAGCAAGAGATGCATACGAGTTCATAGGAAACTTCCCTGCATCTGGGACGGCGGCATGCGATCTCCGCCGACTGCGGCTTCGACCTCGACCTCAAACCAGATTACTGTAGGCAAGTGGGAAGGCTTTGGACACCCTCCTTGCGTCTCCGGATGTCTCCGGCATGGTAATTTTGGACACTCAGACTCTTTGGACTCCTTGAGCTCTTTTGGACATCTTTGGACAAGTCTTTTGAGGTTTTGATCACGTGGTTGTGAGATATTGTGCCGCATCATTATCCTTCCTTGATAATCTTGATATCCTTCTTAAAACTGAGTCAGCAGCGGTGCGAACGTCTTCGTCTCCTTAGCGGGTCCATGCGACTCACAGGTCAGTAGGAGAACAAAAAACAACTTGAATTTGTAGAACGTGGCTGCATTAGAATTCATTAGACCAACAAAAACTAACTGCTGAAATCAGCAAACGATGACATGACAGGACGGGCATTGAGATTGTTGGATCTTCTGAGTTGACAACGACTTGCTGCGAGTATCACCTTGGCGCCGGAGCTTTTGATTTCGGCAGTTTATGATAGTTTATGCGTTTCGAAGGGCATGTTCAGAATCATGGCGTCGTGTTTTCACTGGTCATTTGAATATTTTCCAAACTTGCCATGCCTTGGTGTGTTTTGCTACTTACACTTCTGTACTCTTCCTAGATCTCACTCCGATGGCCCTTTCAAGAACTCGATCCGGCATTCGCAGAATCTGAGGATCCAAAGGGTCTGGCACAAATCCCCCAGGGGTCCTAGCTCTTTTTCCTCCTCCGATCTCTGCTGCGACTCCGCCTTCGAGATCTGCTGCGACGTCGGCCTGAAAGTTCTTGGATTCTGTAGCTGGGAGCTTGGCTCTACTGGGCTGTGCTCAGCCATCTAATCCATCTAATCCGTCTATTGATTGAAAACAACTCAGCATCTTGTCATATCGTAAACGCATTGAACACTCAGGACTCTTAGGACCAAAACTTCGGCTTCGCTTCTTTTTCTTGCCTTGGGCTGCGCACATGCTTGGCAGGTGTGTGCGAAGCGTAGAGTGGTAGAGTCGAGCAATAAAGCTGAAACATGCACTCTTCATATCTCTTCATACATCATTTTCTTTACATTCTTTATATTTCTTTATCACGTTTCTACCATAGTCTACTCTGCATCGTCGCCCGCCCTTTCTGCCACCTCTACGCTCCAGTCATGACATGTCATACATCAGTGTGTCTCCCAGCAGCTTCTTTCTCCGTGGCATCTGAAACAAAACCAACAAGGCCCGGAAAGGCTTCACAACTCAGAAGACTCCTTGAAGTGGCGTTCCTTGCCAATGTTCAATGAATCATCGATTGCTCGGAACCACAGGTCTCCTGCACAAAGTCTCAGACTGTCGTCAGCAATATCACCATTCAATGATTCGCCAACTCATATGTTCTCCGTTTGCACAAATATTGATTCATTGGACCCCAGAAAGGGGAGTTCCACATGTCTGTTCCATCAAGCCATCAACCCAACTTCCAGGTGGCAAGGTGCCGCATGGTCCATGGTGCGGCCTCTGGGCTGTGGCATTTCCATGATCCATTGATCAGTCTTGGAAAGGTCACGCTTCATTGGATGCCAACTTCCTGCCATCACCAAAGCTGAATGATACAAGACATGACAAAACATGACAAACCATGACAAAACCATAGAAAACAATGCAAGACCCATCTTTGCAATTTATACATCAGTCTGCATCAATCCAAAGCAAGGACCATGAACCTTCATTGACCTTCATTTAAACTACAAATACCCACAAATCAAGGATATCAAGGTCCTCAAAATGCCTCAAATGTCATCAGCATGTCATGGCTGTTCCTGCAATTGCCTGCTGCAGCACATGTTATGGCGAAATATGGCGAGGCACTGCCATCTGCGGACCACTCCACAGCTGCCACTTCACCTGCGCTATCAGCGGCTTGAGCCACCTCAGCAAACGTCGATCCGAGAAATGAGAAGACAAACGGATACACAATGATAAAGAGCGGGAAGACTGATGATCTTGTGCTGAAGTATCTGGCAATTTGATGCCTGGATAAACCCAAATCCACCTTGAGACATTGCAGCCAGGGAACGAGACTCTTCTGAGTGCCCTTCATGGTTGTTGAGACAGATGTGACCACAGGAGCATCCTTGTCTGTGGACCTTGGACATGTATGGAGATCTGAATCTGAAGCCTCAAAAAGAACAAGTCAATCACTGATGTCTGGATTTACTGGTAGCCACTGGTAGCTAGTCTTAAGTGCACTCCTCCTGTTCCATAATCCGAACCAATCAAGAAGCCTGGATGGACGCACCATACCGGCTCCCAAAATGGGTGCTTCAACACCCATGTCAGCAAAAAGGTTCCTTGGCACAGCAGCAATGTGCGATGTTGGGCTGGCTATCCCAGCAGGGGGTCGGTTCTTTGCCAATGACATCTTTTGCAAATCTACTGTAAACAATAGCTCCCCACATCTCTTGATGTATTTGATGTTTAGTCCCCCTTGCAAACGGGCTTAAATTTACTGTACTTTGCAAAAGCGCTCGCATTCATGTCGAATGGGTGGACTTTTCTTTCAACCCATGAAGCTAGGAAGATGGCAAGTCACAAAGTGGCTTGCTGCACCACTGGATCAGGACCAGAAGGGTCCACACCTATTCGCGTGTTGTACCTGAAAATCACGCAATATGGAATCCGGAAGCGATTCCGAGAAGAAACCACAGACTCCAAGTTCAACCAATCATAGATGCATCATTGATGATCATTGTAAGTGGCAAGGTGCTCGCTCTCCCACATGTTGTTCATGCCTGTCACCGCATCATGGAAGTTGTCCAACCCCCAGGCCCATTGCACAGTTCCAGCTCCGAAAACCAAAGCACCAGAACTGGCCTTGTACCTCGGCGAATCCCAGAGGCGTTTTCTGTGTTGCTTAGACGTTTGTGAACTGAAGTGAACTAAAATTGAGTGAAAGGTACGTCCAAAAGCAGGGCCGCACAGCTCCACACAATAACACTGGTGCAACATGTCTAGTGCAAAGGATGCTACAAGGTCAAGTGGTGGGTTGCACTGCCTGAATCAAAGCAAGCGCCATGATCCACAATAGCCTGCAGCAAATCATTGTAACCGCCAGGTAACCCTGCTTTCAAGATCATGAGAGCAACCCAATCTTCAAGTCCAGAAGGCACACAGCACGGCAGAATGCTTGTCCATGCATGTGCTGCAGGGGACACTTCTCGTCGTAAAAACAAGAAGCCACAGTGTGATACTTGCTGCATCTCTGATGCAGTGTGCAAATGATTGATGCCAGCGCAACAGCGTCAAGCAACTTTTTTTCAAACCAAGTGAGACGTCGCTGATTGGAGTGGCAATAGTCCGCATTGAAACTGACTAAAGTACATCATTGTTACAATCTGTTCATTCACTAACTGTACGCCGCTCTCAGAAATCGATGGTGCCGTCCTAGGCCTGTAGAATGACTCCAAAAGGACTGGAAGCTGTATCCATGTAGGTCAGGTTTGGAGTGAGGACATCAAATCTTCTTCTTCATAATGCTCCTCTCGGAGAAAGCCGATTTCATCTTCTTTGGGCGTTGGGAATGTTGGAAGCCCATGGTTTCATAGAAGGCGATTGCCTTGTAGTTCCGCAGGGCCACACACAAAGAGATCTCATCGAAGTCCCAACCACGGAGCTGTCGAGCAAGTGCCCCGGCGTTGAAATTCACGTTGCACCTTCAAGGAGGGGCCCGGTCCGTCTACTTTGAACACTTTGGCTTAACCAACTCATCTGTAAACTTCTGTAAACCAGCATGCAGAAACATACGGAAACATGCAGTATTACATGCAGTAATCCGTTTGAAATCACTTTCGCACCATAACTTCAAACATGCTTGGGCCATAAGTTCCAAAATGCTTGGGGCCAACCAAACTTGGTTGATGATCTTGAAAAAATATGTTTGATGATGATTTTTGTCTTGTTTCCTAAGGCTCTCACACAACACCGTGGTGGTGGGTAGTGGACATAGCGCTATGGCGGCGTGGTTGTGTAGTTTCGGGGTGGATCCTAGCTATCCGTGGCTCATCTCTTTTCCAGGGTTCTCCCTGGGCATCAGGGGAGGGGAGGCCCTCCGTGTCCTTCCGACACTGGTACTGATACTTGGGCAGTTCGTTTCAACGGACATGTGCATTTACACCTGGGGCACGCCTAGGGATATCAGCGGAGAATGTCAGTGGCGTTGAAATGAGAACGATGCACTCCGATGCACTCCGAGATCCAATGGGTGTGTGTGTGTGTGTCTGTGTGTGTAGACACGACTTGGATTTCAAACGTTTTCGGCATCGTCCTGCCTTCAAATAGGCAAGGTCCAAGGTCTGATCATTGTAGCCAAGATGTAGGTAGCCCCGAATGCATCCTGTGGCCTTCTCTACGCAGCAAACGAGGGACTGCGTATCTGAACCCTTCTTGAGTAAATTGTAAATCAATTTGTGGGCGTCGGCCTCATTCACAGGGACTCCTGAAAAGTCTGCCCACTCGTCAGGTGCCATAGCAAGGTGCATGGGGTGTCCTCGGAGACAGTCAGCATGATCCAAAGCAAACTCGCGCTCCAGAACACGAATCCTTGCTGTAGCCTCGGGTGGCGGGACGATGATCATGAAGTCATCATTCTCCGCAAGGACCTCCTTGACCTTTTCATCCGGGACTGTCTCCTCTGGCACAATCTCCTCTTGATATGCCCACTGAGTCATCACGTGGGGCCCTGTGCATCTCAAGGACAAGTCACCTCTAAAGCGTTTCCACAAGGGCTGCTCTTCTGCTTGCCCACGCTTGCGCTTTTTTGGCGAGCTCNACGTGGGGCCCTGTGCATCTCAAGGACAAGTCACCTCTAAAGCGTTTCCACAAGGGCTGCTCTTCTGCTTGCCCACGCTTGCGCTTTTTTGGCGAGCTCATTGTCTCTGGTGGTGCTGCCCGTTTCTCCATGAAGGCCCGTCGGAAGATTGGATTTGCGAAAAATGGTGGCTGACGACCGCCATACACGTCCTTCACACCCAACGAAGCTCCATGCTTCAAGAGTTTCATCACCATTTCCATCTGGGAGTTGCGGAAAGCAATGCACAGGGGTGTCTCTCCTCTCAGATCAGAATGGTCGACTGCGCAACCCTGTGCGATGAGCCAATCTGCACAAATCACATTTCCTTCTCGGGCAGCTGAAAAGAG
>BGPT01001134.1:87388-101008 GCA_003297045.1 Symbiodinium sp. clade C Y103
ACCTTTGCTGAGCGATCGGCCAGCTGCAGCAAACATCAGACTCTGGCCATGCTCGTTCATCTGCTTCAAATCAGCAGATTGAGCGATCTCCAGAGCTTTCGTTTTGGATCCTGCATGAAGGTACGTAAAGGCATCCTTTGGCTTCACCATGGCCACCGGGGGCCCGCGCCAGTGTGATCTTGATCCAAAGGATCTTGTGAGATGAATTCAAAACAACGGCAGAGTGATGACGGAGCAATTTGTTGCAACGGATTCTTGTTGCTAGTCCGACAAATCCAAGATTTAGGAAAACTATTGACTGGGATCGCAGCTGGACATGGCCGTATTTGGAAAAAAACATAGCGGACAAGAAAAATGTCCAAACCCGTACAGACAGATTTTTTGTTTTTAATGGTGTTCCAGGTATATATATTTATAGATATATATGATATCTGTATATACATATATGTCACAGTCAAATGCAGCCAGAAATCCCCAAAGCCACACCTGTGCAAAGCTTTGATCAATCCCTGCTTGGGCAAAGACTTTCGATAGTCCTTGGACCACAAAACGGTCGTACCACGACGTGGTGAGGCAGCCAGCTTCGTGCTGAGACCGCCACGAACGAAGCCTGAAGAATCAAAGTCCGCAAGAACTGGAGCGACCTGCGGCAGGGGATCCCAAGGTCACCATGGGTTTCAATACGAAGATTACTTACCCTCTGGTAATCAAACATGGCAATGGAAAATCCACCATTTATAGATGATTTTCCCATTGAAACCTTCATTTATAGGGGATTTCCAATTTTCCGATGATTTGGGGGTACCCCCATGACAAAACCAGAAACCTCCACAGGGGACCATCTGGTCAGCTGATTTCCAGCCTTCTCAGCCGCTCGTCGAAAGAACGTTGCATCGTCGAGTTTCACCTGTGCGGAACCGTCGCACATCGGCACCTCAAGGCCTCTGGGGGGACTCCGAAATCATCCAAGGTATTATTGGTCATCTTTCATAAGGAAACCAATGGGTTTTTTTGGGCCCAAGTTTGAGAAACAGCCATGTGTGCTCTTGTGGTTGCTTAAAATAAGTCTACGAAAAGGGAAAGCTATTATCCCAACAATCCCATGCTCCTGTTGATTCCACTGTATTGCATTATTCTATTCATGCTAGTTTGTGAACTACTACTGTGCTCCTACTCCTTGAAAATTCACCCAGGGCCCATTGTTGTATACTTGCCATTGATTGTGGTAATTTTTGGAGGATGATGTCTTGAAACCAGATTCCAAGCTGCAACGCTGTGCATCCTTCCATGTCCAGGGCTCTTCACCAACAGTACCCAACCCACACCTTCGAGAAAGCCATCAGAGTGGCTGTTAGAAGGGACCTGAAGGAAATAGCAGTCCGGAAACTTTTGAGCGCATTTTTTTTTCAACTTAATACGGCAATAGGCAATCCTCACTTTTTGTCGGATGATCATCTACAAATTCATGTAAACAGTAGATATTCCATGGCCAGGTTGGATTGCTGGTGTGTAACGAATTAAGGGTGGGACCAACTGAAGTTGGGGTCTGGATTCCAGGGTCCCTAAAAAATTCAGGACCCAAATGTCACAGCTCTACCATCTTATAAATACCCTCTGGGCCCCCGAACGCAGTCATGCCATCCATAGAACTCAGAAATGCTTCCGCCAGGGCGTTTTGAAGGGGAAGGTTGACCTAAAAAGCGTGCTGCAGCTGGACCACTTTGGGGCCATTCACGATGATCCTTGGATCGTCTCTCTCTCTCCCTCTCTCTCTCTCCTGATTGGTGCGCAATTATCCCCAGTTTTTGAGATCTCACCAAGTCTTGAAATGATCATCATGAAACTCTTTTACTTCCGCACATCTGTCCATGAACCATACTTGGGTGTGCACCCCAGTTTGCAACTGGGATAATGGCCTATATTACATGTAACTTGGATTAAGTAGGAATATCCATAGTCATCTCAGAAGACTGAGTTCTTCCTATGTTTGTCAACCAATTACACTTGGGATGCGCATCCAATCTTCCCTGGATGTGCCCAGCAACGTATCCACGCGTCTGGCTGATGGTGAAAATCACTTTGGAGAGAGCCTCTTCAGGTTTTGCAGGCGGAAGTCGGACATCCCACTGACAATCCCCCCAAGCATCCCCCAAATTAACGTAGACTCCGTCAAATCGTTGAACATTCCTCCAAAAATGAGGCATTCTCGGGGTCTATGTTAGTTGGGGGATTTGTATCCGTATTTAAAACACACATAATGTCTAAAGTACACTCTCATTTTTGGAGAGTTCCACATAGCTCGGAAGTGACGTCCAGTCTCAGAGGGTAGGCTTGCCTAGCTTGAGTAGCTTCCAAGACCTATGTGGCCTACAGGGACTCTACAGGGTGAACAGAAAACTATATGCCCAATGACTGACCAAACGCCATGATTATTACATGTTATTACCAATTCTACCCACCTGGGTTTAAGGTCTCGCTACCAAATGAGTGCTTTGATTGGCTCCACTGCTCAATACTAATTATCATGCGGTTCCAAGCAATTGCCAACCATTTAGCCTTAAGCTACTTGGGCACAAGCCATTAAGTCACTTGAGTTGTTTTCAAATCCTCTGTCGTCTCTTTATCCTGGTTGGTTAATCGGATTTCCCACACAGGTTTGCGAGAATCCTAATACTGTGTATATATATATATATTGGATAGGTTTGGATAGTCTCTAATCCTCAATCAACAGGGGTTTTGAACACTGCTCACTTGTGCAAATACGCAAGTAGAACCCTTTCTTTAGCGAATTTGCGTGTCAAGTCCGTGCATTTGAGCCTTGGGTGAGTAAGCTTTCAGCTTGTCCAAGATGTATTCAGCTGCGGCCTGATGGAGGATCACAGTTTCGTCAGTTGTCAGTTGGTATTCCCAGAAGTTCTAGACACATCCCCTTGTTTTCTACATGTTTCGTACCACAAACTCAAGGTCCACTGGGTGGGCATTGCAGCTGCGCCATGCTTCGTTTTGCGATACGGAGTAGCCGTGGGCCGCCCTTTTAGGCGAACCGGGGGTCGTGCCGGAGCGCAACGCATAGCTTCGCTGGGTGAAAGGTGAAACTGGAAAAGCGACCACAGGCAGCGCTGCCGGTGAGTACCGCGGGAGTTCTAAGTCTGTTGGAATGGTTCTTGGAATGGTTCTTGAATTGTTCGTTTGAATCCGAAATCGAAAGATAGAATCTGGATTCAATCTTGCTAGACCAACACAAGTTGAGTTTTCAAACAGTTCTAAGTCATAATCATGTTGTTTAGACATGTTTCGACATGTTTCGACGTTCTGGAACAAAACCAACAGAAATTGTCACAGCTTTGTGGCGTCAAGCACAAAGACTGGCAATAGCATGAAAAAGACACCCCATCGAGCAGGAGGTGCGCTTGATGGTAGAGGCAAATCTTTCGTACAGAAATCCTGGCAGCGAATGTGAAGCAGGATAGGGCACGATTTCGACACATTTTGGCTTGTTTCTGTTGGCGTTCCTGGGTTTACTCCGAAATACCCACGCGATACGCAACAAAGCACATACACCCCCGTCATTCAGCCAGCTGCGGTGTCCAATGCTAAGAAAAATGGTTGGCAGCAAAAGGAATGTCATCGCACCCATGTGGCTGTGGCACAAGGTTACCAATCAAGCGCTTTTGAGGGCCAATGACCAAGACAACAAACATGTACATTCAAAGAAACTGCTGTTCCCCGAGAAAAACACACCAAAATGTCTATTCAACATGGCCCAGCCAATCTGTTTTTTCTGAAACTGTTGGACCCTTACCCCATACTGTACCTGCCCCAATTCCAGGCCATTCCTGCCGAGGTACAGGTGATTGAGCACAATCCGACAATGCTTCGCAAGTTGTCATTGCCTGGACTATGAGATCCTGCCAGGCTTTCTCAGTGTTTTTTGGTCAGCTTGGAAGGCCCTTGGGGGCAACAGTGAGGGACCTGAAGCACTAAGCACTGGAGTCTCAATTCTTGGAGCTTGGAACATCTCCAGTTGTCCACGTGAAATCCCTTGTTCCTGGCAGGGGAACATGCCAAACCTCCTCATTGCCCTAAAAGTCGTTTCATCTGCGACAGAAAAATCGTTCCCGCCTTCAATTGAACGGTCAATAGCCCAGAATGTTGCAAGAGATCGAGCTCCAAGGTGGCTGGATTTGCTTGGCAGCCAAAACTGGATGCGACACACTCCTGAGGGGGCGGCAGAGCCGTGACCTTGCAGACGGTCATGTTTCAAAAATTAAAAAGCAGGGAGCCTGCAAACCCCTATATAGACATATTGTATTAAATGTGCATACTCACTATGTGTATGCATATATGTATATGTATATATATATGTATACATATGTATATATATATACATATATATATATATACATGTATATATACATATATATACATATATATATATACATATATATACATATATATACATATATATACATATATATACATATATATACATATATATATATATATGTGTGTGTCAGTTTTACAAACACGTGTATATATGTAACATTGCGCGCAAACACCCCGTGTCGCCCAACATCACTTTTAGGTTTCAGGTTTTAGGGTTTAAGAATTGGAGCTTTAGAGTTTTAGGTGTTTGGCATTTTAAGGTTTTTCTGCGATTTTTCCATTGTTTTTAGGCTGTAGGGTGTGGGGTTGGGGATTTAGGATTTTACGGCTTTAGGATAGCAAGGTTTAGGATGACTTGTGCAATGACGCACAGGTCCCCTACCTTAGCTTTTCAGGAATGCCAGAATGACCCGTAATTTACAGTGTTTTGAGAGTGCCTCGGGCAAGACGGGGTGTTTGGCCGTAACATTAGTATACATATGACATATATATATATATAATATATAATTATATAATACATAAATATACATATATACATACGTACATTTTCCGCCTACACATGTGTGTGTGTGTGTACATATGTATATAGTATAGACAGTACATATATATATATATATATATATATTTTATAAACCTAGAAAATACGTACATACCTATATTATAGAAGATACAGTACATATACATGTTTATATACATACATCTATATGCATCTCTCCTGAAGGCCATCTGCACGGACTTCATCGCAACTGCTCAGCTCTTTGCCTCGCAGAAATCCGCTGAGAAGCTCCGGCCACTTCTCTGTCCAATTGGCCAAATTGTTTTTGTTTTGATTCCAGGAAAAGTTAGGGATAAAAAAGATATCCCATGAAATCCCATTACAGTAAATATACCATGAATATCCTACTCAAGTTGGACAAATTGCTTTCCGTCCCGCTTGCAAATTGGTGGAAATTGCCACTGTTTTCTGAGCTCCCAGCAGGCTGACTGCATGCCCAAAACCACCCTGCAAGGGTGGCACAATCAGCTTAAAGTGGTGCTCAACCGGTCAGAATTAGCTGCCAACAGAAATCCCAGTTTGCCAGTGTCACTTTTGCCCCGGATCAAAGGATTTTGACTCTCAGATCTCTCAGGATCTAGTCAAAATATGTCAAAATATGTCAGAATATGTCAAAATACACTTACCCCTCAGCCAAGGACATCCAGACCCATCAACTCGCACGTTAAATCCACTCATTTCACCACTCAGCGCCTCAAGGGGCAATCCTCATCAATCACCGCAAGCAACGCTTCCAGCGTCTTCAAGGTGCAGCTTGAGGTCCCGCTATCCCAAAAGCAGGAGCCACTGCAAAGCTTTGGCGCGGTGATCAAGCTACACCTTTCCCTTCGGAAGGCAATCCGAACCAGCTCTTCTCGGAACACCTGCCAGATGGGTCAACTTGTAAGCCCCAAACCAGACATGGCAAGAAAACAATCCGGTGGAGAAACAGACGTGACGCACCCTTTTGAAGGAAAATCCGCTGTATGAACTAGGACGAGCTTGTTTTCCAGAAGGAGCGGAACTGGTTGGTGGTTGAGCCACTCATCCCCAAAAAATGCTTTTCGATAAAGGACGATCATGCCCAACTGTGGGTTGTATTCCGAGTCACCAACCAGTTCCAATCTATTTGCTTTGAAGTCTGGATCAACGATCAACCACTGCGGAACTCCGGTCCTGACGCAGCAACACGAGCACATGGGAGGGAGAAATGCCACAAACGCCACGGACCAGGTCCCAGGAACATGACGTGAGAGTGAAGCTGCTGCAGGCGCTTTGCTCCAGCTGATAGCAAGTGGCTTCATCTGCCATGATCTGCCCCAGCAAGCCACACTTCGTCCCCACGGAAGCGTTCCCCAGTTTTCTCGCAACCCAGTTGGCACGCATCATGCAGCTCCCATCGTCATGAAGGTTGCATTCAGGGCTTGAACAAGCTGAGCTGTTCAAACTTCGACAAGCCAAGTTTTGGGTGGCCACCTCTCCCCAAATGCTTCCCTGACTCAGCCGATCCAGCAACGAAGCCATGTAGACAGGACTCGCCTCGCATCTCCCTGTGCGCTGCGTGTCAAGCCAACACAGGGGCTGACACTCTGCTGAGATCCGCGGCAAGGTCAACAGAAGTGCACTCAAGAACATGCCTCAGCAACACAAACTTCAGAGATCAACATCAACACCGATCAACATCGCAGGTTTTGGGGGGGTAACGGGGTAACCGACCAAAGATTGCAACTTTATCGCCTACAACGGCCATTTTGGCGGTCCTAACAAAAACTGCATGGGGTATTCCAAACTCCTTAGGTTCTTCAATGGCTAAGAGGGCCAGGTGGATCAGTCGGGATGATCTCTGAGCCCCTGATCACTGCGATATGTCAGGGTCATCGCACTACCAAAGATGGGTAGCCAACCAAAATCGTTGATTATGGCTTACATATCAATGTGGTAAAATGTGGTAACTTTGACATGATTATTGGCTACTGGCCATATGTAGCCATCGGCTGTGAGTACCCCAAAACCTCTAAACTACAGGAGTGCATCTGCAACTCTCACCTTGCGCATCAAACAGCGAACCATCCGCGATTGCTCCAGTCGTACCGTGAAAATGATCATGTTGCAACCGTCTTGGGGATGCCTTCAAAAATCAACCCTGCATCTCTTGGAAAAGTCATTCTTGCAAATATGTTGGTGGTAGGCTCTTCATTGGGCATCTCAACATTTCCAATGCAGCAGCTCCCCATTTGTTTGTTTCCGTATACCCTTCAAATAGCCAATCAATGGGGGAAAATGATGATAATCCAGTGGACTTAGGGATTTAGGGGTACCCTACTGTCAGTGTTTTCAGGTACCCCAAGTAGCTAAATGCTTCAAAGTGACTTTGCGAGTGCACCATCCGCCCTTTCCCGCGAGGCCATTAGGAAATCCCAACAGCTGCTCCGCGGTCGCTACATCTGCACAGCTGAAATGCTTCGAGCCCAGTGGTTTCGGGTCGTACCAATGAAGCTTCCGCAAATCCGGGACCCAAGCCATCCAACTTGTAATTTTGGAAAGGGGAAACCATGCAAACCCATGGTTTGGGGATTTTTTGGGAAACACCGACTTCGATCAAGAACTTTGGTGCTGTAATGTGGCCGTGTTAAACGATGAAGGGCCAAAACCTCCAGCATGGTTTCCCCCTTCCAAACATGTACCTTTTTCACTATCATGCCTCTAATATCCCAATGACTTGACAGAAATGGGTGGGATTGCAACCATCCCCTATTCGAGCTTTGTGGCAGTTTGAAATCTCCTCTTGGGATTCCAAAAGCCTCCAGGATCACTTGGCTTCCGCGGTGACCCACCAAAGCGAAGGCTTGTAACACATTCGCCAAACCTGGCTCGAGTTGGAACCAAGCAAAATTCTTCCAACAAAAATTGGAACATCCTCCCAGCCATGTCTATGCCTCTGGATTTCAAATGGCAACGGGGCCCCTCCATGCCACTGTGGAAGCCGCAACACCAGTCAGTCAGGCTATCGGGCGAAAACTGTGTGTATCTTTCAGCCTCGGTCGCATCAAAATGCCCCAGTTTCCGCCCCAGACTGTTACCCAGAATCCCCAAAAAAAAGCTGCAATTGGATGCAGGTTTCAGGATTTTTAGAGGCCAATAAACGGCCTCACTTATGGTAATTAGGTGTTCTTAGGGGACCAACTATTTGGCCAATTGGTGTCCAATCGCGTAAGGTTCACCGGCCATTGGTCAACTTGGCTCCTCACCACATGGTTTTGCACGGCCTCCCCAAGAAAATGTCATCTCCAAAAACGCGACTGCCACGGTGAAAGCACCGTCTCTTCAGACACTCCACCTCAAACAAGTCCTCTGATCTGCAGCGCACATAGGAAAATGCCCACACCAATAATGCAACCTGTGGATGATTCGAAACAGCGTCAACCACACTGAGGAAACTCGGCGAATTTGGAATGACTGAAACACAAGCATCTCAAAGGGAGACAATATTTGCGGAATACAACTTATAAACAAAGATTGATGATATACTTCGGTGATAATATAGTGATAATTCATCAACAAATATCTGGTGGTGCAACTGATCAGCAAAATTTGAGAACATATCTGCGGTTTTTTGTATTGATCCTGTAATTGATCAAGAAAGATTTGGGGATGCACCCTCTCAACAAGGATTTGACAATATATTTATTTGGGGGATAATGGGGGATAATATATTCATAACTGATCAACAAGGGCTTGGGCATGCAATCTATCAACAACGATCAATCTTGGAGGATATATATATATATATACATATATATATCTCATATATATATATATATTTATATCATATAGTGGTAAATGATCAACGAAGATTTGGGGAGGCAACCTATTATCAACAATCGAGCAACGCCCAAGACCTTCTGTCACCCCCTCCTACTTGTTGATTCAGGGATGCTGCCAACGGAGGACAATGATTCCCATGAAACCAGCGTACAACCCAGCAACCAACCACCAACCATCATTTCTGGAGATCCTGAAGTGTCTGTTTAAACCTCTTTGGTTCCTATAAGGAATCATGGCTTGCGCAAAACGAAACTCAGTTAGTTCAATGATTTCCCCAGCTATAAATATCAATGGGGATATCCCCATCCTATGGATTCTCCCACATTTATGGGGGACTGTCCAGCCGGAAGGTCCACTATGCCGCAGCACCTGTTCAGGCTGAAATTCTTGGAGCCGCTGCATTGCAAAGGTGCTAAGACCTGGGAAGTGCGGTGTTTTTTGCCATGCCACCAAAAGAAAAGCGAATCATCTTCATCGTCTGCCTCTTTGAAAGTCTGAGTATGACTATGTATGATTCATGTTCACCATGAAAAACAGAAGTCTGAGCACAACTCTTTCTCGAAGCTTCCCTTATCAATGAAGACATGGAAAAAAAAAGGCGCCTTGGAGCCCAGAAATCCAGGATCCCGCCTGAGAACATTTCCGGGTGTGGATGTCCCGCAGTTGCAAAGGCCCAGGTGCAGTTTGCAATGTCCTGCAGAGCAGAGCGGGGAGCGGTCAAAATTACCCTCTGTCATTCCCTTCAGCTGGTTTGTTAATAGGTGTTCACAGGTAGTCCCACAATGGATAAGTTTGTGATCTCGAATTACCAGCTAGCAAAAGCCCCTAGAAAGTAAGGCTTGATCAAAGTGGAGCTGCCTGCGGCCTGGTCAAACTGCCTTCTTTCGCAAGCACCTCGTGGCAGGCTTTTAGCTGCACCCATTTGTCAGAGGTTTCTTTAAAGAGATAGCTAGATAGATACATCAGATACATAGATAATTCCAGTTGTAGACAGATCGATACAGACTAGACTATACATAGATAATTCCATTTGTAGATTGATAAATAGATAGCTGGCTAGATAGCTATATAGCTATATAATAGCTATATAGCTAGATAGCTAGATAGCTATATAGCTATATAATAGCTATATAGCTAGATAGCTATATAGCTAGATAGCTATAGCTATAGCTATATATAGATATATACATAAATAATCACATAATTGCTTGTCCCATGATATAGTCCGTCGCATCTGCTTCAAATCCTCTTTTCACTCGAGATGCCCTGCCTCTGCTGCGGCACCAAAGAGGTTGGAATTGAAGACCTGCACCAGATCCTCTAGACTCTAGATCCACTCGGTGAAATCCCCAAGTTTCCCTGGGGAACTCGGGTTTTCCTCGAAAAATGGCCGGGTCCGGCCTTCACTTTGGCGAAGGACGTGAGGATAGCCACTACACTCTCATTGCTAAAATCATCAATTCCTAGGCGCAACGAGAAGCGGTCTAGCCCATGCTTTGGGTGTCAGTTTTCTAGAGGAAAAATAAACTGGATATTTGAAGGGGATAACATCTGGAATTTGGGATTTTTCCGGCCAGGCATGAAAACAGGGTGGTGATAGCTGTCTCATTTCAACATCATCCGGTTCCACTAGGGGAGTCACTACCAACAATCGTCTTCAAGTGATGATAGTTGGGTTACCCTCTAATATCTAATAATACCAATTTACCTTAGCAAGGAACACATATAAAAACATCACTATGATATGATGGGAGAATAACCTATAAAACTGTAAATGGATTAAAGCTGCGGGATTGTCCAGCTAGCCAGGTCAGATTGCCGGAGGTCTTGGAAACGGAGAGGGGAAAACTCCCCTCCAACTATCCCTCCTCCAACTCGCTTGGCAAAACATGAATGTCCATCCCCTGTTTCTCAGTAGCATGCTGTTGTCTTTTTTCATTTCCGAAACCATTGGGAATTCTTCAGTCCCTGAAACCAGTGCCTTTCCCGCTTGATGGTTTGCCAAGACGCTCTGCTCGATAGTTTCCACAGCAGCCCCGAAGAATGGCCCTGGGTCCTTTATGCCCAAAGAGGCAAATGCCCAAAGGCAGTTCCTTGGGAGATAACGAGCGAATCATCGGTGGAACTAGTGTGGATGGAAGAAATCCTTCTCTACATGTCCATGTCTTTCGGCATATGTTCACAAACATGTATATATATATATATAGATGATTGATAATGATTGTGCATTTATATTGACTTTTCTGACTTTTTCGGGGTTGTTATGATTGCATACTTTATGCCACAGATCCCAGCTCCCCATTTTTTCTCCAAGATGCTGGAGTTGATGTGGGCTGAAATGTGGAAAGACCGGCTTCACCAAACTGCGGACAAAATCGGAATGTGTTTTGAAGGGTGACCTTCGGTAATCAAACATGGCTGGGAAATCCCCTATAAATGAAGGCTTTAATTGGAATTTCATGTAGAAATGGAAGATGTTCCATTGGTTGATTTCCGGAGGATACAAGTCTCAATCTGCTGATCTTTGGCTCCATATTTGGTGCATATGTTTTTAACCCACCAGATTTACCATAAGAGCCCTATGCCCGCCACCATGCTGTCCTGGCCAGGCTTATGAGAAGCTTCTCATTTCTATAACCTCGGTGGCTTTTGATCCCAGGCATTGCCGGGTTGCGGCCTCGGTTGAAAGTCAGCCACCTCTAAGGTGCTGGCCCAACAGGCCCAAAGCCCAGGAAATCGAAGATAAAGTCCAAGCCATGTGCAAGCCCTGGTCCTCGCATTGTGAAACAAAAAGTGGAACAACCGCAACAGCACTTGAAGTACGTCTCAAAATGTCTCATACCCCACGAAGTTCGCCATGGTTTATGATTCACGATGATTCATAGTCTCCCCTTTTTCCAAAATGACCGGGGGGCCAGTGGACAGTGATTTTTTTCTGCACCTCGAATAACCTCGGTATTTACCTTTTGCGAGGTGCAAAAAAATGGGTTTACGATTAGCCTCCTTAAAATATTCAACTACCAGGAATTCGTGACACCGGAAAAATCATTTTTGCGTGATGAACTGTAGATGAACTAGATCTAAATCTCCAGTTCTTCCTGGTTGCACCAGTTGTGGCGCCACGTCTTGTCCTGCCCCAAATCTCCACGGCCTGGCCTCCACCTTGGACTCGTCAGAGGAGGAGTCCTGCGGCAATCCCATCACAAAAAAGCCCCATTTCTTGGAGCCCAAATCGATGGGATTTCTGGTGGAGATCAATTTTTGGGAAGGGACTATTCAAATCCCCATCAATGGATGTCTCTCCATATGGCCTCTGATGGGTCCTCCAACTCAGGATCAGCTGTGCGGTCGAAGCTGCCTAGCGTCTCCGCGTGAAGTGTCAAGCTTGGGATGATCTGTCAATGGCTTGCTGTAAGATGCTGGGGCTTTAATTAGTCTCAGATATGGGGGTGCCTGTGAATCTTCCCTTCAATCCAGAAAACTGGGTGAGATCTGGGATGATCTGGGGAACAGCCTGGGTTTCCATGGCCTTGACCGGTCCATTTTGAATCTCGGCCCCCCATCCCAAGAGCACCTTTGGTTCACCTTGGGTTTGCCTGTTTGTTCCCAAAATCCAATGACTTTTGTCACAAGTTCAGGATGAATTTTGCCATTGCCAGCGCCTCCCCGTGGATGCGTTGCAGCAATTACGATGCTCTCAACCTGAGGATTGGGACACCCGGAGAAACCTCCAGTTTTCTCATGTGAGGGATGGATGAAAACCTATAATGCCAATTAATATCATAGTTTATCATACTTTGGGGCGATGAACCTCCCCGCTTTACTTCACCGGCTATTTTGATGTGTAAAGGCTGAGGGTACCAGGGTTGTACCCAGAACCACTTGAGAATCTAAAACCATCCAACCTTGCGGCTCAAAAGATTATGTGCCAAAACCATATCGAAACGTCTATGTGGCTGCAGCTCTTCAAAAATGTGTTGGAATACTTTGGATACCTCGATACTCCCTTTGAACAGATTCTGGCTTCCCCTCCCAACATGCAAAACATGTTATAATCCATGCTGGTTGGCCCGCAAACTCAGGCTAGCGCATGTCGAATGAGGTTCAACAACTTGGGATTCAGCGGCTTTTCCTAAAATATACCGGGCAAAGGTGCCACTGGATTTTCATCCCCCGTTGCTTGGGTAGCTGGTTGGTGACCGTGTCACATCAGCTGGTAAACAAACATGACAAAAGGTTTTTTGGGGCACAGGTTGATGAATTGACTTCGTGAAAATGAATTGGTTGCGCAAACCATGATTGGATAATAGTTATACCCTTCTGAATGCCCTCCATGCACCAAAAAAGTTGTCAATGCTTCAGAGATCCATCATACAACAGCTGCCAAAAGCACCAGGAATTCAGTTCCAGTCCTTGAGTTCTTTGTCCTGCTTTCTTTCAGCCTGGACCACTCTGAGTAACATCCGAAACCAGAAATGGACCAGAATTGAATGAAGGAACAAACATTGACAGGAAAACCGCATGGAAACCGATGGAAACCCCATTTTTCACCTCAAAATGTCCCGGGAATCAACCCATTCCCGGCGACCACCGGCCTCCACCATCCGGGCCGCTCGGATCAATGCAAAGGCCTCGGGGTCCAACGGATCCCGGCGCCAAACCAGTCCATAGTGCATACTGTGCGTGGATTTACGCGCCGTATGTTTCTGGCCTTGGTATATGTATATGTGTATATATAGATATATACGTGTATATATATATATATATACATATACATATATATTGTGAACTGGGTTCAACACTGGCAGCCACACCAGGAAGATGGATATCCAAGAATCTCCAAACGCACAATGCAATGCTTTTCCCTCCAAAGC
>BGPT01001134.1:101247-121247 GCA_003297045.1 Symbiodinium sp. clade C Y103
CATGATGAGGGGCTGGGCCGTGCCCTGTCCCCTGTGCTGAGCCGTGCCCTGCTGGAGAATCGCCTGGAAACTGACTGGGTTCAGTTGTTCATTCACAATATATATATACACATATACATATACATATAAACATATGTATATATATATATGTGTGTATATATATATACAATATATATACATACATACATATGTATATATATATATATACATATATATATATATACATATATATATATATATATATGTATATATATATATATACAAATGTATGTGTATATATATATACATATATATATACATATATATATATATATACATATATATATATATGTGTGTGTGTGCAAGACATCAACAGATTTACTGTAAACATATAAAGCACATGGAAAAACAAATAAACTTGAATGCTCATGTGTCCTGATGATGTAAAAGCTCTTTCAAGGATTTTAGCACAGACGACATGTATGCATGCAGATCTACCCTCAAATTTGGGTCGAATATCAGCTATATATCGGCCCTAATCTATCGGGTGGAGGGCCCCGGGGATGTGTAGCTCCAAGGCAAGTACAAAACCATCCATGTTGATCCTGGGCAGCGGCACGGCATTGATGCTGTTGAGCTCCTTCAGATGAGCATCAGAGATGCTCAACAGCTTCTCCAAGTCACTACCGCGCGCAGCATCTGCGAGCGATTGATACAGCTCCTGCCAGCCCAACAAAAACACACGGGCCGAGGTCTCCGATGCTGGGTCACCATTGGGAAACCCTCAAAAAGGCATATATAATCATGTATATATATATAATCATATATATATATATATAATCATATATATATATAATCATATATATATATAATCATATATATATATACATATATCGCTAGATATAGCTCAACACAATACAGGAACCTTTGTGTGAACTCCTCATGTTTCGATGGGTTGACAATTTTGAAGGCCTGAAAATCCCTGAATTTCAACATGGTCCAGTTTTTAGAACTTGGCCCACTCTCCAAGCATTTGGACGGAAAACTAGATCACCTGTATCCATGTTTGGAATGATTTGATCTTTCACACCCAACCCACCATGATCAAGACGCTCTTTACAACTGCTGTGACCGCTGCAGCACTGGACCCAATGTCCTGATCTTGAGCTCTGGGTGATTCGACCTGGCAAACATGAATTGATGGGGGTTACCACCCAAGTCTTACCCATGTTCCCGAACACCGCATTTCATGGCTTTCAGTGATCCCCCAAGAAAAAGATAGAAAAGTAAAAATGACAATCCCAAAATCATCTGACATAAAATGACACCATGTCCATTCCTGTTTCATCCTTTTTCCAAGTTTCCCATCCACAAGTGGCCCCATGGCACCGGCACCCCGCCTCCAGGATGTCGGAGACTGCCCATGATGCCTGACCCAAGTCCCCAAGGTCCTCGGAAAGCTCCGCACCGGCGGCATACATCCGCCGCAGCCTCCTCGCTCACCTGCGACCCATGGGAATCGGAGACCAAAATCCACTTTTGGGACCCCAAATTAACTGCTTTTAGGAGTTTGTGGACTAAAAATTGAAGCAATGTTTGGGGAAAGTTGAGCCATTTCTGCCACCAAAGTGGAAGGGAAACGCGAGGGATTGACCCTGATTTTTACCTTGCGGCAAGGCTTTAAAACTGAGGCTTCTTTGACCGGGAAAATATGGGGGAAGTTTGGATTTCATCCGTGAAAAAAAAACGAGTTCAGCCAAAAAAGAGTTCAAGGGTTTGTCCAAAAAAGGGGATCTAATTGTCCTTCTTAGAATCGCATTTGCTGGGCCCATCCCCCGTTTTTCGACGAACTCATGTGCCACCCAGGTTGATGAGGTTCCTCCAAATGATCGACCACTGAAAATAGATGCTGGAAATTGGTGGAATACTAAAAGTACCACAAAAAAACACGAGCTAATAGATGCTAATAGTGTTCCACATTTGTGGGTCATCTTTGGTACCTTGATGACTTGACCGAAACTCCAACAACGTCGGCAGTGCTGCGACTCGGCATTGCAATGCTCCCATGGCAACTCTCGTGCTGGGCCAGCTTCGTAGTCTCAGCAAAAATGAAGAAGGATGCATTTTGGGAGAAAAAGTGGCAGTTCCTCCCCACTTTCCATATGGTACAACTATGTCACTAGGTCTACAACTACCTGCAATTCTTCAGGAACTGTGCGTCGCCGTTCTCTTTCTCATAGTTTTGTCCATTTCCAGGCTCCAACTTCCTTGGACTCTCGCCAAATGCCCCACCAAGTGGGTCAACAAAATCCTTCCCATCCCCAATTGCTGGTGAATTTCCACTTGGTTGGCTTACATACATTATGTATGCTTATAATTGCATATATGGGTGGGTTCACCCTGCTAGAGTGCTGTTCAAAGCGGCAATCTAGCTGCTATAAATGCAAACATCGCTCAATCGATGCTCTCATAGATATGTTCCGGTGAGAAAGAACACAAATATACCTCTGTTTTAGTTGCCATTAGAATAAAGAGAAAAAACGCCTGTGAAGCAACCTCATTGTCATCAAAAATCATGTTCAAGAGCGTTGAACACTGAACATCAAATCAAACATAAACTTCATCAGTCTCAATGTAAAGAAAGAGCAATGTACAACAAACATACTTCAAGAAACGAGAACTAAAATCATTCGAAACAAGACGATAAAATGGAAAACATGAAAACATCGCGAAGTAAACATGAAATCACAGTCCTGTCCTTCGAGAAGGGATCGATGGGGATGCCCCATGATCATCCCAAATTTGCAAAGGGTATGACCCCCAATGACTCATCGACCATCAAACAACGATCATGTATCGGCTAATATCCACATATCATACTGTATATTGTTATATAATCCCCACTTGCAACCCATATGCAGTTAACCCCACCCAAACCAACCATCCACCCACCATCGTTTATCAATCACATCCCCACATGTCTTGTGGCTGAAACCCCTATGTTGAGCTCAAAAAATGCTTCCACGCCGAAACCACACAACAACTAATCGAAAAAAAGACCTGACTTCTTCCTCGTCAAGCAGAATTCCTAAAGAAAATCCCATCATGGTTTCATGCTTTGATCATGCGTTTGAATCCATAGTTTGATCAGTTTCATCCCCAAGTTTCATCAAGTTTGCTCCCATTCTGGAAATCATCCCTAGAAATCTTAGATGTGCATCAAGTTTCTGGTAGATCCTCATCTTCTTTGCTCCATCCTTATCACACCTCCGCCGGCGCCGTCCGCCATCGTAGCCACGAACCGCCACCTCCTGCCAGTAGCGCCGCCGGCGCCGGCCCTGGTTCAGGAAGCCGCCAGCCGAGGAGCTTTGAAAGCACACCTCTGGGGTCCCAGATTCCGCGGTGGGTCTTGTTTTTCCACAAAAAAAAACAATGGTGGTAGAATTCATGGGGATAGAATGGATATACATATATATATATATGTATATATACACACACAAATATCATGGAATATTATATCATGGGGTATTACTGAAATATCAATGGGATATTGGTGGAACATGACCTCACGTAGTCAAACACAGCTTGCGGGAAAATTTCTCCCACTTACTTCGATAAATTTCCTATGAACAAAGGTCCATGGCTAATTCGGGGATTTCCCAGCTAGCCATGTTTGATTACTGCAGGGTACTGTTTAAGAAATCTTGGATTGTCTTGGCGGTTGAGGGAGGATTTTGAGCAAGTAATAAAGATAAGTAACTGTCGGGACAATGATGGCAAAATATTGGATATCCAAATTGAATGAACAAGTGTTTGTAACTACAGTATATAATGGTCAATGACCATAGCTATTGTGGAGAGATCATGATGAGCAATCTCAGTTTCTGTTTAATCATCCCACATACTGATCTCAATTTCGGGTTGGGGAATAACCATGGTTGCCAGTTGGAATTTGAGAAGTGATCATTGTGATAGGAGTTCCCAGTTATTCTTGATAAATGGCCTTTGGGAAGGATGAGAATTATGGTGGAAATGGTGGGTTTTCTTATATAAATACATTGAGAACAGTTAGGAAATCGTAGTCACGGTTGTACCAATGACTATGACAGACAATTGGGAAAAGCTGAAACTTTTGGTTGATAAATATTCCGCTGTCATCGGAATTCCAAAACCAGACAGTGCATACGACCCAGTTGTACAATGTATGGCTTGTGCTAGTGGTAATGTTGATTACATCTAGTGATAACCCCACCTATATCTGGTGCTGACGGGAAGGGACCCACTACAAAAGTGTAGCAAGCACCAGTGCTTTTTAGCCCTACCCACCTGGCCATACGGTCCCGTGACATCATGAAATGCCACTCGGAACCTCTCTGTGGACTTCTTGGAAATGTGGAAAGGTGTCGGAGAATTGGAGAACCAAACCTTCTGATTGTCCAAGCGCAAGCACTTGGGGTTGTTGTCGGGATCCGAAATGTCACCAAAATACATGTTGTGCATGTACTCATTGCACAAGTAGCGGTCCCTTGTGAACCACCAAAAGTTTTGCATCTGTGTGGCGTAGCTGCTGGAAGTGTGAGTGCATTCATCGAAACTGGGCACACAATTTCGTCTGTAAAAGTAAATCTTCCCGTCAGACTCAGGCTCGAAGCAATCTGGAGATACCTTCAAGCACCTGTCCTCATGGTTCAACAAAGTTAGGAACCCTGCAAAAAAATGACTCTGGCCGTAGTTTTAGCTAGAAATATAGTGATATACATATTATATATCTGTTTTTTCATTATACATATATGTATCATGTATTCGTAGCCATCCGTTCATTGCAAAACAAAATATCCATGTGTTCACCTACCGTGCAGCAGGCTCAGCAGTGGGTTCAATATCGTCCTTTGGGAAAAAATATGGAGGCCTGGTTCAGTATGCCGTGGATTCTATTCGTCATGATTTACCCGTTGGTTGTTGGGACCCCTTTATCAACCAGTGGGAACAGGACAGCTATGGTCTTCGAATGGGGTGCCCACTAATCCCCTGGTGAATCATCACCCCGTCCTGCTCATTTTTGATGACATACTCCGTTCCGTCTCCGCAGCTGCTGGGCGTACCCCCACTCCTACCACAAGATCCACCCAGGAGATTGCTGAGCTTGCACTTGACCCTGATGTCCGGCCAGGGCTCGACTTCCAGCAGATTCCCCAGGGGGTTCTATGGATTTACGGGAACATCTACAGGAAACCATGGATTTTTTTTTCAGTAAGGAGTATAATCATTGTAGGGGGTTCTCCAATTCTTAGAAGTTTAGACTCATACTAAAATTGAAACTACTACAGTATGACTATGACATGGTCGCACCACCAGAATTTGCGAAACTTTTATCCAGCCTGTTGGCCACTTTCTTGCCCTTGCTCACCACATTTCGTCCGAATTTCTCGCCATTACCTCCCACATCGCTGGTGAAGAATTCGGCCACTTCCTGTGCTCCACTTCCGGCAAAGTTGCTGATCTTTTGCACCACATATTTGCCATTTTGTAGGAAGAGCTCTGCCCAGCCCAGCCTGTCTTTGTCCAGAAACAGGATATGATATACCCAAAACATGTCATCTTTTGGTGGAAAATCATGGTAAACCACCATCCAATGTTGGCATTCAACCATTCAATTTGCTTGAAATCTACATAATTTGGACCGTCGCCTCGATTTGCATCTCAACTTTTGATTCCCAAACTTGAAGACGCACTTGATCTCAGTGGTGGAACCCGACAGCATCGCTTCAGTGTAGAAGCCGATGCCAGCAGTGTTCACGAAGAATCCAATGCCTTTCAGAGGTGCTGGGCTAGATTTTACCATAGTATATATTATGTGTGTGTATGTATATATATATATATACATATATATTTGGCAAAATTGCAAAACCCCCATCAATTTCATCCGTTTTCCCTTTATGGTGGCTATCATTTACTCACTGAGCTAAAATGGGTTTGAGTTGTTTTGGACCTGAAAATCCCGTGGTTTAGGACCGTCAATTGTGGCTAGAATCAGAATCACACACAAGAATCGGTAGGTCAAAAAGCAATACTGTAAAAAACATGCATTTTAAAACCCTCAACAGTTGGGTAAACTCTGGTGATTTCACAATAGCTAAGGGAAATGAAGCGAATTTGCTTCGATGATACTCCCACCCTTGTAGTGTTTTGGAGTTCCAGGATTTCCCAGGTCCCAGCCATCCGATGACCCGCCCCTGCCTTGGCTGGCTGTAAGGGAGATGCCGCCACTGATATCTGCGCCCGCCACATCCAGCAGTCCTCCAACCTGACCCAGCACGGTGTCCACGATGGTCTCCACAAAGGACCCTTTCGGCAATGGGAATGTGATGCGCATCTTCCGGGAAGGGGATATGATGGATATACAAAATGGGGGCTGTAACGAGAATGTGGATAGGGGATATAATGATATAATATGATCTGAAGATTTGAAGGGCTATCACCAACAATATGATGTGGCTTTGTCTCAAACCAGCCGATAGCTACCCAGCTACCCCACTTTTGGGCAAATTCTGTCATTTTTCACAATGATCAATCTTGCTTGTGAATCTTGGGATCAGCCCAGTTCGCCAGTTCACTGTCCCACCTAGATCTGCGGAAAGATAGAAGTACAAGCCAGGCAAATGTGATTCGGCCTCGTCGGAGTCCTGGCTATAGGTCAAATGTGTGGGCCCCCCTGGCCATGGGATGGTGTTTAGCATCAAAAATGATATCCTTAATCTGCCCTCATGGGAATTTTGACCCACCAGTAGCTATGCAAACCCACGTGAGCTTTGCCCAGCTCACCTTCTGTAATCCCATTTTGCTGACTCATTGAGGGCAGGATTCCCAAAAAATGGATTGGGAATTTCCCTCGTTGAACCACCTGGTACGTTCGTACAACTCAACAGGAAATCAATAACGGTGGTGGACTGTGCATTGCTCATCTGGATTGTCACTGACGACCCTTTCCTGTCCTGACTGCTCTGTGCGGGGCCAGTTCGCAACATCATGTTCACTTGGAACACCTGGACAGCCGAAAACACGTCTTCGGATTTTGTACTTCTGATTCTAAGAAAATTGGGTTCATTAGTCAATGGGTGTACTTGATCAATTAGCTCTCTTCATGTGTCATTCCCCATGATTATAATCTAGTCTGTTTGCAGAAAAAAAAAACAATAACTTATGTGATAAACTGATAAACCCAAGAATAAACCATCCCATCAACCAACCATTTAAGGGGTCATTTCGCATCGTCCCATTGCTGGGCATATACCCAACAATAAACCTCTAATTATTGAGGTTGGTTTATTATAGTTATCCCATAAGTATCCATTATTATCCCACGATTATCATGATTATCCCATATTAAATCCACGGGTTCCCAACATAATATCCTACTGATTCTTCCACATTTTTTGGGGTTTCCCACATTCGAATCATCCCAACATTGGCCAAACCCATCACCTGGAAGGACATATCAGGCAAAATCCCATTGCTGGCAGCAGCCAATGCGAAGGTCAGGTAGCCAGTGACCGCGAGCATACTGGTGGACCGCTGCATGCCCTCGACCATCGACACCACCTTCCGGCCAAGCAACGGCAGTTGCTATGCCCTGTGTTACAAATGAAATCGCGACACTGCACGTATGTATGTACATATACATATAAATACATGTCTATATTTATATACATATATATATATATATACAGTACATACATATATATATATATATATATACATATATATATACATATATATATATATAACTATATATATATATTATCAAGCAAATGCTACATCATCTACATCAACCTGGGACTAATATATACAAATATCCCATCTCATCCTCCAAAAAACTCCTCCCCCACCTGCGACGCAGCCCCCGACTGCTCCAACAGCACCGCCGCCGCCGCAGGGCCGAGGTGGTAGGCTGATGCAAAGCCACCCACGAGGTCGGGCAGGGCATCCGAGACGTCAGCAGCGGCCATCCACGTGAGGGCGGCCATCAAGTTTTCACCTGGGCAGTGGTCAAAATATCACGTTTTTAGTCACCCCCATAAAGATATTAAAAGGAAGTGAAAAGGATAGGTTTACGACAATTTGGGGATTTTAGAAATGGATTAAAACTGTATTATCCTTATTGGCCGCAATATTGCAACTGTATTGGCTAATGGCAATATTTGGGCCATTGGTAAGTTATGCTTTAATTATCAAATACCCCCCATACGGGACCCCAAAAATGAATGGATCCATAGAGGGTACTAAATCTTGGGGGGACAGGTCTAGGAACCCCATAGTTTACTTGCAAGAGGGCCCAAACAGTGTTGCCCGGAACATCTATTGACAAAAGTTCCTAGCCAGTAACTCATATCAGGACCTTGAAGAAAATCCGTCCAGATCATGATAGAATCTTGCAAGATCTGTTCACAAGAACCTCCTAAGAGCATCCCACAAGAGCACTCACACAAGCACCCCTAATAAAGGGGATCTTCAATATCTTCACGCAAGGGCCTCTTAGACGATTTCAACAGGATCCCCACAAGATCTACCTCTACAGGATCAAGATCTTCATACACGGACCACAAAGAGCGCGCCACAAGACTCTCGCAAGCTCGTCATGAAAGACCTTCTGAAGAACTCCAAAAATCTCTCTGCCAGGATCTCTGAGAAGATGTCAAAATGAGCACCGCACCACAACGAGAGGCATCCAAGGCGCACAAAGTCACAACGAGGGCAAACCAACTCGTAGAAAGGATGAGAGGGTTGCACCCACCAGCGATATCAAAACTAACACCGCGCCACAACGAGAGCGATCAACACGCTCAAAGTGACGAGACAGGTGCACAAGCGATGTCAAAATGAGCACCGCGCCACGACGAGAGCCGTCCAAGGCGCACAGAGTGACGAGAAGGTTGTCCCGTGAAATAAAAGGACAATTGTAAGTTGATTGGCACGTGGGACTACACTGGGTGGTAGATCGAGGGTATTCTCATCCTTTGTGGGAATCCTTCACCAGTATTCATGGAATGATGACTCTGCCCCTATACCACGGCGAAAAAAAAGATGGGCGTTCCCGTGAAATGAGATAATAATATGAGTATCTTGAATATCTTCAAGTTGGCATCTTTCAGGGAATTCTGATTGCTCTTACGGTATTCCTGTTGTAGGATCTAGCATTGTGATTGGGAAATGATGGGGATAGGTATATGCAACAAAATATGGGGTATCCATGGGTATCCAATGTATATCATAGATATGATAATGGGGATAAAATCGGATACAACAAAAGATGGGATCACTATCACTATGATATATATCTGTCCTGGTTTGTAAACAGATATTGTAAAAAGGAGCAATTTCCCAATCCCTCTTCAAGCAGTACCTTTAGCAGACAGTTCCTGGGATGGGAGTATCCCCCGATAAACCACCGCCATTTGAGTTTCTCTTCTGGTGGAATGGTTTAAGGGACAATTTACAGGAAACGATCGTCTTGACCTCCTAGTACAGGGGGGATTGCTCAAGACTTTCCTTTCAACCAATTCTGGGACAGGTACTGAATCTGTTCATTTTGGAGTCCCATTTTCGGGGCTTTATGGATTGGTCCAAGAATGGCAGGTTAAAGAGGGAAATGCCAAACAATGGGATTCGGGGTATCCTATTTTCAGACCTTCGACAAAGCCAGGTGGGTATGGGCTACATCTTTTGACTTGATTAAAAATCGAGGTTTCAATCTCAGAGATTGCTCTAGGTGGGTATTGGGGTCAAATCGTGAGATTAACGCTCAGGGAACCACAATGTCTTAGTCATTTTGAGATGTTTGAGGCTAGGCTCAACATCAACCGTCCACTTTTTTCGGGAGGATACCGAATTTTGACCCGTATCCGCTCGAGAAGTTTGACGGACGGATCAGGAAACCCGGATTGTTGCCAGTTGCCACCGTCAAATATTCGAGTCGATGGGAGGATCACCCCCAGTACAAGCATGTTTTTCAAGGGATGGTAATTGAAGGATGTGACTGTGACTCGAAAATCGGGGGATCAGAAAAATCCGTGATTGCTTGTCATAAAGCCATCCATTTTGAGATTCAAAAATGTGATGCTTTTCGCCTGTCCCGCGATGTTTTTCCCCAGTCACTGCCATCATAGGCCACCGCAAACTGTGCCTGCAAATCCCCGGCCAGAAGGTCGCCGATGGTGTCATCCATCCCAAGCAGCTGGCCAATGGAGAAACGCACGGTGGTGCTCATCGCAAGATGCGGTTTCAAGGTGATGTCATCGATGCGAATGTCATCACCATCACCATGAGCCTAAGACGTGAAGCTGAAGCTGAAACTTAAGGTACCCATACATACCCAAAAGCTCTGGTGGATGCGGATTCATTGGGAAAAGTAAATGAATCAATCTCTTCGATGTGCGAGACCCAGGAATTGCAGAGTGGTTTTCATAACCCATATATGTCATTGGGCTTTGTCACAGTCTATACTTAATTGCGGCTCATGAATTTTCATAATATATACCATGTCAACATTAACCACTCACCATTCCTGGGTCACCCATGGATTTCGCAAATCCAGGAGAGCCAAGGTCATGGTCTTGGACAATTTCCTGTCGATTGAGATGCCGAAGCTCAGTTCTGGCACCATTCCAGCAAGTCGACTGATCACTGGTGCAAACTTGTCGGCAAAGCACTCCTTGCTGACATCAAGCTTAGGTGGCTGGAAAAGGGGACATTTAACCCGAAACCCATGGTTTTTGCCCCGAAATGGAGGGCCAAAACATGCTAAAGTCCTGTAAGTCCCTTCATACAAATCTGGGATATCGAGGTTGCGCCCTCCAGCACGAAACCCGAGGTTTCTCGGCGTTGGTATTTCGTAGTATTTGAAGGGAATAAAAAATGAGTCAGTCAAGATATGTCAAAATCATCATCAGGGAGGAAGATTAAAATATATCTGAATCAAAATGAATGAAACCACCAAACAGATTCAATGGTGTCTGCACTGATGGACAACATGAAGTTGACACCCGAATTGCACTTGTTGAAGGCGAAACCCACCTTCAGCTCTGTGTACTGATCCACACTGGTGCCGGAAGGACAAAAGAGACCCATGTATAATCCAACTGTTCCCCATGTTTGTGAATCGTCCGGGTCAATGAAAAGATTTCGCAAGTACGTCAGGCCCTGAAAGGAATCATAAAGACCTTGGTTCTGGCCATAGGTGTTGCTGACCACCCAGGATCCTTCACGATCTCCCATGCAAAAAATGGTGCCGGTGAGGGGGGTCATATCGCTCCACACTCTCAGGAAGGCATTGAAGTAGTTGGCACTGCTTCCAGGGGCGAGACTCGCCAACTCATACTTCCAATCCATGGTGGCCACGCACACACCTGACACCCCCATACCACAACCCGTGGAGCGATTTCCCGAAAACTGGGACAAAGCCAAGTGCGGCCCTGTGATGTTCTTGGAGGCAGTCTGCAACAAAGCCTTTGAAACTGCGGCTGAGCATGCTGCTTCACCTGGCTCAAAGGAATTCAGGCTCCATTTAACAGGGATTAACAGGGTGTTTCCGTGCAAATGTCTTCTCTTGGGCAAGGCCCTCATTTCTGACACCAAATCTCCCTCAGATTCGACACCAAAACACACCTGGTTCACCCTCACTTCCGACACCAAATCACCATCATTTCCAACACCACCATTTAGGTTTGGGATTAGGGGGCATGGGGGACTGGGGAGGATGGGGGACTTCGGAAGAACTGCGGCAACCATTTGCACCACTTAGGTTTGGGATTAGAGGACATGCGGAAGGGACTTGGGGGGACTTGGCGGCAGGGACTTGGGGAAGCCACTAGTTGTATTCAAGGACATCGCATACGGGTAGGCGGGAGCAAGGCGTTTGCCAGAAGCAAGAGGTGGCAGAGAAGAAGATAACACTCACGAATGCCAAGAACACGTCAGACAAGAATAATCCAGAATAGATACCGCTTCACAAACGAGACTTCGCGTCAGATCTGAGAGAAAGCTCCCGCGTCAAATCCGAGGATAATTTCCGCATTACATCCGAGGCCCTTTCCCTTCTCTTGTACTTGGATCTTCTTATACAACATGATACTCAAAATATCTCAAAATGGGATGCTTAGTATTGTCTGAATGTCTTACGTTTCAAATGATCAGTCAATCTATGGTTTCAAATGGATTGAAATGCTGACTCATCCCCACCTGAACATGCCTCTTCAGCTGTCGCCCAGCATAGAAGCATCGGCAATACGAACGAGATTGAAATCGACGCCATTTGAAATCGGCCTCGATAAGGTACTTCAAAGGAAATTAAGGTGTTAGGACGTAAGGTGATCTCAATCGAGCCAAAGGCTGTCAAACAAAAAACACGATCAACCCCCTGCAGCGTAGCAAGTGAAGGCTGCATGTCGCGAAGATCGTAAGACTCTTCAGCCCCCTTGATGGGATTGCAAAGGATCATCATATGTCCCACAAGAAACAGCTTAAGTTGGGCACCCATCTTTCATTTAGGACCCGAATTCACAGCACCTGACAGGTATTGAAGTCGCGCTTCAACCCATCAAAGTTGGCAAAATAGAATGCCACTCGCGGCCGAACAAATGGCCGCCAAGCTGAAATGGTGCAGCGATGTCCTGTTGTTCGCATACAGCAACCTGCTTGGTGGTTCATTTGACTGCTCACATTCCAGACCTTTGTTGTTGTGCTGAATCCAAGTCAATGCAAAAGTTGAATGTAGATCCTTCTATGTCAAATTCATCTTGCTTGGAACAGGAAGGAAATTGCAAGGTGCCCACGGTGTCTGTCTTATCTGAACCACTGAGTTTCATGGCTCTGCTTTGGCAGTTGCAGGTTGATCTTTGGAAAACTCGTGGTTCCATCAATGTGATATTGACTATGTAGTATGCCTTTGAGCCAAACAGTCGTTCACCCAGAGAAGATGAGAGCCTGAAATGAAAAACTCACAAGATGACCACTGGTTCCTTACCCAATGTAAAATGGACATCCACTGGTTGGGATTGTAGGGATGACGTGAGACTGGCCGCTGCGCAGAGTCCAAGTTTGAATCATTTTCGATGTCATTGGCAGGGCCTGGAAGTGATCAAGCCGTTGCGATCAAGGACGCCCAAACAATTTTATTGGCAGATCCGAATGATCTTAAAATCCATATCACAGTCATCACCTGCATCGTACATCACGTTATTTAGATGTATGATGTATATATCTTGCACGAAAAGTTTCCATAGTCAGAATATATTGCAGTAATCCCACTATCAACCTCAATTAGAAATAGTTCAAATTCTGCTCGATGTTTGGTGAGTCATTGGGGACGCTTGTGGTTTTGGGTCCAAATATGATTTGGATTATTGTTGATGCCTGTTTACAGGCCCGTGGCCATTTGCGGGCCGAAAGAGGTACCCCATTTTTGGTGGCTATCTCACATCCCGGCCAATGGGGCAATGGAATCTTTGTACATTTCCCACCAAGGAAAGCTTGGGATTGTCCAAAAATTGGGCATCAAAGATGGCAATTCTAAGCTGGGAAGTGGTTATTCGAACTATTGGGTTTTTTTTTGTGCCATTCTCTTTGGACAAACCCACCCTGCGTTGATGGAAACTCACACACGATCTAGAGGAACAGTCGTCTCCTCGGTCCTCCGCATAGCGCTCGAGTTTTTGATGATGATTTGGATACAGTACACGCATTGTACCAGTGAAGAATGAAATTTGGAGTCACCAGAGTTACTATCAAACAACACTCAAACAACACTCTTTTGCTTCTGCTAAAGCAACGGTAAAGATTGCCACACCACTTGGCCAGTTTTGTGATCTCCTGAGCCTTTCCTCCGCTTCTGGTGGATTCAAGCGGCCTCAACCGGGCCACAGACCCATCCGCAATAGCAAAAGTGGTCAAAAAACTGGTCCCAATGAACCTGCAAACTTGGCCATATAATATGCACAATTTATGTATGTATGTATATAAATATTATACAATTATATTATATACATACAAATATCTGAGAGATGTGTTTAAACCAGCCAATGTCTTGAAGCGGCTATCATCTCCAACCAATCCTGTATAGCCTGTGCAAAGTGACCCTCTCTTGCGGCAGAGTGTGGAAAACAATGCTGGTTCGATATTTGCACATGGCTCAAACTTTGTTCGAAGTGAAGGCCATTTGAAAGACAGATGTTGATTCTTGGTCTTCGCTAATCATCCCATTTTGCGTGCCTTCTGTTGCTGCGAAGGCCTCCCCATCCATTTCCGGAGGTGGCAATGGTCCAGCAGTCTCCATTTCCATAGCCTCCACAGCCATGGCCATGGTGCTGTCACAACTGGGGGCCCCTGAGCAAAGCCCAGGCCGGGGGACCGGTGGCCCTGGTGGCCCTGGAGGCCGGGGTCCTCGGGGTCCGGGCAAGGGTCCAGCACTGAGACCGGCGACTTCTGGAGCTGCTGGAGCTGCTGGAGCTGCAGATGCTGCCACCAAGTCGTGCAATGCAGACCCCTCCGAGCATTGCCACTGTGGTGACGAAGGCGCTGGAGCTGAGTCCAGGCGGCTGAAGGCTGCATCAGGAGCCAGTGATGGTAACAACATGGACTTTTGCAGCAATCCCAGACTCTCCAGGTTCTGTTGATGTCTTGCTCTCAATTGTTGGAGTTGCTCCTCCTCATTCCCAGCCAAAGATCGCAACTGCAGTTCCGTGTCCGACAGCTTCGAGGCAGCGCGCAGGGCGGTTTCGCTGACATCGTTCTCCACTCCCGGCAGCTCGGGTCCATCAGGTCGCAGGCCCAGCTTCCAGAGCTGTTCAGCCACGGGTCCCCGCGAACATCCCCAGGTCTCTGGTAACGGGGGCTCCCAGGGCCGCCACGATGGGGCCGAAATGGCCCTGACACGCCTGGGAGATGCAACTGGGGACCAAGCTGCTGGGCGACCCAAGTGAGGGGGGGGACCAGGAGCACTTGCGAAGGATGGATCCATCGTCAGTACCGGAGGCCTACAGGGCCGCAGAGGCAAGAAAGGCTAGGACATCATTTCTTCATGTATTGCAAACGATGTTACGTTTCGGGTTATTTTAATTAAGTAATCTTCACCTTTCAGATATTCCCTCAACTCTTCGGGTTGGTGGATGGCTATCCCCACTATTTGACGGTTGATGTATGTATGTATGCATGCATGCATCCATCCATCCATACATGCATGCATGCATGTATATACATACGCTTTGGTTAATGATACCTCCTGAAACCACCAATCCAATTATTCTTGAGATATCCCCCAGGTTCTGGATTACTGTATATTCCCAGTTTTTTGTGACTTAAGAAAACATCTTATGGAACAAAAACCCCAAGGTCCAAACACAATTGCTTGCCTTCCCAAAGGACTTGACTCTCGCTCCGGGAGGCCAACGCCCAGTGCTGGACGGAAGGGCCGTAAATAGTCACCCTTCCTGGTTGGACTCACCTGAAAATGGCTCAGAATGATTGAATCATGATTGGACCCCAAATAATGATGGTATGGGCCAAAGCCTGGGAGTTGAAGGTTGGGTTTTTTGGGCTTGGGCGGGGGATTGGGGTGCAGGATTTCCCAACCAATTCTCAAAATCCAGAACTTCTGAAGGCAACATTTCCTTCTATGCCAGCAAGATTTGGGCAACTCCAAAAAAAGGCTAGTTGTACACTAAAAAATGCAGTTGTCATTCGAAAATGGTTATAACCATGGGGGCGTGTTTCAAAATTTTGAGACAACCCCATGTCATTTGGTATCCAGCTTGGGCTCTCTTTGAATTGATTACTTTGTACTAAGATGCAGACGTCTTCTGGATACTTTGCGGATGCCTCGTACAGCTGCTGACGGAAAAAAAAGAAAACATGATTTAACTTGCTATGAATGGGCAATTGGATTGATTGTGTGTCATTCAATACACTGGTTTGTAAGGCTGTTGTATTTCATTTCTTTGAAATATCCCTTCATGTCAATCGCTAACTCTTCAGCCTTCCATCAAAGTGGATCAGGGAGACCCCAAAGCCCCAGCCTCCGTGATTGCTTGGAGGATCTGATCAGCATCCTGCATTGCGGAATCTTTGATGGTCATGGAAGGCACGGGGTTGTCTCAACATTTGAGCCATGTTCGAGCCATGTCTTGCATCCTGGCACCAAATAAGGAAATGCTTACGGCATTGCTTACGTTGTGCTTACGCGCGCACAGGTTTTGCTTGCACATATCTTGTCCTATGCGGGGTTTACGCTGGCTTACGCTCACCAAAGTTTTGCTTACGCCACACCCTTACAAACATGAACACAAGGGTTTAGAACGTGGCTCATTTGGAAACCCATTCCCTTCGCATACCACAAGTTTGGTTGAGTTGGAACCCCAATTCCATTCCATGCAGATGATTTGGAAATATGTTGGATATTATATCATTTTGCCCATCAAAATGGCCATTCTGGGGTACAAGTACACCCCCCAGTTTGGGCAAAAAAATGAGGAACCCCCTGAGGGCCAAAGTGTGAGCTGCAACGCTCCTCAAATTGTATTTCTTGTACAATATATATATATATATACATATATATATATATATACACACAACATTCCAATTTAGACGCACCCCTCTTTGACACGTACCCTCCGCAATGACATCCGCTCTGTCCGGCCTTCTCAGACAGTCGACTTCGTAACAACGAGCGTGCACGAGGGACAGCCTTGCCATTCAATTGGCTGCATGCTGCAACGATTGCAATCCATTCCAGATAGGGGTCTCGCTCAAAATTTGGTATCCACGAAGTACTCAAGATTGCTACAGTACTAGAAATGACCAAAATGTGTGGGTCCCAAGTCCCACTCAATTTTTGTTTACAGTAACTTCATAGTTGGATTTGTCCGGAAATCCCAAACCCTCAATTCCACTGAATAATCATCATGTTCCCTATGATAATGGCCGTGTGGGTGTTTCTCAAAATTAGGGGATATACAGTCTGTGGCTTTATCCCCACTGGTTTCCCCTGAGCAAAAATGACCAATTCAATTTGGATCATGACTTGGAGTCTTAAGAAACCAAAAAAAATCCACTGGTTAATCACAAGCGTCCCGAGTAGGAATGGGTCAGAATATAAGACCTAGGTGACCACAGATTTCAGATGATGTTAATCTATGTTTAAGTACCAACCATCCAATTTATGGGGTACCCAGTTTTGACCTATGCCCATAGATTTCCCCTACAAAAAATTGCGCTTTTGGGGCCCCAATTCTTAGCCTACCCCTCTCAGATCCAAGGTCCGGGCTGCCCGTAGATCTGGACCCTGACGCACTTGCTGTACACCTGGTGGTCGGCATTGGGCAAGATTCTCGTCCCCAAGATTTTTGTTCGAAGCTAAAACAATCCATGGCTGATTTTCCTGCAATACTTTTTTCCGGAGTCTCCCATTAAAAGCATGGAGCTGCCCCTCCGCTGGCCCTTTGTGAGAAACCCCACAACTCTGCAGCCTTCGGAAGGTGCGCATGCAGGTGTGGTGGCTAGAAACATCTCGCAGGCCCTGCGGCCAATGCCCTCGGGCAAGCCTTCAGGGTACCTTCAAGGCCATAAGGCTCCGACACAGTGAATCAACACACGGAATTGATGGTCCGAGTTTACACGCAGGTCTTGTGAACTGGATCACTTCTGAATCTGCATTGCCACAGTAATCTAATTCGTTTCAGCTTCTTGCCGGGGAATGTAAGTTGCTACAGAATCTGACAAGTATGCAGTATGCGTGTGTGATTGGGGACAACCACACACTGTCGTGTTTATAGGCATGTGATCATCAAAAAAATGTCATAGAAAAAAGCGTGGTTTGTCTGAGAATAGGTTATCCACGAAATCTGCAAATTCATAAACATGTTCCCTAATGAGAATTGCTTTTTTGGGGGGTAGACCCCATGCATGGATACCCCGAAATATGGGAAATCGATAGCAGGAGCTGCCCAGTGTATTCGACATCGGTCCAGACAGAGGTCGCCTCACCAGGTGAGCGGAGGAGGCTGCAGCAAGTCTGGGATCGCAGCTAAGGAGTACACATGGATCCTATGACATGAGGAAGTGATAAATAGAGTGGGATAGGTAATAACGGTCAATACATGTCAATACACCCCATTGCTGAGTATTTAGACGACGAAGGGACCGCTCAGTTGTGCTTTATAGCGCTGCCAACCCTGTTGGGCTCGATGCTCAACCTGTTGGATATCCGCCGTGTGGGTATGGATAATCCCAGCAATGGGTGTTGGACTTTGATCTGGCCTTATCAACACCAGCAAAGTGTGAGAGGCGGCTGCTGAAGTCCGACCTTGAGAACGGCATCGTCCAGGTTCCGCCACACATTGTAGAAATGAAGAGAACAAAAAGACCCAGTTCTGCCAAAACAACATTCAGAAGGTGTTGGAACATGTTGAAAGTATACAGGATCCGCATGAAGTTCTGAAGCGACCACTGCAACGCAGCAGTGTTTTTCTTTGTCGCCCCACGACTCCGTTATCTTCAAGACTGCCGTAACAGTCAAGAAAGTCCCATGAAGGAAAGATCTATGGAATTCATCCACTGTTCAGGATGAACCTACGAGCGCCCTACCATCGGGACTGGTCATCAGTCCATTGAAAGATGGACCTCTCAGCCCCCGATGTCAGCTCAGCGTGGCAATTTTCAGGCGCCACTGTTGGGCTGGAATAGATGCCTCAGTTTGGTATGATGCGCCATCTGCACCGCTTGGTTCCACAATTCACCATCAATGTCTCCTTCAGGAAGTTTGCACACGGCTGTGGCCATCAACTCACCTTGCGGCCCTTTGGTTCCAACGATCTCCACCAACTGATTGGGAGCGATCTCCATCCCACTGCTGTTCCTCAATTGTTTCCCAAGGCCGCAAAAAAAAAATAAGAAAAGTTATTGGTTCCCCAGTCATGGTGAATTAACTGTTCCAAAAATGGGAAAATGCAAAAAAAAAAAAACACCAACTCCAGGCTTCTGCACAGGCAACTTGGCTCCTTCAAAGGTTTGGAGGATCCACTGCTGCGACTCCGGGATGAACTCGCAGCGCCCGGCCAAGCGAGCAGCAGAACCCACGCTGACCTCGTTGTAGATGGCCATGTTCATGCGCGGAGCTACGCCAGCCATGGGTGTTTCAAGGCGGAGGCTTTTTGGCGAACCAATGGAGCACGGAAATCTGAGCTTGAAGCTTCTGGAAGTTGCGCAAGACGCTGAAAACAATCACTTTAAATTGAAAAGTGCAGTAAGATTCCACCAGCAGTTTGAATGGATCCACCCTTTACATCTGTGTCTGTTTCGGCAACATGATGAAAGCGATTGTTCACGGGTCGCAATGTGAAAACCCAAAGACCTTTGGGTCCATTTTGGGGATCCCTTTCTTGGGGGTGCGAAATCTTCCAGTGTCATTTGGTTCCAGGCTCAGCAATCACTGCTTCATCTCCAAAGACCTCGCAATGGGGTCCATTGACATCCCAGCATCCCAAGTCACCTGCTGGTGTGGAAAGTGTACATAAATGGGTTTTAAATGGAGCCTATCCCCAAATCTATGGCCATGAGAATACTTAGAAAATGCTGGAAACCAATTTTGAGGGTATCCAATTTTCAGACAACCCCAAATGGGCCTTCAGCCAAATATAATTGCATAGGCCCCTGCAACTTTTGGACCGAGATAGAGTTGAGGTTCGCTTGCTGATGATCTTCACAACCTCAAGAGTCTATCCCTCAAGGATCATTGGATCCGGGTTGCTTACACCAAGAAACTCCTCCAAACAAGGCAGCGGTCAGGGGTCGAACAATTCTCCAATCCTGTGTCTCCAACCTCGTTGATGCACCTGCTGAGTTGTCCGAAATCAAAGTTCAAGCGCTTTTCGAAGTCCTGCAAGGTCAGCCTGGCTGCGGATGAAATCCAATTGCTACAAATGTGCACCGTGCTGCGCACCTTGTGGCAGGAGGTAGCCCCAAATCCTCTAGAGTCA